>JALIGU010000003.1:32713839-33313839 GCA_023053565.1 Aquilegia eximia
AGACTACAATTTGATGCAGAAGGCTAAACACAATAATCCCTAGGATACAACAGCTTTATCTCTTCTAATATCTCAAGAAAATTACTGCACTCTTTCTCAAGATTGTAATCACACCATAATCAACTTTGTTCTTGCTTCTTTTATAACCAAAGAGATGAAGTTAAAATAACTATCATATCCTGATCGTGGGGAAAACAAATCTCCTATATTTGCTAACCACAAACGGATGAGTTTGACTGAATTCAAAACACATGCTACAAATATCTGATGACTTAGTCTAATTGAAACCATCTTGAAACGGGCCCAAAAAATTGGTAAAGTCCCAAGAGATCCAAAGAGCCCAAGGGCCCTAAGGCCCTTATCATAGACTTTTAAACATGTGTTTGGACTAAGTTGGACTCCATGACCTCCTACATGGGACCAATGTCCTAGCCAATTCAACCAATTTTCATAAGTAAAATATATTAGATAGTTTTATACTTACTTTATTAAAATTCCAACAGTCTGCGACTAACTAAAAATCCAAAACAACTTAGGCAACTCAAGAATGTGCCACTTTCCATACATGATCAGCTGACTGTACACTCAAGTGATCTCTGGGACATAAAATGTCTACATCCTCTTCTAAAATTAAGAAAAGGCAAATGTCGTTAAAAATTCCTCTAAAAGAGTATCCAGTATCCTGTTCTAAAATTAAGGTTAATAAATATTTTTTTCCCTCCTTAATTTTCAAAAAAAAAAAAAAAAATAATGAACATTGAATATGAATAATAACCGAACATTCAGAAGTCAGAACAGATATTGATTCTCTTGTGATATTCATCAAATATGTATGTTTCCAATTAGTATATCAAGCACAAAGATTATAACAAGTTGATAAATCATACGTATAGTTCATTACCTTTGATTCAGGCAAGTTTGCAATTACAATTATCCTTCCCTCCAACGTCCAACCTGCATTCCATATTTATTATGTAGCCAGTTTTCAGAGACAATCGACAATATTTTCTTGCGTAATCTTGAAATAAATCAGAGCTAGCGTTTCAAAGAATTGTCTGCAGTCCAGCAATCCTTCTTGTTTCATATAAGAATACACTTCTTCATATAATTCACAATGCATTTTCAAATAGCCTACTGAATCTCTAGGAAAAAAACCCTGCCCATGTCATCAATGAACAAAAACACTACAATCCCTACATTTTATAATGGTTTACAAATCAGACAATTCCAATCTAGATTAACAGAATAACAAAGGTCTCAAATTGAAAAATTATAGTTAAGGAATTTGGAAGAAAACTCACCATAATGACAAGTAATAGCACATCAGCTAGAGTAGAGACTAGAGTGAGAGACACCCATGTGTCATGTACTGCCCACTGTTTTGGCATTATGCAATCACTCCATCTCCATCTTACCAAATTAAAAAATTATTTTGGTTAAACGAATGAGCCTGTGGCTTAATGGTAGCACCCCTCTCACAAAGTGGAGAGGTCGTGGGTTCGAAACACGTCAACAGCGGATTGTTGATATAAGTTTCCACACGTAATTTAAAAGGGGTAGGGGTCCCCTCAACCTCGCTTGCCAACCAAAAAAAAAAAAAAAAAAAATGTAAGATTTTGGTTGATGGTTTGCATTTTGCAATAAGAAAAATCATTTTTCCAAAGCCCACTCAGCCAGTTTTAACCTTTTAGAATCCACAATCATTGTGGAAGCCCATGAAACTAGAAATGAAATATGCAACGGTCTAAATGTCAGGACTCAGGAGACCTGTGACCTCACGTGCAGTGATAGCTAGCTTAGAAGATGATTATCATTGCAACGTTTATAGAAGATGATTAGAGTGATTAGACTATAGGTCAGTCAATCGAATTGAGAAATGAGGAAGAAGTAGTAGTACTACAGGATTATTTTGTACCCGGTTACCAAGCACAATCAGAACTACCAGAAGAAGAACGAGAAGGCGGAAAAAAAAAAAAAAGGGTTTGGGGATGCGAGCAATCGACCCCCGAAACACTGGCTTCATGGAATCCATAATTCACGTTGGTTCTCAGTGAGCGCATTGTACCTGATATACTTTAAGCTACATCCCCATCTTACTTATACAAATTTATTAATTTAAATTGACCCTAAATTACCCATCATCATCATATAGCCCAACCCAGTCTAACTATTGGACATATTGATAACATTTAGGCCCATAATTGATTTAAAATGGGTCCACTGAAGTATGATATTTTTTGTTTTTTTTTTTTTTTTTTTTTTTAAGCAAATTTTATTGATAAAAATTTCAGAAATTATACAAAACTAGAGGACAAACAAAACCCTTTTTTAGATAGCAAAACCAATCCTACGAAATACATATTCATTGCAAATCTTTTTTTTATTCAAAACAAATTTTATTAATAATAATTTAAGGAATTATACAAAGTCAGAGGACAAACGCGCTATAACTGCGCTGCAAGCCCATGAGCCTAACCACACAATCACATCTCTCCCCCTTACCATTTCATGCTCAAAACCATTAACTGCAAATTTCATAATCATGACTATGATATATGAACAATCCCCCTTACCATTTCATCCCCATGACTTCATTGTGTAGGGAATTATTTACAAGTGTACAAAAGGGAGGAGGAACTAGGCATGGGTTTAGAGAAGGACATTCAATGGCTAGGAATATTATGAGACTTGAATGAAACCTTCGGTTCAATTCTATAACAAGTAACAAGCCTGTCAATTACACTTGTTTTTTTTCAACAAAAAGCAATGGCTAGCTCCCTCGGTTAAACTGTCCACATGTTGTATTTATAGAAACATGCCTGTCTCATATTTAAGGAAATTGGATTGTGACAAAAGGAGAGAATTTGAGAATGTTCACATCATGTAACCCAAAGAACAAAAAGGGTTTTCTCTTAATCGAAGGCTAAAACGACATATGCTGTACATTAGGCATGATAATTAAATGATCGTCACCAACACATAGTCACTTTTAGAGTTCAAGCATCAATCGTTAGTGTAGATTAAGGTATTATACTACTACTAACGGAATAATGGTAACCATGGGGCATGGGCAACGATCTTAATCTGGACACATGTACAGGTTCAACTAGCCACACGCATTCCCAGTAGTAGTAGTAGTAGTATGAGCTTTCTAGCCCTGGGCAACCAACCATGTGGCTCTAGCTCTACACATAATTGTGGCAGAATGAGACCCTCCAACCCCTCGTCCAGAAAACTTTTGGTGACAATTGAGTTACATGCAACTCTATAAAAACAAGTTGCTTATTGTCTATTGGTGCTTTTAAAACAAGTAAAAAGCTGTTTAATATTAGGTTCATCATGAGTTTTGGAATTTGAAACAGCACAAAGCTGATTGATGATTGATTAAGCTCAATAGTCAACTTTCTTATATCTCGATTATGGTGAAGCAACAGCAGAAAATGCAGAATTCATCCAATGACGTTTCTGTAAATTTCAAGAAGGATATCTGTCTGTCTGTCTATCTAATCTCCTTTACAAAAGAAATTGAAAAGAAAACCATCTACACACTCATTGTATACTTTTCAATCCCAAAACACACTCATTGTAAACTTTTCAATCCCAAATCACACAATGAAAAAGCTCTATCAGCTGATCTGATCAAAAACTCTGAACTACAAATTAAAATTCATCATTACTTTTGAGTATTATATCAATCAAACTCAAACACAAAAGTAGAATGCTTTCTAGTTTCTTACATTGCCGACTAAACTGTAGAAAAATTAGCTAAAACTGAGCAATCTGATCATATACACAGAATGTATTGTCTTTCTCCACATTAATCCTCAATAAGGAAGGAATAGAAACCCCACAAAAGCAAAAGCAAAACTAAAACAGACAAAATTCAAGCCAGCAGCTTATCTCCTCTTTAAATGCCATGTTTTAGTAGTACTTTTGCCTGTAGAAAATTGAAGTACTTTTTTTGAATTTACCCTAATTGTATATATGCATTACACTATTTTATAATATGATATTATCAGTCTTCAGTAGTACTACTTCAGTAGTAGTACTCTTCAGCAATGGACTCTAGAGACAGCAAGTGGGTAAGGATAGGTATTTGCATACTGAAAGGAGAGGGTGCCACCATTCACAAGAGACTTCCCAGCATTAACAATACAATCGTCGTAACGAAGACGCTTAAACACCTTGGGATTAATCAAACGAGCAGAACTGAACCATCCACAGCTAAGATGAATACCAGAGATGTTGCAACCATTAGGACACACATTCATAATCTCCACTGTGTAAGTTGGTATACCACTTGGTAGAGGTGCTGTAGGTCCTTGGTTCACCACAATGTCTGATTTCGAACATTTCTCTCCCCATATTCTGTTTGGTTCCACTGCAAAGAAAAACCCAAAATATTTGACCAAAAAGCAATAATAAACCCAAACATCCCAAGACAAAACATGCTTTTGAAACTGATATGAAGGAAAAGTAGTTAAAAAAAAAAAAAAAAAAAAAAAAAAAGGCAACACAAATAGCAGAAATTTGCAGAATAGATCATTTGTGTTTGCTTTCCAATCTTTTTCTTCTGTAGTCAACAAAATTTCAAAAAAGACTAAGATACGCCTATTATGCTATTGTGCGCCTTATGAAACCCAGAACATAAAACAACTGGAGAAGGCTAAAATACGCATATTGCAACATTGAATGAATGGAATTGGAAGATAGGGAAAGAAAGCGAATCAAACATTGCCATTTACCACAGAGAGAGAGAGAGAGAGAGAGAGAGAGAGAGTTGGACATTCTAAAAACAGTGACGTGGTGGTTAACATGAACTAAGCAACAAGCCAACCAAAAGGACCGACAACAAAATAATCTTCAACCAATCAACAAATAGCATATAACATTAAAACTGTGCAAAACACCACCACCTTCTCTCTTGTACTACCCTGAACCTGAAGGACTACTGAAAAATACAGAAACACAGATAGCACGCTTTGTTCTCTTTCACCATTAATGAACTTTACTTATTTTCTTTATTGAACATAAACCCTAAAACAAACAACCCATTTCAATGCAACAAACTCCATCACTAAAATAAAACAAAAACAAAAAAGATTCTATTCTACTTTGAAATTTCATAATCAATCTCTCACCATGTCCCAGAAGCTTGCGATGTGGACTGGAGTTGCTAGGTGTGGTAGTAGTACTAGTATGGTAATGGTAAAGGTTTGGTGGAACAATCTCCAAAACTGAAAGAATCATGAAAAAGGTAGTAAGAAAAACAAATAAACTCATTCAAATCACTTTACAAATATATGTAAAAAAAACTCTAATAAACAATTAATAATGGTGGAATGGAATGGTTAAATTACCAAGATATAAAGTAATGAGTAATCCCAATAACGAAAATCCCAACGCAATCTTCTTCTTCATCATTGAAGCAGAAATCTCTCTATTGGTTTTTTGTTCAAAGATGATGATGATGAACAGAGAAACCAAAAGCAAAAGCCCCAACAAAGAAAGGAAAGTGAACTTTGTAGATTTAAAAGGCTTTTCAACTTCTACTACTTAGATATATAGTGTATGTAGGTCGTGCAAGTGATGAGAGAAAGAGAGATGAAATGGCGTTGGAAGAAGAGAAATCACTAAAAATCTGCAACAACTGAAACCCCCACGGACTTCAATCTGCACAGAGAGAGAGAGAGAGAGAGAAAGAGAAAGTGCTTTTAAATCAATATATCCGACCTGTGTTTACTTACATATTCATCATTTCATCATCATCAAATCAATCAAAGAACAACCGTCGATTTCAATATGGATTTGACTAAAACCCACATCAAATCAAATCAAATCACAAAAACCACCATTGAAGAAAACTTCTCACATTACAAAAACCAACAGAAGATGAACTAATATACTTTTTCTTCACTTCACTTTCATTTTATAAACTGAACCACAACAATGAACACTAAACCAAAGGGAATAAATAAAAAAACCTTGGAATAACGCTTTTTTTGCTAAAAAAAAAAGGAACAAACGAAGACGAAGAGTCTCGAAAAACCTAAATAACTAAAAAGTAAAAATAATCTTTTTCAGACAAGTTGCAGTTTCACCATTGATTCAATCAAAGTAAATAAAACACAAAAATGGCAAAATACAGAGTAATACATTAAATGAAATCAGAAAACATGTTTCAAACTCAGCGAAGAAAAAAAACACTAATCAAATCTTAAAACGAAACAGAACAAACACACAAACAAACAAACAAACAAACAATGTGTTCATTATTATGCTCATTACCTCGAACAATCTTCGTTGAAACAACTGAGATTTAAAGAGATTCGTTCGAATTAGGGTTTTGGTTTTTTTAGTGAGTTTGAAATTTGGGTTTCTGTTCTTTCTTTCTTTCTTTCTTCTTCAAAAGCTTTAGTGAACAAACAGAGACGGTTGGCTTTGGGTTTATATATGAATTTTGTTGGAAGGAGAAGAAAACTGAAAAAGCGCTTTAAAATGTAACTGGAGTTAAAACAGTGAGTATGTATAACCATAGTTAAAGGTTGCACGTGATATGTGAATGTGTATCTGTCAGGTGTACGTGCGAAGTGAAAACTTCCAGGTTTACCCCTTTTAAGCTTTGTTAGGAAATGTGTCATTATCTTTGCTTTTAATAGATGGCACATTTAGTAAATTATGCATTTAATGTAAAACCTTATAGGAATTTGATAACTATGTGCTCTTTTTATTTACGAGAAATACCCCTATTCTATTCTCAGTTTCTCACATAGGCACATAGCTAGTTGCCTAGTTAGCAGCAATGAATACAACAACATGCCTTGCAGTCTTTCATCAGTCGTGTGGTGTGATTAGAAGTTAGAACAGCTGCTAGAAAGCAGCTCACTCTTTTATTATAATTATAAAGTGTTGTCACTGTGCAAACTCAACATGGCGCTCTTTGTTGGTAAAAGTGCATAATTCTTTTCATTTGGACCATGGTTCACTTCTGTTACATTTTGTGCCACGATATATAGAGTAGCACGGTACAACCTTTTTTTTTAGTAATGATAAAGATAATTTTCTTTCTTTTAGTTTAGTGTGTGTGTACGTGCAGACCTGAAAGTAATTACCTGCTACTTCCCAAGTGTAGTGGTGCTGCAGTAATTACAATCATTCTTCTTTCCTCATGTGTATTGTAAAAATCTAGATCTGTTCTCTATTCTCTACTCAATCAACGGTGGACACGCAGAGAAAGCGACTTGTTCATGATTTGTAGCCATTGATCATAAGCTTAAAAGTGTGGTTCTAGCCTCTGGAAAGCATTCACGTTCTCAAATTCAAGAAATGAAGGCAAATTATATATTGTATTAATCGAAGCAATTGCCCAAGGTTTGTCCTCTAACATAATAAATATATACATGTTCTACAGGATACAACTAGTAAACTAGAGCTATTAGAATTTACAATGCAAATAATTGAGATTCATGCTAGATGTCTCTAGCAACCTGCCACAGTAAGTGCACCAGTGCAAATTATATCTCCGAGGGCCACCATAAGACCGTCATCATAGACAATTACGAAGTCCAGATGTTCTGGCTCTAATGTTTCTATTCGTTAACATTCTGCTTTGCAGTTTACTTTCAACTTTTCCAATTGCCTCACCCTGTCGAGCAACTGCTGTATGGTATTTGAGGCATCCTTCAAAGAAAAATATAGAAGAATGTTTCAAAAAAATTGCTGAATCTCAACTAAAAAGGTAAATAACTGAACCTACATACAAAAAAACAGTGAGTCAGACCAGAGAGCAGATAACTACCTTCAACTTCTTTCTCAGATTCTCCTCTTCACTATCACGCCGATTTCTCTCCTCTGAAAATATATCAATAAGCGCTTCCTGCTCTTTATTCATCTCTTCTATCTTGGCTTCAGACGCTTTAAGCTGGAAAGTAGGGAAAAGAAAATCACTTCAACTAGTTATAACCAGCGCCTTTGATAACTTAAACAACTTGGGTCTATCAGTAAGCTGGTTGTACCATGGTACTCTATATGATAGATGCATATAAATTTACAGCAACAAACTTACTTACAACTTATAACCAGCACCTTTGATAACTTTAACAAGTTCGGTCTCACATATATAATACACCTACTAAGACTATAAATTACCATCCCATAACAAGATATATCACCTATATTTTACTTGAAGTGACCAACCCACCGAATATGGGTTCAAAAGGAAGTGCCATCTGCTGGGTGCATGAAGATATGCCAAACGCACACCAACATGTGCCAAATTACTTTTTGGCTATGTTTGATTCCCGGTTCAGGGTAAATAGAACAAGTGACGAATTTTCAGGCAGGGAAGAATGGAAGATCAAAACTGAGAACGAAATCAGGAGGGTACAACACAGGAAGATATAGATATATAGGTTTCCATATGTATTTTTAAGGAAACTGCTCTCCTTCATAGGTAGAAAATCTCAGATATATAGGTTTCCATATGTATTTTCCTTATACTAACCAATGCTATGTGCGCACACATTTATATATATATATAAAAAAAAAAGAAAAAAGATACCGAGCTTCCCTACAGCTTACTTCCCCCCCACCCCCCCCCCCCCCCCCCCCCCCCCCCCGCCCCTGTTTGACAGGACTGTTCCATCGTTCGGGCCAATAAACTACTTGGTACAGCTTACTATATTTTTAACCTAACCTGTTTCCAAGATGGTCAGCAAATGATTTACACTCAGAATAATACTCTGAACCTCTAACAAAAACTTCACATAATGCATAAAAGTAAGACGGCTATGACCATCCCGGGGCACCTACGTGCAACCAACAGAAGGTTGTCTTCACACTCCATGCAGATCAACAAATCCCTAAATCACAACTCACTATCTTGGAAAAGAAGTTGGCACTAAAAGCAAGATATATCAACCAATGAAATGAAAACGATTAGAAAGAACACATTAAGAGTAGCCGGCCTTCTTACTTTTTCTTCAAGCGACCTACATCGGTCTCTATCAAACTGTAAATCAAGTGTGCGTGAGTCTTCCAACTCCTTCAATCTACAAAACAGAACTAGAATAGTAAGGACTTGCTTGCAGAGTAGTACCATCAAGCAAACAAATAACAGTAGAACTTGGAGAATTATATGACCACCTCTTCTTCAACTTATGGTTCTCCATTCTCAACTGACTATGGCCACGTGAATCCAAGCCAGAAGAAATATCTCCGTTAACCAGTGTTTCTACAGATCTATTCTTATCTTTTTCAATTACCAAATCACGCAAGACCAATGTTTCCATCGTTCTTAATCTACAGAATAAGAACACCGTTCACTTAAATGAAAAGGAGGAATTTTCTTCTTTTTTTTTATAGAAATAAACAAGATCGACATAGGAAAGGTCGTACCTGTTCTTTAACTCGCAATTCTCAACTTCTAATAGATTTCGACCACGTGCATCTGATGTAGAAGCATGTGCATCTCCATTTGATGCCGTTTCCTGTCAATTTAATAGATAGACCATGAACAAGCATCATTTTTCATGTAAACACCTCAACTGTTACAGAAGCATACCAAGTTCCTAGACACTGACCTCAGTCAACTAATGCTAACTAATGCTAGGAAACACATTCCAAAATAAAACTAACAGGCAACTCGGATCTAAGAATGGGGTAACTGTTTAAGGCTATATATAAACAACAATACTTGATAGTGAGGATACCCAACTCGCGTCTTGGAAAATAAAACAACCACAATATGATGGCCAACTCTCGAACATCTCTATCCCTTATTGGTTATCCAAGCAATGAGAATACAATAAGTTGTAACAATTAAGGGAGATAGTAGTCTTGGGGTACTCGTAAGGGGGCTTCTCGGTATAAATTGACATAGCAACTAAATCAACTAATCAAAATAAACATAATTAGGAAAAAGCGCAAAAGTATCTTCTATAAGGTAGCAACTATATCGGCTACTAGTATCAGGATCATTTTACTAAACTAAACTACCATCCATAAGATATTTATTTGTCATCATATAAGGCAGTTTATTATACCTCAAAAATCAATAGCGTATCTTCGCCAAAGATAAAATGAAACACAAACCAAGGTTGAGTACAACAATGAAACAGTCTGATCAGATGTATTTGTTTCTTTTGTCAATCGTCTACAAAACTCAACGGTATTTGTAAATAAAATTGGTCAAACCGATTTATTTGTAATTCTGCATTCGATTTCTATAGATTTAACTGAAGGCTCATTACACCCACCCAACCCTCAACTAGGTTAATCGGCTTATAAAATTTAAAATGAACTTAGAAGTGTGTGTGTGGTGGTGGTGGTGGTGGTTGTGTGTGTGTGTGTGGGGGGGGGGTCATTAAACTGGTCAAAGCAAACAAAATGTAATTTGTCTTAAACAATATGTGAAAACATTCTAAGAGCATAAAATATGCTATACAAAAATTATGGACATAAAATGGTGCAGAACTAAGGAAGTCAGTCAGCCTGATCAGTATTGCTTTAAAAAAAACCATTGACATAAAGACTACCTTCAATTGTGAACGAGTAATGCGGCCAGTAGTTCCATTTGATGCAGGATTGAGTTCAACTTCACTATTATCCGAGTTCAGAGAAAATGATTGAGAATTAAGAGAACACTCTATCCGAACTGGTTTCTGAGCTGGGGAAGCCTTCAATGTACTCCCATTAGGCGGTCTTTGGGAAGGAATCCTGACAGAGTCACTATCCTCCTCGGATAATGAAGGTTGTGAAGAACTTGATTTGCTACCATACATCTGCTTCTGGTTTACCGTAGAATGTTTGTCCTTGGACGACACAGTAAATTTGTTCGAGCGTTTAGAAAATTTCTGAGGAGAGTACTCAGGTGAACTTTCTGTACAATTTGTATACATCAGCCACAAAACATAAGTGGTGAGAAAATGTCACAAAAATCACAATCTTTTTTATTTCCAAAGGTAAAAAAGAAAACTAAAAGAAGTTGCAGACCCACCAAGAAGCTTCTTGTGTCTCCTGGGAGCATAGCCAATCTTGTGGCAATAAGTTGACCTGCATAAAATAGTGAACTGAAATTAATATATTGGGCACGAATGCTTCCAGGAAGGAATAAGAGAATAGGTGACACCACAAACCAATATGTCTTTTGCATCTGTACTAATCGTTGTTCAAGTCTTGAGAGCACATTTGTACGCTCAAAGCCTTGCTTATCATGGGCCGGTTCAACAAAATTAGCCTCTAAGACACCTGCGACATAGATATATTTGGGTTACAATTCAGCATAATGACAATGAGATCGAACATTAACAAGATTTCTAGTACCTATTACTCCACGTCCATCACTTCCAGCAGCATTCCAGACCCTCCAGAATGGCTTCAAAATTACAGTAATATAATGTCCTTCAGATAAAGTTCTGCCCTAATAGATAATTCAATAAAACAAGACAAAGACCTAAAAATGCTCTTGTTCATAAAACATAGAGAGGGGAGAGAGAGAGAGGGGGGGAGAGGGGGGGGGGGATAACAAACCTTAATAAGTCTGTTCTTGTGATATACATTAAATCCTTGAACATCAATGTGATCTTTCGCATCCTTTACAAAACCAAGTGTAACAATGGCAACCATCTGAGATCAAAACAGTTAGCAATAGATGTGCTAGTCAGTCGTAATTTAGAAGCTGATTCAAGGTTCAGATATATTATAGTCTCTATGGAATTTACATTTGGATCCTTCGGAACACCATCAGAACCAGGCTGCGGCCTGTATGTAATCTCTTGTGTAAGCATCAAATCGTTGATTATATTGTGGTGCTCAACATCCATTCCACGCAGAACAATTCGAAATCCACGCGGAAGTTTGAGATAAAGAATGGATGCATAACTCTGTAAGATTGAGACAAAATTATGATATAAACAACAACAAAAACTAACAGCTTTAGTATTCCATTATTTCAGAAAAACCTATTCAAAGCAATTTAAATCAATGTGCATGGTATACCCGCAGAGAATGCCGATAGGTAAGGAAATGACGAGAGTTTGGAAATTGTCTGGCCATTTCAATCTTCTTTTCATCTCGGTTGACACCTCGTATTTGAATATCCTGAAATTTGCAAAAAGATTATTACAGTAACAAAACAGGAAAACTAAATGTGTGCTTATAAGACGGGAAAAAGCAGTGTAACACGGAATAATCAACTATCTGATTATGGAAATGAATTTTTTTATTAAACACTGAAGCGTCAAAGGTCGAGAAGACTTACATGCCGATTAGTGTCGAAATCAAGCTCCAGTTCTCCTTGATCATCCTCCCACAGATTGTATATAATTACACGAGTGCCGTGATCACCAATCGTATCGAACTGCAACCATTAATTGAAAAGGAAAATCTGAAGTTAAGTCTGCTCAGTGATATTAATAATAACATAACAAATGCATTAGAACAACATGCTCTAATTACTTTTTACACTCAAACGAATATTGCATATGTTAACAAATTGCAATGTTCACGTCATTTTTAGTATATTGCAACCTCGCTATTACTAACTGGTCAAACATAATGCACTAGAAAAACCTAAACTTAGTAAACTTGGAGGATACTAAACTTGGAGTTATCTGTCGGGATGTCTGACATTGTCTAGTGAATCTAATGCATTCTGCAAGGCTCATGCAGACAGAAGCATGTGTTTTTAGGGCGGGTGACTTGGTGATGACTTAACTGTGCAAGGAAAGAAATTCTTCCCTTTGATTGGTGAATTAGAGGATGGCCAATCTATCTTCTTTTGAGATACTGAGATCTTTAAGAAATGTTTTTCCTTTATTAGTTAAATTCTATCCTTGAGTTTGTTTTTGTTGTATGCATCCCTCCAAGTTCCTCTAGCAATCCACATTGAATACATTGCTTAGATACACTGTTTAAGTTAGGCAATAGTGCTTCTTCGCTTTATGTTCACATGGATTACCAAAAGCGTGGTGCAGTGCATCCAGTCAGACATCAGTGCAATTATAAAGCGGCAGGATCCTACATCACGTCTGATGGTTACCTTAATGCAACATATTGATTAGCTTTAATTATCTTCTATGGTGTGCCCTTACCACCCATTTATCATTGCAAATGTGACCTAAGATGTGTCCTCTTGTTAAATGGCATATTTGATAAATGGATAACTACAGATTCTATCTTCTCTAAACTATATTCTAATTAAAACTTCGTCCAAGAATCCTAATTCTAGAATTTTGCAAATACCAACACCCAGACTAGTTTACCCGCACCGCAGTGAATAAACAGATGCCTTACCAAAGCAATGACACATTAGAAACTACAATAATACTTGCAAAGTTGCAAGTTGAAACCTTGAAGATGTCAAACAATTAAATATCCAGTTCAAACTTTGACATGAAAACAAATACCAAAACAATTACTAGCTCAAATTTTCAAATAGGGACTCAGAGAAAGAAAGCAATTACTGTCACCAAAGAACAGAAGAATCACCTGATGGAAAAGATCTGCTTCACTTGAATAAGGAGACCACTGCACTATTGTTTCTACATTCAAATTCCAATCACCTGAGCACGAACGCATCAACTTGTTCCACTCGAGTCCAACTCTTTCAAAGTCAAGCTAACAATTTGAATGAAAATTGACAGCCACGTCAACAGAAGTAATACTCCACATTAATAGTTTAAGTCTATGGTATTCAGAGAAGAATGAAGCATCTGTGTTCATCAATTACTAGACCTTTTAAACAATTAATAGGGTTCAGATGATGAACAAAGACAATATTTTCCTTTTAAATCCATTTACTCTTTCTCTATTCCAAAAACATCAGTATCAGTTTTTCCACAAATTCCGTTAGATTTCAGAAAATGAAAACAAGTAATCACACAAGATTTTCATTCTACTTATAAAAACGTATGATATGAATTAACAACATCGACCAACTGGGCTACACGTTTAAGTCATCCTCCAAGGGTAAACGAGTTAGTCTCATTCTAGTTTAATTGCAACATAGACCTACCAAGAAATAGGTAATAGAACAACTGAAATGTAGAGTAATTGAAATATGAATGCTTATAAAAGTTGGCAAGATGAACATGTGATTACAGAACTTTCCCCCTTTTGTTAAATAGTTAAAAGCTCAGAAAAATGTACAGATGATATTCATGAACAAAACATCTTATCGGGTACAACAAATTTCTAAGTGAAAACAACATCCTATAGTAGTATAAGAATACAGGATAAATGACCTCAGGATCTGGAAAGTGCTACTGCAGGCAGTATGTCAGGGAATGTGGCAGGGATGGAATATGAGAGTTTTGACATTTAGATGAGAATGAAAACTCTTAGGAAAGGATGGTTTTAAACATAACAACCATCCTCTGCAACCAAATTTACTTTCCGCCCACAATGAGACACGTTCGTTTTGATGATTACATGCTCAGATAAGTCTCGCTAAAAAATGATTAAATAGTTTGTGTAACGGACCGGTGGGACCAAATTTCACATCAATACATATAATATAATACTCCCTTCGTCCCAAATTATAAGTACCTTTTGGAATATTCTACTTATTAAGGGAACATCATTGATTGTGTGTCTACTAACTATACTTCCAAATTTTGCCCCTATTGAATACCAATTAATGGGTCCCACTTATTTAAACATAGTCTCTAATTATTTTCATTAGAATAATTACTCTAATTCCAAAGCAATGATAGTATAGGCAAAAGAACAATTTAACTTAAATATACTGTTTATTGGCTAGAAAAAAGATGACCTCTAAGAAGTCCTCATGTTTCCACCCCTTTGGAACATATGGCTAAAAATTAAAATTCTGCAAAACTTTCATAGCTAGTTGGTTAGAGAACCCATTTAGTAAGTGAGAGGCCTTGAGTTCAACTCTCAACAAAGGAATATTTAGTTTCACATTTTAATTTTCACCCCTTTAAAGCATATTTTGACCTCTTATATAAAAGAATAATAATTGGGAAAGAAAATCCTTACCATGGGAACTACTATATCTTCCTTAGCAGTGCTACGCAAAAAGGTATAGGACAACATTCCAACGGTCTGTGTGGGCCTAGTAGGGAGACAACACAAAACATCAATTACTTCTGACCATATAAACTATGGAACTCGACATCAAATAGAAACAATATTAAACCTATGAAGAAGCATATAGATATAGAAAAATATAACATGCACAAGAATGTAAATGAACTTCCCTTCATAAGATACACAAGTACATGTCAATGTGTACAAAAATAAAAATAAAAAAACCATGGCTGTGTCTGCTTTCCGGAATTTGGATTCCAGGGCAACCAGTAAATTGCGAGATAACACAGAGAATGATCGAGCAGAAAATAAATAGGGGATGACAGGGGATTACAGAGAGATATTGGGAGAAAGGCTCTAGGGTTCTATCATTTTACAATAAGCCAGAAACAATGGTTTCAACTCTTATTTTTAGGATACGGTTTTCCTTTATACTATAGTAGATACTTTAAATTTGGAACCAAACACAGCCTATACAAAAATGTCGAAATGACAAGACCAGAGTATGCTCTACAATTTACATGGAAATATAGTGGCCAGGAAATTTTTACAATGAAGAACACATAGAGA
Organism: Aquilegia eximia; assembly: GCA_023053565.1. NCBI lineage: Eukaryota > Viridiplantae > Streptophyta > Magnoliopsida > Ranunculales > Ranunculaceae > Aquilegia > Aquilegia eximia. Next base: position 32,729,461 of record JALIGU010000003.1, read on the forward strand.
TCATATAAAGATGTGTGGAAAAACCACATCTCTGCAATAACAAAGATGCAAACAACATTAACAATGTCTGTATGTACCTCAAAAGAAAAAAGAAAAAGTTATTTGTGATCATTGAGGCGTACTAATAAGGTCCGAAACAACGCGAGGTGTCATATGATAACAGAATAATGAAAAAACTTCAATGTCGTAGAAGAAAGGTGCAGACTCAATGCCCTTGTAATTGCTATATCAGAAACACCTTAGAAATAATGGGCGGATACATATGATACAGACTGCATAAGTAAATGGGATTAATCAAAATACAAATCCGACTATGACAAAAATCAATGGCTAATAATTCTCAACCCATGTATGCAAGTAACATAATTCATGACCAAGAAAAAAAGATTAACAAATCCAAACCTTTCTCCATCTTTTCCTCGACAACGTGAGAAGACAATGACATCAGCTCCAAGTCTCATGGTACTCGTCTTAAATCCATTTCCATCTGAAGGGACAGACATTACGTGGGTGAGATAGAACACTGACGAGGGGAAGGGGATTAGGCAATGACAATTTACATTAACAGCAAAATGTTCTGTTATGCTAAAAATAGTTCGTTCTTTTTCTGTTTTCCTTAGAAATCCAAAGATTCCAATCATGGATGAAAAATGTCACTATACAACATTTCAAAACAATTATCATTATATGCCTGTAAATCTAAATTGTATGTTCAGATGACTAACATTGGCCAATAACATTTGCCAATTTGCTTTTTGCCGAGTAACCAAGTGACATGCACTGCCGCATTTTATCAGGATTCATTCCACCACCATTATCTGCACAGAAAATTCATACTTAATTCCACCATTGTGCAACAAACTACAACAGTATTAGGTTAAATATAAATGCAATAAAAGAAGCATAAGAAGCCAAATGTTTAATCAGAACATAGCACCGGGGCTCAATGAAGCTTTAGCTTACAACTCCCACATAAACAGACAACTTCATTCTAACTTGCCTAACATCAACAACAAGAGTCTTCCATGTTTATCCTTACCCAAGGGTTTATTTGCTGTATGATAGCAGCATAGCATAACAACTCATAATGAACCAAAATGTTCTTTGCCCATAACTTCAATGCAATTTAATCCTACAACTCTCTTAAAAAAAAGACAAATTTCTTTGTTCGGTTGAAATAAATGAGTTATAAGTATCACCATGCATCTTCAGGGTTATTTTAGCCGAAGGCCTGAATGATGTTACGGGGTCAAGAACCAAAAACCAATCCATATGATCATTCTTAAATTTTAACGAAAAAGTTTGTTGTGGTACTGTAATAGGAACAAACAACTCATCATGCAAAAGGTTCAATGTAAACTAAGGATCATGTTATCAACATTTTATGGCTAAATAAAAACTTTATATAAGTTTTATAAACAAAGTAGCCAGGGCGAGGGAGAACCTCACCCACGCCTAGAAAAGATTGGAAAGATAATAGCTACTAATGCAATACATCAGTAGCAGTAACTCCTAAAGCCATTAAAGCTTCCAACACTTTCTCCCAGTTAACAGTCAGCTCTTCAATATGGTGTATACCATGTTCCAAGGAATAAGGTAAATGAAGCATGCAAGGATGTACACCATGACAATATATTTATGCATAAAACTGCCTCGTTGAGTTCAAAAATACTAATATGCCTTGACGCGAATAAATCAGTAGACAAGCTACATACCTTCAATTAGCAACATCCTGGTCCCATCCTTCTTGTTTTTTAACATATCGACATTAACAAAAGTAGCTCCATAGCAAACCTGGCATAAAAGTTTGTATATTAAAAATATAAAAAACATTAACAGATATCTTTGCAGAGATCATAAAAAGATATACCTCATCTAAAGCATTGTCCAAAAGTTCCGCGAAAGCTGTAAATACATATAGCTAGAAGGTAAGTTATCTAACTAAAGAAAAAAAATGACCAAATGCACAAATAGATCAATGAACACTACAATACTACACAATTAAAGATTCCACCTTACCTCCAAGAGCCCATTTATGGCTAGTAGCATTTGAATGCAGAAACTTAGGATGAACTCTGACATGATCCATACCAACTGCACACACACACAAGGAAAATAAAAATTTGGCCAACTTGGGCAAACAAAGTTGTAACTTGTTACATGAAGATGCATATATACATCAAAATATGATATAGTTAACACACAGGACTCATACATACCGAATAAAGCATGGTGAAGTTAAAATTTATAAGTACTAAGTTAATCACCTTCTTAGGTGGTACAAAATTCTTTTGTCCATCTGCTCCTTGTTTTGTTTTTTGTTTTTTGATTAGCAAGCGGGATTGAGGGGACCCCTACCTCTTTAAATTACGTCTGGAAACTTATATCAACAATCATCTGTTAACGTGTTTCGAACCCACAACTTCTCCATTTTGTGAGAGGGGTGCTACCATTGAGCCACAGGCTTATTCGCAATGTGCTCCTTGTTTCTAGAAGAAGACATACCTTGCAAGACTATCTGTACCACGACAAATATGTAGGAATCAAATACATTTACTACTGTGGTTCCTCGAAGCTTATATCAATGGCTGAACTTTGTTTTCAAATTATTTGACCACATATCTACAGCTGTGGTTATCCCAGGCAGTCCGGCATAGAAAAAGGAAAAGGCAGTCATTACATCTAAAGCATACATGCTCGTGTCCACAGAATAACCATGGTCTAAGTTATTAAGGTTTGGATTTTAAACAGCCATTCTGGCTCTGCTTAGTCTCTCTTCTCAATATCTTCATTATTTCCTCCTCATTCCAACTCTGCTCCTTTGCAACCCTACAAGGACCAGATTCTGTCTCCATTTTCCATAATTGATGAGGGGCTCCTTCCAGGTTTCAAAGAACAATGGGAAAACAGAACAGGTACATCTCCTCTGTTTTTCCTTTTTCCTTATTCTGATTGACGAATGCAAAGGCAGGTTCTCTCTTCCATCACAATAGAAATTTAACTTCACAGACGCTCTCTATCACTTTTTGTGTGTACTAATATAGATTAAAGTGGGACCAATTCACTTTTCTTTAGTCAAATAAGCTAGTGTTAACGTGACTCTGAAGGCTGAAGAAATGAAGTATGCAGTATATACCATCTGCCTATTAAGACCTAAAAATTGAGTTAAGACCTTAAGTGTGGGTTGTGCTCTCACATGGAGGATTTGGTCTGCATTTTTGGCGTTTGTTCAGTAAATCTTAGGTATGTTGAGGCTCAGTGAAGGAAATACGAGCTTCCATCTTTGTCTCTTTGAGATGCCTTACTTGTAAGGGAGTCAGATTTGGTTTTACAATTATACATAACATATGGTTACAATTATATTACAAAAGATACTTTGTAATATAGGCAAATGAAGAATTTGACTAAACCATTGCTTCTTTTCTTTCTTTTTTTTTCAAATTTGCATACAAGACCCGCAGTATTCCTTTGGGCACTGTGAATGTAAATGAGAATCATTCATACTATCAATTATCATCCCATAAATTGATTATTAATTCTATCTACTTGTACCGAATAACAAAAGATGCATGCATTCTATACCCTAATGTAAAAGAGATTCTTGGATATTCAGTTAAGATTCTTTCTAAACCCCTTTCCACTAAGCATTTTTTCAAAAAACAAGAAAATTGAACAATGCACCACAAAATTCAAAAACAAGTTATTACATACCAGTAGAAGTAGAAGAAGCAGCATCAACAGGAGAAGAATCTTCATAATCACCAGCTTTCCAAAACTGCTTACAACTTTGAATTACAAATGAAGAAGAACGAACTGGTTCAGGAAGAGGTAATCTAACTTCTTCTTCTTCTTCAACAAGAGGAGGAGGTGGTGGAAGTGGATCAAGAAATCCAAGAGGCAAAACAATTCCTAAATTATCAAATCTTTGTTTCTTCTTCTTCTTCTTCTTACTTAAATCTCCACCATTTATAACCCTAGACCTCTTTCCATTACCACTATTTTCATTATCTTCTTCTGAATCATCTTCTGAAGATGATGATGATGATTCTGAATCACTATCACTCAGTTCAATTACACAAATCGGTTCTATAGTTTTTGAATTTGAATTACTATTACAATAATTATTATTATTACTAGTAATTTTTTCTTGTTTTATCGGAATTTCGATGTTTTCTTCTTTAACAAGAACATCCATGTTTTCAAGTTTTCTTCTTCTTTAACAATAATTGAATTAGGGTTTCTGCAAAGAAACAAACAAAGATATATAGTGGATTACAGAAGACAGAGATGTCGTTACAAGTGTTGGCACTGTTTACGGCGGTACCACTTTATTAATATTAAAATCTTTAAATAGTAATTACTTTCTGTACACTCGGTTGTAAAGTTTCTAAAATGAATTAGAAAAGTAAGTACACGTGTTCTATTATAAAAGGTTATTAGCTTTATAAAAGGTTAATAGCTTTATAAAGATTCTACTAACGAGTGCATTGAAAATGAATTGATTAAAGAGTAATTAATATTTAATACTCCAGGGTTAATGATGTTAAACGGAAGTTTGAATTTAAACAGACTACCGTTAAAGTGAATATTAACAGACTCTTGCATTAATCTAACTTAAACATGGTTGAATCACAATCGACAGATTCTTTGCTGCTTTGAGTCGTCACTGTGATTACGTACTTCGGATGTGCGGGTGCAGTGCATATGACATGCATTAAATGAGCTTTTTGAGACAGAAAGACACATTAAATGAGATGTTTTTCAACCACTTCAATTTAATAAACAAATTTGAATGCTCTTTCCTCCTCTAAAATATTCATCTATAAATTTTTATTTTTTTTCTCTAAAAACATATAAAATTTTATACTCCTCTTTCGTCTTAAACTCTTTTTTTTTAATTTTGATTTTCAGGTTTTAAGGAATCAAGATGAATGAAATACGACTTAATAAAAAAAAAATAGCACAAAAATAAAGAATTAAAAATAATTTAATAAATTATTTATTTATTAAATATTTTTTATTTTTTATTTTTATAATTTGAAAATTGTAGAAGTTAAATTTTGATTAATTGTTCAAATGATTTACTAGTATTTTTCTTACTAAATTTGAAAATTTGATTGAAGAAAGTATATTAATTTCAAGATTAGAGTGTTTGCTTTATTCATTTTTATTTATTTTTGTCTTAAATTTGTGGATCTGCACTGGTTAATATGTGTGTCATGTATTAATTATTAAAAGTCCAAGAGAAAAGAATATGTGGTGGAAAAGGGGGTTCTATCAAATCGTTGATTAATGGAGGTGGGTTCCTTCAAAGTAATGCTCCCATCTACCATATTTTCATTCGGTTTATATAATTTGTGTGAAAAAAATAGATTTTTCGAAAAATATATTTATTTTAATGTAAACATCGGAAATGATTAGTGTTATAACTTATAATGACTTGGGAGCAGCTTCAATATCGTATGTCTCAACATTCCGGTTAAAACACCCATATGCTGACGATTAGGTTTAGTAGTCAGCATTGTCGTGATGACCATTGAGTACAATGGGTAACACTCTACTGTTGGCTTAAAAAAGGGCACACCCTAATTAAATATGTCAACACACATATTGACGTAGCTGACGTAGCGGAAGCGATTAAAAATCAAACCTTGAATAACCCAAGGGGAGGTTTGCCTTGAAACAAGGAAGAACTAATATAAAACTAGAGAAAACTAAATTGTAGAGACAAATCTTAATTGTATTGATTGAATAATTGAATTGGTTGAATAATTGTTCTACAAAGCATGTCTCTTTATATAGACTAAAGACTTAGACCAACTAGCACTAGGACTTCCTAAACAAATAAATCAAAATACAAATCCTACTTTGAATTGTATTACTAATATCAACTTAATAGTAAACCAACTATTCTAGAACTTCTAGACTCTAAAATAGAAATCCTAAACTTATAATGACTTCTAAATAAACATTAACCCAAATAGGAAACCAATTGGTGTAGGTAGGATGTCCTACATCAGTCCCCCATTCTTCAAAAGAATTCGTCCTCGAATTTATGTTGTATTGATATCGTCCGCTCCATAAGAAAAAATACTTTGAATAACACAGACTCTTGTAAACTTTCCTCATATTAATGGAAGTTGTAGTTCCGTCTTTTGATTCAAAACCTTTGGACTTGGAGAACAAAAAGAACTTTTTGTGATAGTATATGATCAATTCCAATAAAATCATAATGTTGAACATCTAGTGGTAATGAATCTTTCGCAGCGATTTCAACTTTATGATATTTGTCTTCAATAAAAATTGGTTTTTGTTCATCAATTGTGGCCATGATATTTGAAGAATCTTCCTTAAAACTCGGTGGCTCTCCATTAAAACTTGGTAGCTCTCTATTATGACATTTTTCTTCTTTAAGACAAACATGATTTGTTGGTGGTGTGGTTGAAAGTAGGGTTTGACTTTGACACTGTGAGGGAGAAGTAATGGTGGTATAGGTTGTGGCAAATTGTGGAGTAATGGAAATGTGAGATGGTTGGGAGGTATTACAAGGTTGTGAGTATTGGGAGTTGTAGTGTTGAGGCTGTGAGGCTAGGTTTTGTAATGGTTGAGGGTTGACATTAATAGGGAGAGATGAGAAACCAATATAGGAAACTTGTTGTACAGTTGTGGTGGTAAATTGTGGTGATGGGGGTAGGTGTGGTGGTGGTATGAAAGAGGGTGGGAGGGTGGGAGCATCAATAATATGTTGCTTACCTTCCAACTTATCAAATCGAAGAGTAAGATTGTCGATTAAAGCGGTGAGACGATCAATAGCTGAATTGAATTCAACCTTCGTCACATAATCTCCAAGATTACCGACTTGGGAGCGGGGTGAAGAATCTCCGTCATTAACCATTGTAGGATCGAAACGAAGCTCTTGATACCAATTGACGTAGCGGAAGCGATTAAAAATCAAACCTTGAATAACCCAAGGGGAGGTTTGCCTTGAAACAAGGAAGAACTAATATAAAACTAGAGAAAACTAAATTGTAGAGACAAATCTTAATTGTATTGATTGAATAATTGAATTGGTTGAATAATTGTTCTACAAAGCATGTCTCTTTATATAGACTAAAGACTTAGACCAACTAGCACTAGGACTTCCTAAACAAATAAATCAAAATACAAATCCTACTTTGAATTGTATTACTAATATCAACTTAATAGTAAACCAACTATTCTAGAACTTCTAAACTCTAAAATAGAAATCCTAAACTTATAATGACTTCTAAATAAACATTAACCCAAATAGGAAACCAATTGGTGTAGGTAGGATGTCCTACATCACATATGCTGACCATTAAGTGTCGTCAGCATTGTAGTGTTGTTCATTGAGTGCAGTGATTAGTGTCATAGTGATGTCTTAAAGGGACACACCCCAATTAAACATGTCAACGTCTATATGCTGACCATTTAGTGTAGTGGTCGGCACTACAGTGCTGACCCTTGAGTACTATGATCAACATCATGGTGCTGACCTAAAAATCGTCTTTTTTTTTTTTTCGTTTTAATTGAAAATATCATTAAAATTACAGTTTACCTTTGATGATGGCGCAGGACTTTTTCATGAATGTTTTTTTATCAGATCAGGCCAATCTTCTTGGGGTGCGTACAAATCTAGTGGTCTCTTTAGTATACCACTTTGTAATTCTTCTCAACTAATTTCTTCGTTATCAAGTCTAACAAATGAAACAACATCCGAATTTCTTAAAACCTTGATAAATACATCAAAGGTTTTATTTAATTTCTCATGTTTCTTATTGAATTCATCATCACTACTTTCATTAATGATAACCATTAATGAACAAAATAAAGAAAAAATAGATGTTTAATGGTGGTTGTAAAAGGGCACACGCCACTAGGCCTGTCAACTATCCAAACTGATCCGTGATCCAAACCGATCCAATCCATTATTTTTTTGTTTTGGATATCCATTTAGATTATTGGATCATTTGAAATGGTTTTTGGATATCTATTCTACTTTTAGATCGGTTCGGATAAATCCAAAGAAAAAACCGATCCAATCCGAACATTCATCAGTAGAACAAAAAAGAAAAATTTCAATCGATCTTATAACCAAAAACCCAAATTCTCCGTCTTCTCAATTTTCCCTTCGCTTAATTCTTATCTCTCTTCTCAAGCTTTATAATCGCAACTTCAAGATTTCTCGAAAGCTAATTTTGCACAAGCAACAAGTAAGTTTTATAATCACAATTTCAAGATTTCTCGAAATCTAATTTTGCACAAGCAACAAGTAGATCAACATCAGCCTTATAATTAACTTCTGTGCAATTTTGATGAATTTCAATTCACTCTCCTTATCACCCGATGCAATTGCAGCTTATACAATTTTTCCAAAACTTCATCTTTGTTACCATCCATGATCAATCAATCTTACCCAATTTCAAATTTCAATCTCAACCTCTAACTTGAAATTAGAGTTTTACTACTTTCAATTGGAATCTGAAACACCAATTCAAATGAATTAACCAGAAAGTAATAAACAAATTCTATCGCAGAAAACTAGTTTTAATTTGATCATCAACAATGTAGAACAAAATTTATTTGACGTGGGTATTAGTTATTTCAATTGAGCAAATCATACAATTCAACCATAATCAGATTTTTTAAACGTCCTCAAAGTCTTCATGTTGTTGTTTTGAAAGCAGATTTTAAATGAAGAAGAAAAATCTGATCGGTTCGGTTCGGATATCTATTATTAAAAACGGATTAGTTCAATATCCAATCAATATTATCCATTCTAAAACTATATCGGATCAGTTCAGATGATAATACATTTGGATCGGTTTGGATCATAGAGAAAACCAAACCGATTTGATCCATTGACAGCTCTACACGACACCCCAATTTTATTTTTGAATGAAGATATTGAAGTAAAATAGATGTTAATAATAGGTAAAATTGATAAAAAAATACAACGTACTATACCTCTTTTTCTCATTAATACAATGTACAAAAAAACTGACCAAACAATGCTTGTACTTTCATTTTGTTTCTACGTTATACAATCTGTTAAGATGAAGCTAACAGACTGCTTAAATGTACAAAAATTTTTGACGTGGCTTTATTTAATTAAATAAAAGTTGATAATTATTTCTAACAGTTCAAAAACAGCACGTGATTCTCTGAACACTTCATCGATTTATCCTCAAATCAAAGTTTCAGAAAACCTAGTTTTCTAATCTCTAAATTCAGGCTTCATGTCTTCATTATCATCCTCACCATCAATATTGGTGCATCAAAAGCTTCATCATTTTTTTTTTTGTTCAATTTTCTTTCCCTGTTTTCTTCCACCTTTTGTAGAGTGAGATATCTTAGAGCATTCCCAATGCAAGGTGGATTTTGGGGGTGGGGTGGATAAATCCACCTTGAAACCCAAAATAATGTCCCAAGGGAAGGTGGATTTTCAAAAGTGGGATCCCACAGGTGGTAGAACCGGACGGCATGTGACATGCCGTCTATTTTTTTTTAAAGTATTAGGTAGTGTCTTAAAAGTTTTGGACTCTCGGACGGCATGTGACATGCCGTCTCCCTATTTTTTTGCAAAAAAAAATGGGACGGCATGTCACATGCCATCCGGATTTTTCTAAAAATCCACTTTCTCCTATACAAGAGTCCACCTTCCCTTGGGAACTCTCCACCTTGTAGAGTTTCACCTTGAATCAACAAGGTGGATTTATCCTAGTGGCGCATACGTGGCGCCTATGTGGAGGTGGATAAATCCACCCTGCATTGGGAATGCTCTTACAAGTAGAGAGAGTGTTGATGTTTTTGTGGCAGTTTGTTACGAAATTAGGGTTTGAAGAGTGAAAATTGAAGATGGGGTTCCATTGTTGTTAAGTGTGGGAGATGAAAGCAGATTTTAACATAGAAAAAATCGATTTAGGATTTTCTATTATTTTATTAAGAAATTGACCAATGCCGCAATTTTTGGATGGGAGATTTATAGACGACTAAGATTTAAATATATGGTAACAAGACCTGTTAACACGTGGATTACTTAAACTTTCGTTGTGTTTCTTACACCTCAGTATATTCATTAATTAGATAAAGCCACGTCAAAAAATTTTGTACATGTAAGTAATCTGTTAGCTTCATTTTAACAGATTGTATAACTTAAAAATAAAATGAAAGTATTTTGGTGAATTTTTTTTGTACATTGTATTAATAAAAAAAAGTGGTACAGTACGTCGTATTTTTTATAAAAAAAAAAAGAAAGAAAAGAGTGAGAAAAGAAAACAGTCCACACTCCACGGTCCTCGCTCTCAGTGGTGTACTGGTGTGTCTTTCTCTCTTAGGGTGTGTTTGATTGCTTAAGTTTTCCCACTGTAGTGAGAAAACTTAAGTATTTTCTCACTGGACCAGTGGAAAATAAACACTGTTCACGTGTTTGATTGCCAATTTAAGTGGGTGGAAAAGAAAATGGTATTTTCCCATCGTATACCAATTTTCCACTATACAGTGAGAAAAGATTTTCTTAGCTCCCCCTAGTAATTTAAAAGGTGGGAAAATAGGCTTATTTTCTCACTTGAGTGAGAAAATAACTTAAACATTTTCTCACCTCTTACAAACCATTGGATTGATATTGAAGGATATCTAGCCATTGATTACATTATGATTATACATTTGAAGTTTTAGATTGTTGCTTTCAACCTTGGTGGTGGTAGATTTGGAGTTTTGGGTGGTAAATTATAATTTTTTGGTGGTTGGTTTCAACTTTTGGGTGGTGAAATCAAACATTGAGTTAGTGGGTTTATTGTTTTGTGAGTGGATTTAAAGTTTTGAGATATGAGTATTAGGGTTTTTAGTGGTGGAGCTCAAATTTTGAGGTGGTGGTTGGTGTATTTTCATGATGTTTAAGTCAAATTTAATCATTTAAATGATGAATTATATATTGTTGGTGTTAATTTCATGTTTTAAACTTGGAAATTTAACATTTTGATTTCAAAATCTATGATTGTGGAGGTTGATTTCGAAGTTTAGGTGGTGGATCTATGATTTTGGTGGATTATTTCATCAATTCTTTCTTAATTTCTCATTGTAATCAAACAAAACATGTGAAAAAGTAATTAGAATTCTCATTGTCGATCAAACACCCTAACTTGATCACGTGAGAAAACTTAAAAATATTTTCGCACTGAAGTGAGAATTTTTTTTAAGTCATTCCCACTGCAGTGGGAAATTAATTAGAATTCCCGCTGAAGTAATTCTCACTCCCTTTTTTTCCCACTCTGCAATCAAACGCACCCTTAAGGCTTAACAAGTCAACTATAGTTTCAGCTAGAAAAGAAGAGCAGAGCAGAGCAGCAATGGAGAAAAAGATTAACAAAGTAACATTACTTCACAGCGGAATGATTGTAACCATGGATTCTCAAAACCGAGTTTACAGAAACGGTGCGATTCTAATCGATGGAGATACAATCATTGACATCGGTCAATCATCTCAACTTCTTTACAACTATCAAGATCACGCACATAGTGGAATCATCGATCTTCAAGGCAAAATCGTACTTCCAGGTTATCTTATCACTTCAATTTCTACTTGTTTTTACAATTTTTATTTTGATTTCGATGATTATTCTTAATGGCGAAGAAACTGGAACAACAGGATTTATCAATACACATGTTCATACATCTCAACAGCTTGCAAGAGGAATTGCTGATGATGTTGATTTGTTGACTTGGTTGCATAAACGTATTTGGCCTTATGAATCTAATATGACTGAAGAGGATTCTTATATTTCAACTCTTCTTTGTGGAATTGAACTTATTCGATCTGGTGTAAGTTTAGTTTGATTTCTATCATGTTGTTTCACTTTTGATTCAAAGATATAGTGGATTTTACTTATTTTATCCGAGTTAGAAATTTTTAGGGGCATTTTAAATATGCTAGTTTGTACTTTGTAGTATTAGTACACTAGTACTAGCAAGTGTGCTATTGGCATATAGTTAGAATTTTGAACTTAGTGGACAAGCGATGACCTGATCAACAATCAACATCATGAATGTAGAGTTGCTTTTTGATGTTGATATATATTTCATTGTCAAATGGATGATGAATTAATATAGGTTCATTTTGCTATTCCAAGAGCACATATGTCATATTGCATATACCCAGTACAGCATAGTCACTAGTTACTTTGGATCCAATAATCTTTACAATAAGTTGGTTTAATGAATTAATACTCCCTTCATTTTTCTATAATGTGGTTCATTGATCAGGTCACATGCTTTGCTGAAGCAGGTGGACAACATGTGTCTGAAATGGCAAGGGCAGTGGAACAATTAGGGTTGCGTGCATGTTTAACACAGTCGACCATGGATTGTGGTCAAGGTTTGCCTGAAAAATGGGCTCTCCACACAACCGAGTACTGTATTCAGGTGCGACATACTCTTGCATCTCTTTCTCAATGGTTAAAAATAACCCTGTACTCCGTAAAGACACACACACGACAGCATTTCTGCTACATTGATTTAGCATTCTGGAATCTGGATTGTTATTCAGTTTTAAGCATTCAATTAGTGCTACTTTATGTTTGAGTATTGCTTTATTTTCCAAAAGTTCCTTTCTGGGCATCATCTATGGACCATTTTGTTCTGGAAAAAATGGTAGATAGTAGGGGTAGTTTGCATCCCTGGCTGTTAGTCTGGAGTTGATATATTAAACTTCATTTGTTTAACTCATTTAGCAATTTGCATGTACTACTTTTCAATTATATAAATTCTTCGTTTTTTTATATTGCATTTTCTGCTAACTTAGTTTGTATCATATGGTATCTAATCGAAGCTCAAATTATTTGAAGGGAACAGTCTCAGAAACAACTTTATGATAAGCATCACGATACAGCAGATGGGCGCATCAAAATATGGCTTGGGATAAGACAAATTATGAATGCAACTGATAAGTTACTTCTTGAAACTAGGGACACAGCAAAAGAACTTAAAACGGGAATCCACATGGTAAAAATTCAAAGCTTACTCTTTTTATATGTATTTTGGTATGTGGCCGTGTTTTTTATTAGTATTGTTCATTTTGTCTTTTCTTGATATTGCCAAATGTCAAATTTAAGGGTACCTTTGTAGCTTACTATACTAGTATACATAGATTCCTGCTTACCCACAAGCTGCAGCTCACTTTGACTAACGAAGGTGACAAGCTTCCCTGCCAGTTCTTACTTCTATAGAGCCTTAATGAGAACACTAGTTGATCTGAATTTGACTTAAGACGTGAGCAGATGATTTAATTTATGAAGAACTCATTGTTATGGTAATCATATAACTAAATCTGTAAATCACTCGTTACCGTTTGCGTTTAATGAAAACTTTGATAACAAGAAGTGCCCTAATCCGTTTTTTTGCAGTCAAAACACTACAAGGCTATACCTGTGCCTTAATAAATCATGTTGAAAAAATTGAGCACAAGAATGGAAGGCTAGCTAAATGAAAAATTAATTGTAACTTGTTTCTCAACATGTTGCATCAAGGTGTGCTTCAACCAAAGGGGGTCTGAATTATGAGAGAGCAAAATATTTTTCCGTGCCAAATATGATTCAGATAATGAGCGCTAGAGTTTCTGTAAATGCACATTGATAACAAGTAAGCCATGGGTTTCAGGAAACTCAAACCCTTTTTCTTTGTTGGCTGAATAAAACGTTTATTGTAAACTAAAGTTTAACAGGCTTACAGACAAGAGTTGGGTGACGAAGGACCTCACCCACGATGCAACAAAGAGTTTAGAAACCTTTTCTACTCTTAAATGTTGTAAGCAGTTAATATTGTGTTTGAACTATTCTTGATATAGTGGACTGATTATATGAGCGAATATCTACTGACTGTAAAAATGGTTATGCTTATGAAGAGACTTTATACAAAATGAAGGTGTTGTGAGAGCTAGTGTGTGGCAGTACAAAGCGTAAGTTTGTATTACTTTTTGAAAGCTCTCATTGTGATGGATGATGGTTGATTAGAGACAATCTAAGAATCAGTTTGTCTCCACATTAGGAAGTTTCGTTGACTGTATATATGTTTACCTTGTATTTTCTTTTGTCGAATTCTTTGAATATTATGTCATATAAGTATGCTAATATAGCAATTACTGGTCATAAGGAAAAAAAAAAGAAAATTCTGATACATCCTGTTTGATTTTTCACACAGATGTGGGCTTGGTGTGTGTGTGTGTGTGTTCTGCAAGATTGATGACTAAGTCTTTTGATTAATTTAGAACTGGTTTCCATTGCTTATTGTTTTCTTATTAATGTAGCATGTTGCAGAAATACCTTATGAGAATGAACTTGTTGTAAATACTCGAGAAGTGGCCCATGGAACAGTTACGTACTTGGAGAAAATAAAAGTTCTTGAAGGCAACTTGTTGGCTGCTCATTCGGTCTGGGTTAGCGATAATGAGGTAACTTTTTCCTGTCCAATCTTTTTATAGTTTAGATTAAAGCTGTACACAGGGAGTTCTTGTACAAACGATAATACAGTATATACAGTAAGAAGTTTTTCTAATTAACAATATAAATAAGATTTAAAAATAAGAAGGTGGATTCAACGGCTTGGACATGGTCCTATGCTCCACACATTACAGACGTTTTCACAAGCCGAAGCAAGTGAATCCTTACTTTGGTTATTTTCTTCTATCACTTATGCAACTATCTGTTTTGGTGACTAAACAAACTAGTCTTACAAGTTCTAAATGAGTTAGAGAAGAAGTTAAACCTAACAAGTTATAATGTATGTACACTTACTGGAAGAGTAAGTTTGTTATCAGAGACTTTGAACGGTAGATCATCTGGTCAAGGGTTTATGCCGAGGTTGCATTTACAAATAAGATAGATTGTATCATTGTAAAAACCCATCCAACTGTAGCTTTAAGCCGATCCATGAAGGTGAGGGATAAGACTTAAGAGTAAAGAAGGCGAGACATCCGTTCTTGTTTTATCAAAGAGTTGCCTTAATTTCTTAAGCTTTTGTTCTTTAAAAGATAAAATAAAAATGAGTTAATGGTATCAAGCATTGAAATTACCATGTTAAAATTATAAATTAAGCCATTAGAATACATCTCATAACCGTATATCCCCCATATTCTTCAGCTTTGCTAGTAATCAAGTTATGCTTCTGTCTGTTACTGATATCTGCTAGTTGGGGTGATTCCCCTAGATAGGCCTAACTCTTTTCTTCTGCTTTTTTTTTTTTTTTTTGCGTTTTAATATGATTGGCCAAGTTGGTTTTCCATGTGTTTTGTTTATTAAAAAGTAAGTTATGCGTACTTACCCATCAGCTAAATGTTTATCTGTAGAGCATCAGTATTAAAACTTATGAGTGGGTTTAAATTGTTGATATCTGCCTTCCATGTTACAGACTTCTGTTGTTCTTATGAAACTGCACATATAATTGCAGCATGTTTTTGTTGGCAGATTGATTTTCTTTCAAAGGCCAAAGTAAAAGTTTCTCACTGTCCAGCAGCTGCAATGCGCATGCTTGGATTTGCACCTATTAAGGAGATGCTTGATGCTGGCATATGTGTCTCTTTGGGTACCGACGGAGCACCATCAAATAATAGGATGAGCATTGGTTTGTCCCTGTATCTTGTCATGGCTGCCTTTTTCTCTGAGTAGTATATTCAGTGTAACCGTGCAAAGAAGTTTACTACACTTGAGAACTAGTTCTGGGTATTATTGAAATGTTTGTTATAGGAAACAAACGAACTCAAGATGCAAATTCAAAATATAAGATATTCCAGATAGAGTGAGTTGTTTCGTATTTACGTGAGATACAGAAATAATCAAGCAATCCATTTCTATATAGTTTTTTGGTCAATAAAAACTGGTAGGAGTCTGCCTAACCCCAGTTTGCTTTTGCAAATAAAATAAAATAAAAAATCAATCCATTCATCTCTGTATTTTGCAAATTCTATCCAACCATGCATGATTCTTGTAAAAGCTTCTCTTTTTTTTGTCTATTCTTATAAGGTATGCTGAACACACAACATTCACTTAATCATGCAATCTTAGTGGTTATCTAACATGTTTCTCTACATTGATCTTATAGACCGGAGCTAAGTGCAGATAGTGATTTAAGAGTGACTGATACAATCATCTTCATAAAGGAACGCTCTGGAAAACCCTGTACTAAAATAAATTAGGTGAAAATCACCACCTTTTTCAAATATGAAAAACAAGGACAAAACACAATTTCAAATTGCTTGTGAGCTCAAGCCGATTTTGAAATCAAGTGCGATCGAGTGTTTTGTTGGATTCAGAGAGCACAATTTCAAATTGCATCATTGTATGAAACAATTGAAAGAATACACTTGAAGAAGAAAAAAACGTTGCATATAGAAGAGAGAGTGTGTATATAGTTCCTTTGGTGACTAGAGATTGTTGCATTTTTCGATAATTGTTTGCTTGTTCCAGTGCATTAATATTTTTTGCTCTTCTTCAGAATGATACGACATTTGAAAGATTGCAAAAAAAAAAAAAAAAGAATTGCTGCTCTGACTTGACTCCTCCCTGTAATGTTTTCATACAGTTGATGAGATGTATCTGGCTTCTCTTATTAACAAAGGACGGGAAGCCTTTACTAAGGGCACGACCGATCCCACAGCTCTGCCTGCTGAAACAATTCTGAAAATGGCGACAATAAATGGTGCAGAATCAGTGTTGTGGGATAATGAAATAGGCTCCCTCCAGGCTCGGAAAAGGGTTAGTTATGGATGGACTGTACTTCAATATTATGTAGTTTGCTCACGTCTATTTGGTTGAATTCATTGTCAGTTTATTTTATTTCCCTTAAAAAACAAAACAAACTGCTTGAAAATAAGGTTAGTTTCTCTTTTTATCTATAAATAAATATAATAAACAGATAAAGAAACGTTGGCCATACTGGAAGAAATATTAAAATGAACTGATGTTTAGTGAAGGACTATCTCTACTACGTAGAAAATCCTCACAAAAAATCAACCTTCCACTGATCTGGTCTATGGTGGATTTAAATGTGCCCTTAGAACCTTAACTTTTGTAAAGGTTTTTATCTATTTTGTTGGCCAAAATATCCAGATATTAGTATGTGAGTTTGCTTTCTCCACATGTGAAAGCTGACTTTGCTTACACCTGGCTAGATGCGACTTAATGTGGGAAGGAAGAGTGTTTTGGTCTTCAAAACCCTTGACATCAGCAATTTTCCTCTTGATGAGCAGGAACCTATATCTAGACTCTTTCTTAGAAGTGTTTTTCTCCATATATTATATATTTTTGGGTTCAAATTTTGGGGTGGGTTTTAAGCAGGGGGTGTAAAAGATTACATCTTGGGGCTGCCTTTCGGTAAATGTAAATACATGGTCTGGCTGAATTTAATACAATTATAAAGAATTTACACCCATAGGACCATACTACTTTATTAGGCTGTAATGAAAAAGAGACAACACTATCAAGCGGATTTGACGATTGTTTGGGCTTTTTTGGCAGGCTGATTTAATCATAGTTGATCCCTTCTCTTGGTCTATGGTTCCTGTAAATGACTGGTATGATCTGATTCATTTATTATAATTTATAATGGAATGTTATTTCAAATCGGCTGAAAGTGTTCATATGTAGATTCCATCGTTTACTAGATGTTGCATATGGTTAAAATACTATCCTTTTGAAGTTGTATTATATTTAATCACATTATCCTCATTTTTTTTCTTATCATATCCTTTTCTTCTGGGTTGTGCTGGATCCTTTGGAACATGAACCTATGATGTCCATGAAGATGGTCTAGAACATTTATATACAAATAGATGCAAAGGGAAAGTAACTATTGCTGTATCACATATTGCTTCTCTAGTGGATTCAGGGTTGCAGTACATGACCCATATCATAGGAACGAAGTGTCTGGAGATAGGTTAGGACATTTACAAAGACAAATAAATGCACTCAGATACTTTGTACCTGTATCACAGTGTCGTAAAAACACATGCATTGTAATTTGGAATGTTGTCAGACTGACTGCGGACGACCATCTAGTAAATTGTAAATTTCGATAAATGATCTAACAGTGTTCTTCTTTATTATTGTATTGTTGATGTGGGAGGCAACGGGTCTGATGTCATTGTGCATAAAATAATTTGACCATTTATTTCCCCAACTTTTATCTGTTTTTTATTTACCAAAAAGGCTGATGGTCTTTATGTGCTGGTATTCATAAAGATTCTTCAATCGACTAAAAAAAGTATAACTTGCTAAGAATTAATTCAATTGGACATGGTTTGTATTTGTCGTTGTTTTTGTAGCATATCAAGCCTTGTGTATTGCATGCGAACTGAAAATATCGAATCAGTCATGTGCAATGGTCAGTGGATTATGAAGGATCGGAAGATTTTGACAGTAAATGAGGTATATAAAGTTTCTTAATTATTGTGCTTCTTTACCTTGTGTTATGTCTATAGATTTCTGAACTTCTGTTGTTAACATTTAACAGTTGATCCTTTATTGGTTTCAATAATGATTTTCATTTGCAAAGAGGGTCATGCTTTTTTTTTTTTTTTTAATTAGTTGTTTTGTGTTTATAAATGGGGTTTTTAATGGTGGAATGCCTGCCATAGGTTCTGTGAGCAAGTTATCTAGTTTTTTGTTGAATGACATTTAAAATATAAATGTGGTTTTTAAAGTAATTACTCTTGAATCTTAAAGTTAATAGGCATTGTGAACATTGGAATCACAAATTTGCAATGGTTAATTGATGATCATGCAGAATGACAGGGTTGTCTTGATAGATATGAATTATTGCAAGTAAATATGATGATCAGTTCAGGACTATATCCTACTGCATATTAATGTGAAGTTGTTAAAAAAGATTCTATTTGATCTCCTTGTACATAGCTTTAGATTCATGATACTGTACACAGGTTGAAACTTCAGCTTATTGTTTTATGTTAATGAGCAGGGGGATGTGCTTCTATCAGCTAAAAAAGCTTCAAGTGAACTTCTCAGAAGGGCAGGAATTACCATTCCTAGCCGAATGAATGTCATCCGATAGTCCTTCTGCAACTTTCACTGGCTTTTCCAGGAAACTAGACAATTGTTAGATCCCTTTATAGAATTGTAACATGTTCTGACTTCCTGCTACGTGGTTTCTTCATTTTTCTATTTGTTGTAGAAGGCAATATCTTGAACTAAGAAGCTTGTGGGACTACTGGTCCCTTAGTTATAATAAGTCTGATTTGCAGAAAACTGAATACATGATTGACATTTGTGTGAATAACTAGGTTGTATGACTTGTATCTGTGTTTTGGGAAGTCTTATTACCACCTACAATGCTGTAAGGCATGCTGATCAGTATATTCAAATATAAAAAACAGAACACAAAATTTTACTTGTTAAAGTTTTTATTCGAAGAACACAAAATTCACCAACTTTATTAAAATCAATATTTATCATGATATATTAATACAAATAATTAAGGTTTACAACTCAATGTTCTTGTAATCACACCCTAATTACTTAGGCATTTCACATCTACAGAGTGGGCAAGTATTTCCGTACTTCAACCATATTTCCAAGCAGTTTTTATGAAACCCGTGTGAGCACGGCATTCTTTTAATTTCCACTCCGAGTGAAAACACATCCCAGCAAATTGAGCATTGTGTTTTGGATCCTTCTTTATTGAACTTCTCAGTCATCAATGCTTCAACACAAGCCTCTCGCTCGTCCATAAACCAATCTCCCGTTTCTTCCACAAACTTAAGTTGGTCACATATTGTTGTAGTGAAAAGCTGTAAGACTACAACAATTTGAATATTCTTTGGCTTTTCTTCTTGAACAACTTCAGCAGTTTCCTGACAAATCACTGATATATCTTCCTTGATAATAGACAACTGATTTTGAGTAGGAATTCGCCTAATATCGATATAAGGTTCAAGATCGCGATCACAAAACAGATCCTTTGTTATTTCAAATTGAAACAAGTCAGCAAACGGAACCTTCTTCTCAGCTATGGTTATAGCCTCATTAGCATTTACTTGTCCTAGAAGAATAGGAGGCTCATTACTACCATTACTAAGAGTTTCTGAAGCTGGTTTCATCCACTTTTTTGCAATATGCAACATAATATGTATGTCTGCTTCAGATTCCATAAACACATTGTCTACTCTACCGCACTTCTCGAAATCGTGATCGAGATAACTTATTTTTGTTTCTCTTGAAAAAACTTCACCAATAGACATGATGATGAAGATGAATATTTTTCTGCTCTCTATGTGACTGAACTTCTACCCTTCTCTCAAGCTAGTCTCTGGTTTCTGAGTTGATGGTATTCTCTGTAAAAGACAGGAGAGAAGAGATGGTTTATAAAGGGATCATCATGACACATACCTGATTCTATTTGGATCATAGTTTCTATATATATAGAAAATTAGAAACTGTATTTCTACCCACAGACCACATATGGTTTCGGAAACCAAATTTATATGATTGATCTTATTATATTACTTTTGTAAGCGTTTTGGGCCCAAGGACAAAATATAAGGTTTTATTAGGCCCAAGGACAGTAGCAACATTTCATTAGACTCAAGGATAAGTCTATTTAATGACGAATATATCCCTGTTGGTGTTTTAACAACTATAAAAAAATCTAACAACGTGGGACAGGTGTTTTTTTTTTTTTTTTTTTTCAAATAAAACCCTAATTTATTTCTTTCTTTCTCTCTCTCTTTCTCTTTCTCTATCTCATCTCTACTGCAAAAACAACAATTACGACTTGATTTCTTAGGTTTTTCTTTAATTTCTTAGGATTTTCTTCATTAAAAGTCCGATTCTCTTTAGAATTGAACAAAAATCTAGGTTTTTGAAAGCCAAAACACCTAGATCTACAATGGCAAGAAAAAAAACAAGTTCCAAGGAGTACAAATCATCATGGAACAAAGAGAAAACGAAAGGATGATAATACAACACAAGAACAAGAAACTTTTGATTTTGAAGAAGAAATTTTTGATTTTGAGGTAAGTTAGGTTTTAGAATTATAATTTTAATGTAAATTTTTTTCTTGAATAACTTCTACATCACATGTTCTTGCTTAATTACTTCACAATTTCTAATTTTTTATGTAAATTGTCTTTGATGTTAAATTATATTTCAGTTTTAGTTGATTAGTAAATTTAATCAACATGTTCTTGCTTAATTTTACTTCACGATTATTGGGTTTTTTTATGTAAATTGTAAATTATCTTTGATGTTAAATTATAATTGATTAAACCATTAAATCAACTATCAAACTGGTGTAAGCAATTTATATCATACTATCTGTTGATTGGTATATTAATCAATTAATTATATGATTTTATCTTTTTTGTTTAGCTGATTAATATATTAATCAACTATAACTTTAGTTGATTACTATACTAATCAACGCACGTAATAGTTGATTGATGTATTAATCAACTAATTAATTGATTTTATTTTTTCTGTTCAGGTGATTAATGTTTAATCAACTATAACTATTCAATATTTTACCAAACTTTTCACATTTGAAACAAGCCGATTATGTCACTCTATTGTTAAACAAGATGCTAATCAAACATGGGGATGTTCGTTTTGAAAAAGGACCTATATATCGAGGAAACACGAGATGTTCCGCATCAAGGCTTTTCGTAAGCTCCCTAAACTTGAATTGTTAAGTTTTATTATCATGAATACAATTTGATTATTCTGTAAATTATATTTTTCAGCGTGGATTGTGCATTGTTTGTATGCAAATTCATAGATCATGTTGTTTCTGGACAAGCAATTTCAATTAATGACTATTCAGAAGGAATGATGCAAATCATGAAGGCGAACATAGCATATGAGTTGTTGAGTGAAGTTAGTTTTAACAAGGAAGCGTGGGACCAACAACAACTACTTGTAAAGGCTGATGCAGAAGGAAAATGAAGCAGCTCAAGAAAAGGAAGAATAGTTTTATCCATTATTGGTTTTTGGTGTTGAAAAACAAAAAATTTCTAAAAATACATTTGTGTTGGTGTTTGTCAAATATTGTTTGTGGTGTTGATAAACACATTTTATTGATAACAATTAAGTGTTGATACTTTACATAATCCTTGTAAACAGTAATTTTGTTGATATTATTTGCTTGTATTATGGTGTTTAAATGATAATTGATATAAAAATTTCATATGTTGATTAATTTATTGATCAAATATGCATTAGTTGATTAATGGGGGATTTAGAGATACCCCCCAAAAAATATGAACTCTTTAAGATACCCCCCAGATTTAAAAACCATTAGAGATACCCCCATTTTTTTATTTGGAGCCGGTCAACCAAGCCATTGACCTAACTTGTTTTCATATTGACTGAAATACCCTTTTCCTAACTTAAGCTCTGTCTTAATCATCCAACCCAGTCAGCATGCATTTCTACCACATCATCAAATATTTCACTAGATCTAATCTAATGGTTACAAATAATTAGCCATCAATCTCCACCCATTCTTCTTCTTCCTTCTTCTCCAACCCATCAATCTCTACCCATCTTTTCTTCTTCCTTCTTCTCCAACCCATCAATCTCCACCCATTTTTCTTCTTCCTTCTTCTCCAACCCATCAATCTCCACCCATTCTTCTTCTTCCTTCTTCTCCAACCAATCAATCTCCACCCATTCTTCTTCTTCCTTCTTCTCCAACCCATCAATCTCCACCCATTTTTCTTCTTCCTTCTTCTCCAACCCATCAATCTCCACCCATTCTTCTTCATCCTTCTTCTCCAACCCATCTTATATGTTCTTCCTTCTTCTCCAACCCCTCTTCTTCTTTCTTCTCCAACCCTTGTTCTTCTTTCTTCTCCAACCCTTGTTCTTCTTTCTTCTCTAACCCTTGTTCTTCTTTCTTCTCCAGCCATTATCAGAGATCCAGAAAATAACTCCATTAACAGATCTAGAAGAAAAGGCGAAGAACTTTAAACTAAAATCTTTCACTCATGTCTTTTTCTGCAATTTTGGGGGGTATCTCAAAGAAAAGTTTAATTTTGGGGGATATCTCTAAGAAAAGTTTAAGATTTGGTGAAATGAAGTGTTTTTGCTGATATGGCATAATTGGTGAGTATGTAGCTGACTAGGATCACCATTAAAATCAAGGAAGGGTATTTTAGTCTAAGTGATATAAAGACTGGTCAAATATAGGTCAATGGCTTGGTTGACCGGCTCCAAATGAAAAAATGGGAGGTATCTCTAATGGTTTTTAAATCTGGGGGGTATCTCAAAGAGTTCATATTTTTTGGGGGGTATCTCTAAATCCCCCTTGATTAATATAAACTAATCAACCCTTCTTTAATTTTGTATGAGTTGATTAATACATTAATTAACTGATGTAATATTATCGGCGGAAGCAAACAATAATAAGAACACCAATTAAATAAATGGTTTGAACACCCAAAACCTAGGGTTCTTCACAAAAACGAATTTAATGTCTCAAGACATAAACAAATCTTCAATCTAACCTACTTAATAGGGTTTGCAATCCCCTATTTATAATAACCTAAACCTAACTACACTAGAAAGCTAAGTAAATAGAAACTACTACTAGGGATGTTCTAATCCATATAGGAATCTGCAGGAATTATGAGGCATGTGCCTTGCACATGGTATCTTTATGCATATGCATCAAATTCCCCCAACTTGAGAAAAACTCGTCCTCGAGTTTGTGTACTAACATCCTCCAAAGTTCAAAACTTGTACATCAACCTCAACTTTACGTTGGTGCAGAAAATCCGGCCATGAATCTTCCCCAGATAGTTGCTTGCAGAAAGAATGATGGGCATTAATGTCATAGGTGCATCATTAGGACAACCCAATTGATTGGAACAATATAGCCGCATGTCAAGAAATAAGAATTGAAGGTGTTTGTCCCTCCATGGAGAAAATCCATTCTCATCTTGGAATAGATAAGGATCAACATAACCACCAAACAAATTACCAATTACTTTTATGAGACGAAATTTGTGGGGATGATAAAAATCATCAATTTGTCGGTCGGAATCAATGGAATTCATTGATTCATGAGAGTGATGAGCGAAATTCCGAGAACGTTCATCCTCTTTACCATTGTCATGGACAACAACCAGGTTTCCTTGCTTGGGCAACAAATAAAACTTCTTATTTATCTCCCTTGCAGATTTTTCAATTAAATCTTCTACTTGATCCACACATGCAACTTCTAACTCAAGAGACACAAAACTAGATGTATCATCACTATCATCACCAAAAACGGAAAAGAAATCAACAAGATTGTAACTTTGTAAACCACCAATTCGAGTACGAGTGACGTATTTTTCTTCTTCAAACATATCGAGTAAGAAATTAATCTCCGCTTCTTTGTCAAGTCGTTTCTCTTCTTCAGCAAATTCTTCCTTAAAAGATGCAAATTGACTTTTTAATTTAGTAAAGCAATTTAAAAGTTCCTTCAAACCTTTTTGTATGCTTGGTGACGTCATGGATGCATCATTTGGATAATGAGGCTGCTGCAGCAGTAAAATCTGCTGGTTGTCGCTATTAGAAACTTGTGATGGGTGAACAACTGAGGTGGATGTGTAGAGGTTTGACGGTGCAAGGGATGCAACCAAACTCTTGTTAGCGGGGGCATCACCAAACTCAAATTCTGCACTAGTTTCATCATCAGAATATTCAACACACAAAGAATCATTATCATCTGAATAATTATCTTCATAATAACTTTTCCCGTCAGAAAACTCATCTTCTTCATAATCAATCATGGACTCATCGCTCTTAGAATCGATTTCAGATTCAATATAGTGTGGGTATTCTCCATACGAAGTAACCTTAGAATTGCGACTACGAAGACCATCGTGATCATAAGTCTTTGGACGGTTTCCATGGGAATATTTAGCACCATAAGCAACATATTGTTGCTGAAAACCATATCGAGGAGGGTGTGTGTCCTGCTGGTGGTGGGAATAATATCCATCGTCATAATAACTATGACGTTGCCTGCGTGCGGGAGAAGGGGAACGAGAGGAAGAGGGAGGTTCATACCTTCTAGAAAGAGGAAAGCGGCGGCTAGGATCAAAGTTGGGAGCTTTATATTCAGAATCGGTATAACGCTTCGATTCTTGTAAACTCCAAAGATCCGACGGCGGCGAAAACTCTCTTTGACCTCTTCTACGATAACCCATCTTCAAATCACCAACATGAACGCGGCTCTTGTAAAAAAAATCAGGTTTTTATCTTCTAAACCCAGAAAAAACAAGCTCTTGATACCAATTTTGGTGTAATACTATCGGCGGAAGCAAACAATAATAAGAACACCAATTAAATAAATGGTTTGAACACCCAAAACCTAGGGTTCTTCACAAAAACGAATTTAATGTCTCAAGACATAAACAAATCTTCAATCTAACCTACTTAATAGGGTTTGCAATCCCCTATTTATAATAACCTAAACCTAACTACACTAGAAAGCTAAGTAAATATAAACTACTACTAGGGATGTTCTAATCCATATAGGAATCTGCAGGAATTATGAGGCATGTGCCTTGCACATGGTATCTTTATGCATATGCATCATTAACTCTTCTATAACTATGCATTAACTGATTAACTATGCATATATTAGTTGATTAATAAATTAATCAACTGTAATTATTATATTTTACATTCTGTTCAGCTGATTACTACATTGATCAACAAAGCTTGAGTTGTATGGGAATGGTGAACCCTAGTGGGAATGTTGTCATTCTAAAATCCTAAACGAATGGGAAGGTGAACCCTAGTGGGAATGGTGGTCTTAAAGACACCTTAAACCCTATTCTAAAACCCTAAACCAATGGGAATGGTGAACCCCAGTAGAATGCGGTCTTAAAGAAATAAAGTTGTCATTCTAAACCCCTAAAACCAATGGTAATGGTGAACCCTAGTGGAATACGATCTTAAAGACTTAATGTTGTCATGCTAAAACCTTAAACCAATAGAAATGGTGAACCCTAGTGGGAATGGTCTTAAAGACATCCTAAACCCTATTCTAAAACCTTAAACCAATGGGAATGGTGAACCCTAATGGGAATGATGTCTTAAAGACACCCTAAACCCTATTCTAAAACCCTAAACCAATGGGAATGGTGAACCCTAGTGGGAATGTTGTCTTATAGACACCCTAAACCCTATTTTAAAATCCTAACCCAATAGGAATGATCAACCCTAGTGGGAACGATGTCTTAAGTACACCTTAATGTTGTCATTCTAAAACCCTTAAACCATTGGGAATGGTGAACCCAAGTAGGAATGTTGTCATTCTAAAACCCTAAACCCTATATCATAAACCCTAAATCTTAAACCCTAAATGTAAACCTTATATATATATATATTAAAAAACACTAAAATATTTAAAATCCTAGAAAAAAAAGCAAGCTAGAGTTGATTATTACATTAATCAATATTTCTTTAGTTGATTAGTATATTAATCAACTTGTCAGTATACTTCCTGAATACATGAAAGTTGATTAATACATTAATCAACCTTTCCATCGTTGATTAAGATATTAATCAACTTATCAGTAAAACTTTCCTGAATAAAATAAAGTTGATTAACACATTAATCAATCATTACTGGATTCCATCATTTTCATAAACTGAAGTAAATTATATTGTCACAACTAAATTATATCGTCACCACAAATGAAAGAAATAAAAAAAAACTAAAATTGAAAATGAATTATATTACCACCACAAGTTTTAATCGAAAAAACAGAAAAACAAAACATCAAATACAACTTGAATTTAATTGTTGTTCAAATATGAGCAAGTCCTCCTATTGTGATGATCAAGATTAAAAGCATTGCCACAAGTATGCTTTTCCCCCATTTTCTTCAACCACATACGAACACCTTCTTTACTATACGACTTCAAATAAATCATCCACTTAGCAACATCATATGAAACAACATCATCAATTGGAACATCATTTTAAACAACACCTCCACATGATTCCACATCTGTATAAAACAACATCATGTAATCAACACATTAATACATTCACATTAATATAGTTAATTAACACATTCACCAACAAAAATAATGAAAACAAGGAGTTGATTAATACTGTTAATCAACCCGAATGCTTAAAGCACATAATTGAGCAACCAAAAATACTCAAAACACATAAAACTGTTGAATGGCGAGTAGTTCAACATAAAAAAACATCGAGCATTGAAATTCAAGGACAAATTGTGATTCTAAAACAAAAACACAACCAAAATCAAAATACAATCTAAATTAATAAAATAAACTAAAACACACCTATGCAATCAATCATCCCCATCTCCATTTGAAATCTCGAATTGCCAAATCAAAACAATTGATGATGTGAACAAACAAAGTTCTTTAAAAATCAAATGAAGAATCGATTTGTCAAATCGAATTAAAAAAACAAAAATCTTCGCTTTTGATTTGATTTGCTCTAAAAACAAATCAATTGATGAAGAGAACACACAAATTTCTTTCAAAACCCAATGATGAAGATCTTGTAAAATCGATTTGACAAAATCAAAACTCTCTTGTCTTTGATTGATAATTCGATGGAGATTGTTAAAGATTCTTCATCTTGTTGATTATTAAGAAGCAAAGATCCTTTAAGAAACAAAGTTCTTCAAATTTCGTTCTTCAATCCTTTAGAAAACCAGATCTGGGATTCAAATCTAAATTTTGAAAATTAAAAACTAAACTAAACATATCAGCAACAAGGGAGGGCAGTTCTGGTATTACGAAAAAAATGATGGAACGATTAATACGCGGCTTGTCCTGCATCTGAAAAGCTAAACGTATAAATGGACTGCATGATATCCAAACACAAACCTGTGTCCTTGGGCCGAGCAAACGTTAGCTTGGGCCTAAAACCCAAACAAACGTTTGTGGTTGGACTTGGAACGAGTGTCTAGTTACTTTTGTTGTGCGCAGCGGAAACTAATGCACAAATAATATGATTGAACTAATGTATGAAAGTAAAACAAAACGACAAAATCTAACAAGAATCACACAAGACACAAGACATACGTGGTTCGGCAATATGCCTACGTCCACGGGGAGAAAGGATGATGCTTTTCTTATCGAGACAATTGTACAAGCCCTCACGAAGAAACCGAAGTCTTCTTCCTCACAAAAGTTCTCCAACTCTCTAATGGCTTCTCACAATCTCTCACTAAGAAAAACTTAGGTTTTTTCCACTTCTATTTGGCTTTATAACATAGCCTTACAATAGACCACGAATTTGGGCTTAAACATGCCCATATAGCACAAAAGCACAGGAGGACGTACGTACGCCCTAACTACGTACGTACGTTCCTGAACACGTAATACAACGTTCGTACGTCGAATCGACGTTCGTACGTTTCTTCCTTCCAAAGTTATCTGTGATGCTGAACGTACGAACGCCTTAACTGCGTACGTACGTTCCTGAACAAAAACTTCCCCTCCGTCCTGCTTTCACCTGAAAAACCCAACAACTTTTGTGTTTCACAAAGTACCCATATTACTTTTGTGCTACGTTACATATTTTTACCTAAAATACCCCTATCATGTATGACAAATTTGCTCTCGGGTCAAGTGTGACATTATCTGGGACTAAATTGGGTAATAAGAACAAAAATGTCAGAATTTGAGGATTCAAGAACCATACAACACACACATGCGGCAGGCCATGTTATTCAGGTCACAGGGCTTATTATTCCCATTCAGTGCAAGTGTCAAAATTATTTACTAGATTCTGTTAAGCTAAAAAGCAAATACAAGACCAGTAATTTAATGAAAACACAGAGATATGGTCAGCCTGATCCCAAACAGTAGTAGAAGTTTGTAAGGCCTGATCTCTCGCGCTCAACCCAACCGCCCCATTGTATTCCTGAAACAACATTGGTTGTTCTTAAGAAAATTTGTATTGACCTGGCAACATTAACTTTGCATAGAAAAATGAAGGGTAGTGCTGAAACAACAGCGACTGTGACACAACTTGGTGCTTGGATCATTGCGAGTTTGCGATACTACCTATGATTTGTATGGAAAAAAAAAAAAGGTGTGACAAAGTGCTGTCAGTGGGCTGTAATCAAACTGGACTTGTAAAGATTAGGTCCAGCCCATATGTGAATTTTATAAGTCCAAGATCGGCCCGGCTTTGCTTTAAACCAGTTCAGTTGTGTGTTAAGTGTCGTCGTGCAGCTCTGATTAAAACAACGTCGTACTTCTTCCCGACGATCATCTTACGATGTTGTCTTCAATTCCGTTCAGGTTAGCATCCCCTCGTCTTTTGTTCTCTTTCATTTCTCCTCAATTCTCTAACATACGCTTCTTATCCTACACCTCTTTAGACTCCAACAACCATTTAGAAGAAGAAGAAGAATTAGTATCATCATCAACACTAAAACCCTCACTTCCATCTTTTCAAAATTCAATTGATGCAGATAAAGTTTCAAGAATCTTAATTCAACATCACAATCCATTTCACACAATGGAATCTTCTCTTCAACTTAATGGACTCAATCTTTCTCATCAACTAGTTCATCAAACTCTAATTCGTTTAAAAAACGTTTCTAAAATTGCATTAGGGTTTTTCATTTGGGCTAAAGATCATCACCCAAGTTATCATCATGATGTTATTTCTTATAATCTTATGATTGATATTTTAGGTAAAGTTAGACAATTTGATGTTGCTTGGCAATTAATTGTTGAAATGGATCAACAAGGGGGTGTGAATCCAAGTTCAAAAACTTTTGGGACTTTGATTAGAAGATTAATTGCTGCAGGGCGGACTAGGCAAGCGATTAGGGCTTTTGATGATATGGAGAGTTTTATTGAAAAAGAAGTTGATTTGGATGATTTTGTTTTTCTTCTTGATACGTTGTGTAAATATGGGTATGTTAAAGTTGCTACTGAGATTTTTAATAAGAGAAAATTTAGGTTTAAGCCAGATACGAAAATTTATACTGTTTTGATTTATGGTTGGTGTAAGATAAATCGAACTGATATGGCTGAGAGATTTTTTAGGGAAATAACTGAGTGTGGTTTAGAACCAAATGTGGTTACTTATAATGTTTTGTTAAATGGGATTTGTCGGCATTCGAGTTTACATCCAGAAATGCGGTTTGAGACAGTTATTAGAACAGCTGAGAAGTTGTTTGAAGAAATGCAGAACAGAGGTATTGAGCCTGATGTTACTAGTTGTTCGGTAGTTCTTCATGTTTATAGTCGGGCTCATAAACCGGAGTTGTGTTTAGATAAGCTTAATTTAATGAAAGAGAAAGGGATTTTCCCAACAGTAGCTACTTACACATCTGTGATCAAATGTCTTTGTTCGTGTGGTAGAATTGAAGATGCAGAGAAATTGCTTGATGAGATGGTTAGTAATGGGGTTAGTCCGTCACCTGCAACATATAATTGTTTCTTCAAGGAGTATCGAGGGAGGAAGGATGCTGATAATGCACTGAAATTATACAGAAAAATGGGTGAATCTGCATGCATGCCAAGTATGCACACATATAACATATTAGTTGGTATGTTTTCAAAGTTGAATCAGATGGAGATAGTGCAGGAAATATGGAATGACATGACGGTGAGTGGGGCTGGACCAGATTTGGATTCATACACATTGTTAATTCATGGATTGTGCGAGAAGAAGAAATGGAGAGAGGCATGTCATTATTTTGTGGAGATGATTGAGAAGGGCTTTCTTCCACAAAAAGTCACATTTGAGACACTCTACTCGGGTCTTATTCAATCAGATATGTTGAGAACTTGGAGAAGATTAAAAAAGAAGCTTGATGAAGAATCGATTACATTTGGTTCTGAATTTCAAGATTTACATTTTAAGCCGTATAGGAGGTGATCTATCAGAGTGCAGTTCTAACATCAAGCATAAGGTATTTGTTGTTACATTTTGTATTTGTACTGTCTGTTTTTCTTGGGTTTTACACCTTTTATTTCCAGATTTCACTGGCTGTTTGGAAACTTGTACTTAATCCTTTGCAAATCAATAAATGACTTTTTTTTTTTAACCTGTCTTATTTTCTATACAGTTCTGCTACATATGCCCTCAGTTGCAACACGAGAAGAATACTACTCACCTCTAATTAGTTTGAGGTAGGCTCAGAACTTGGATGTTTATTCTCTCCCTCTTGAGGCACATGGAAAAACTGTTTCTTGGAGACATGGACCAATGCTGCAGGTGATCATTTAGAGGAATCTGATGCAATGCTTTCTGCTGGCTTACCGTAGAGCAAATTCCAAGGCAGTGCATGGCAAGTCCATTTTTCCTATAATGCCAACATACACAACCAATAACTACTTGGTCGAATGGAGACCTTTCAATAGAGCGGAGGCGAACTGATCCACGAGAAACAGCCCTACTCACAACAAACGAATACACCACAAGATTGAACTGCACTCATGCCTCTCCCGCATCCAATCGGCTAGTTTCTCCATCTAATGAGCTCATAGTAAGAAAAGAAGAACAGTATACTGCATAATGGAGAAAATCCAACTCATTAGCATGTCTGTCTGGTGGCTATACACTTGAGTAGAACAAGAGATAACCAAGAGCAACTTCCATGAATATATCTGGTGCAATAAAGAAGATTTCTTTATACTCTGCAGGGTATTTCTCTTCCAACGACACCAGGTGATAGAGCAAGAGGGATGATTTTACTGTAATCACCTGAATTTTTTTGTGTATTGCAACTTTGTATTGTGCTAATATAGTTGTATTGTATTACTTGTAATTTACCAATTTCCAATTTGTATTACGACTAGGTATGACCCGTCCCTCCAGGACGCTTATTTTTAATTATATTTAAATTACTAATTTTTATATCTGGACACAAATCTAAAATTTAAATAATTAAAATAGACAATTGATAGTTAAATTGATTAAAATAGTTAATTTGAATTTATTTTTATACCTGTATTGAGTAACTCAATGATAATAAATGCCAAAAAATTGTGATTGCTCTAATATAATTTGCAAAGTCCTCTATATGTAAATCATAGAGATAATTAAACCTTTTTGTTACTAAAAAATAAATCCTATACTTTATTTGTTGTAGACAGAAATAAATTTAACAGAGATAAAATAAAGAATATATTAAATTTCCATAGCTTCATCTTCGTGACTTCTGTCTTCTTAATTGATATTTTCAATTGCAGCTGCACGAATATTTTCTATTAGTTTCACATATTCTATTCTTTCTTGAAAATAGTTGTTAGACCATTTTTGGACTTCATTTTTTGTCAAGAAAATCCCTGAGTTGAGCATTTGACCCTAAACCATAGCATAGGATATATGTGGATCACCTTCTTTTGATGATGAACCTACCTTTACACTATTTGCAACGTCCTATTGTGATGTTTGCATAGTCATTCCATTTTCTAGATGCATTTTAAAGGTCATTTCCTATGTCATGATTAATGAAGGAATGTGTAGGTGTTATCTTCTTTGGAAAATCTAGAAAATATGCCTCCAAGTATGGCTTGTACAACTGTTTGATAGAATAGTCCTCATGTCATATTCCATATATGAAGGTTGATCAACTTGGTCAAACAATCCTCATCACATTGTACGATAGAATAGTCCTCATATCGTGGTTTAATGACCTAAAAGTTCGAATAAGAAGAGGTTCATGGATATCATTCTTTGCAAGGTGTCAGCCACCCTGTTGAATTCCCTGTATATTTTTCAGTCCCACATTATGTAATTTTCTAAACCATGGCTAGAAGCCTAACTGAAATGATTGAGTTTCCCATAAACTATATATCTTCACATTGCACAACAAAAATAAAATTGGTATTCGTCATTCTGACGAAGTTGAATTCAAGGTTCTAATGCCATATTTCTGTTATTCTAAATCTCCATCATAATTTCCACTACGTACGAAATATTTAGTACCTAGCTACTTGTTTTGGTTGCTCGGTTAGGTTATTCTCTTGCTTCATCTATTGTTGTACATGTATGCATTCAACACATACAGTCTTAGACTGCTACTTTGTCTACTTTTAAGCTTCTTCTGAATCATTATAATACCATTGTAGCATAAACCCATGAAGCACGGATTAAACTTTACTCTTACAAATTTTGTGCTAAAGATGTTTACTGTCACTTATATTAAGGAGCATAATCATATATCTACAAACTCAGAAGCACCTATCTATAATTGTCACCAGTCTCAACTTTACACTGATCGTACGTATAACATTAATCTCATCAAAGCATGATGCAGTTCTTGGTCAGCATGACTGACGCACCATCAGGTATGACCCAATGACTGCAAAATACAAAGGAAAATAACAACCGTAAACCAACTTCAGTAAACTGTTTACGTTTTGCCCGTCCAATCATTCGTTTTTCCCTACAACATAATTTGCTCTACAGTATTATTTCTATATCAGATCTATCTGTAGATTATACTTTTACCACCCAATCATCTTGAAGGATACAATTATTTTGTCATAATTTAGTATGCATCCCTTAAACCGGTATATTTTCTGATCCTATGAATTTTCAGAACAATGCCACACAATTCCTTGAATTTCTTTGACAGTACGTCAGTACCACCCACCCCTTGCTACATACGCTGAAATATAATGTTTAATTAAGGAACAAAATGATAGTAGTTAAGCTAAATGGCCGGTAATTCTGAGACTTATAGTAAAGTGATAGTAAAATGGAGGTGTTCTTTGATTAAATTGTATAAACAACAAAGTAAAATTTGTAGACACTAAATTCAAAATCAATCTCAGTTAGCTAGTTCCTTTGATGCTCGTCTTCCCAAAGGATAAAATAAATATTTTTGCAATTGACTACTGTTCCTATGAGAGAATAATTTTGGTGCATCCAAATTCTTCAAAAAATTAAATTTCTCTCTCTCTCTCTCTCTCTCTCTCTCTCTCTCTCTTAAAAATAAAACCTTTAAATCAGGACAATAATAATTTTATGGAGGAGTTAGAAAATAAATATACATATACGTAATAAAATTCTACTTTAAATCAATTTCAATACCAAAAATCAAAATCAAATTATAACATATAAAACATACATATAAAATAACACCCGTGTATTGCACGGGTTAAATAACCGAATTTCTATAATCTCATTAAAACCCAATCTCTATAATCTCATGTGCAAATCTTGACCTTTCACATTATATCTTCGATGACTACACAAAAAATGAGAATACAATTTAAATTAATTTGATCTGAAACTTAAAAATAAAACCTTTAAATCAGGACAACAATAATTTTATGGATGACTTAGAAAATAAATATATATATACGTGATAAAATTCTACTTTCAATCAATTTCAATACCAAAAATCAAAATCAAATTATAACATGTAAAACTTACATATAAAATAACACCCATGCATTGCACGGGTTAAATAACCGAATTTCTATAATCTCATTAAAACCCAATCTCTATAATCTCATGTGCAAATCTTGACCGTCCTTTGTCTTTTTACCAAGTTTA
Organism: Aquilegia eximia; assembly: GCA_023053565.1. NCBI lineage: Eukaryota > Viridiplantae > Streptophyta > Magnoliopsida > Ranunculales > Ranunculaceae > Aquilegia > Aquilegia eximia. Next base: position 32,764,006 of record JALIGU010000003.1, read on the forward strand.
TAAGTGTCGGTTATAATATAGGTTAAATAACCGAATTTCTATAATCTCATTAAAACCCAATCTCTATAATCTCATGTGCAAATCTTGACCTTTCACATTATATCTTCGATGACTACACAAAAAATAAGAATACAATTTAAATTAATTTGATCTGAAACTTAAAAATAAAACCTTTAAATCAGGACAACAATAATTTTATGGAGGACTTAGAAAATAAATATACATATACGTAATAAAATTCTACTTTCAATTAATTTCAATACCAAAAATCAAAATCAAATTATAACATGTAAAACTTACATATAAAATAACACACATGCATTGCACGGGTTAAATAACCGAATTTGTATAATCTCATTAAAACCCAATCTCTATAATCTCATGTGCAAATCTTGACCGTCCTTTGTCTCTTTACCAAGTTTTATAAGTGTCGGTTATAATATAGAAAACTTAAAAATAAAATCTTTAAATCAGGATAACAATAATTTTATGGAGGACTTAGAAAATAAATATACATATACGTAATAAAATTCTACTTTCAATTAATTTCAATACCAAAAATCAAAATCAAAATCAAATTATAACATGTAAAACGTACATATAAAATAACACTCGTGCATTGCACGGGTTAAATAACCGAATTTCTATAATCTCGTGAAAACCCAATCTCTATAATCTCATGTGCAAATCTTGACCGTCCTTTGTCTCTTTACCAAGTTTTATAAGTGCCACAAACAATAATAAGAACATCAATTAAATAAATGGTTTGAACGCCCAAAAACTAGGGTTCTTCACAAAAACGAATTTAATGTCTCAAGACATAAACAAATCTTCAATCTAACCTACTTAATAGGGTTTGCAATCCTCTATTTATAATAACCTAAACCTAATCCTAACTACACTAGAAAGCTAAGTAAATAGAAACTACTACTAGGGATGTTTTAATCCATATAGGAATCTGCAGGAACTATGAGGCATGTGCCTTGCACATGGTATCTTTGTGCATATGCATCAAATCCCCCCAACTTGAGAAAAACTCGTCCTCGAGTTTGTGTACTAACATCCTCCAAAGTTCAAAACGACTCTTGTACATCAACCTCAACCTTACGTTGGTGCAGAAAATCCGGCCATGAATCTTCCCCAGATAGTTGCTCGCAGAAAGAATGATGAACATTAATGTCATAGGTGCATCATTAGGACAACCCAATTGATTGGAACAATATAGCCGCATGTCAAGAAATAAGAATTGATGGTGTTTGTCCCTCCATGGAGAAAATCTGCTCGCAGAAAGAATGATGGACATTAATGTCATAGGTGCATCAGTAGGACAACCCAATTGATTGGAACAATATAGCCGCATGTCAAGAAATAAGAATTGATGGTGTTTGTCCCTCCATAAATCCATTCTCATCTTGGAATAGATAAGGATCAACATAACTACCAAACAAATTACCAATTACTTTTATGGGACGGAATTTGTGGGGATGATAGAAATCATCAATTTGTCGGTCGGAATCAATGGAATTCATCGATTCATGGGAGTGATGAGCGAAATTCCGAGAACGTTCATCCTCTTTACCATTGTCATGGACAACAACCAGGTTTCCTTGCTTCGACAACAAATAGAACTACTTATTTATCTCCCTTGCAGATTTTTCAATCAAATCTTCTACTTGATCCACACATGGAACTTCTAACTCAAGAGACACAAAACTAGATGTATCATCACCAAAAAACGGAAAAGAAATCAACAAGATTGTAACTTTGTAAACCACCAATTCGAGTACGAGTGACGGATTTTTCTTCTTCAAACATGTTGAGTAAGAAATTAATCTCCGCTTATTTGTCAAGTCATTTCTCTTCTTCAACAAATTCTTCCGTAAAAGACGCAAATTGACTTTTTAATTTAGTAAAGCAATTTAAAAGTTCCTTCAAATCTTTTTGTATGCTTGGTGACGTCATGGAGGCATCGCTCTTAGAATCGATTTCAGATTCAATATAGTGTGGGTATTCTCCATACGGAGTAACCTTAGAATTGCGACTACGAAGACCATCGTGATCATAAGTCTTTGGACGGTTTCCATGGGAATATTTAGCACCATAAGCAACATATTGTTGCTGAAAACCACATCGAGGAGGGTGCGTGTCCTGCTGGTGGTGAGAATAATATCCATTGTCATAATAACTATGACGTTGCCTGCGTGGGGGAGAAGGGGAACGAGAGGAAGAGGAAGGTTCATACCTTCTAGAAAGAGGAAAGCGGCGACTAGGATCAAAGTTGGGAGCTTTATATTCAAAATCGGTATAACGCTTCGATTCATGTAAACTCCAGCGATCCGGCGGCGACGAAAATTCTCTTTGACCTCTTCTACCATAACCCATCTTCAAATCACCAACATGAACGCGGCTCTTGTAATAAAAATCAGGTTTTTATCTTCTAAACCCAGAAAAAACAAGCTCTTGATACCAATTTTGATGTAATTTTATGGAGGACTTAGAAAATAAATATACATATACGTAATAAAATTCTACTTTCAATTAATTTCAATACCAAAAATCAAAATCAAAATCAAATTATAACATGTAAAACTTACATATAAAATAACACCCATGCATTACACGGGTTAAATAACCGAATTTCTATAATCTCATTAAAACCCAATCTCTATAATCTCATGTGCAAATCTTGACCGTCCTTTGTCTCTTTACCAAGTTTTATAAGTGCCGGTTATAATTTCTACTAGGTATGACCCGTCCCTCCGGGACGTTTATTTTTAATTATATATAATTACTAATTTTTATATTTGGACACAAATCTAAAATCTAAATGATTAAAATAGACAATTGATAGTTAAATTGATTAAAATAGTTAATTTGAATTTATTTTTATACTTATATAGTTGTATTGAGTAACTCAATGATAATAAATGCCAAAAAATTGTGATTGCTCTAATATAATTTGCAAAGTCCACTATATATAAATCATAGAGATAATTAAACCTTTTTGTTACTGAAAAATAAATCCTATACTATTAGTTGTTCTAGACAGAAATAAATTTAACAGAGATAAAATAAAGAATATATTAAATTTCTATAGCTTCATCTTCGTGATTTCTGTCTTCTTAATTGATATTTTCAATTGCAGCTGCACGAATATTTTCTATTAGTTTCACATATTCCATTCTTTCTTGAAAATAGTTGTTAGACCATTTTTGGACTTCATTTTTTGTCAAGAAAATCCCTGAGCTGAGCATTTGACCCTAAACCATAGCATAGGATATATGTGGATCACCTTTTTTTGATGATGAACCTACCTTTACACCATTTGCAACGTCCTATTGTGATGTTTGCATAGTCATTCCATTTCCTGGATGCATTTTGAAGGCATTTCTTATGCCATAATTAATGAAGGAATGTGTAGGTGTTATCTTCTTTGGAAAATCTGGAAAATATGCCTCCAAGTATGGCTTGTACAACTGTTTGATAGAATAATCTTCATGTCATATTCCATATATGAAGGTTGATCAACTTGATAAAGCAACCCTCATCACATTGTACGATAGAATAGTCTTCATATTGTGGTTTAATGATCTAAAAGTTCGAATAAGAAGAGGTTAATGGATATCATTCTTTGCAAGGTGTCAGCCACCCTGTTGGATTCTCTGTATAGTTTTCAGTCTTACCTTCTGTAATTTTCTAAACCATGGCTAGAAACCTAACTGAAATGATTGAGTTTCCGATAAACTATCTTCACATTGCACAACAAAATTAAAATTGGTATTCGTCATTCTGACGAAGTTGAATTCAAGGTTCTAATGCCATGTTTCTGTTATTCTAAATCTCCATCATAATTTCCACTACGTGCAAGATATTTAATACCTACTTGCTTTGGTTGCTGGGTTAGGTTATTCTCTTGTTTTTATCTATTGTTGTACATGTATGCATTCAACACATACAATTTTAGACTACTGCTACGTTGTCTACTTTTAGGCTTCTTCTGAATCATCATAATACCATTGTAGCATAAACCCATGAAGCACGGATTTAACTTTACTCTTACAAATTTTGTGTTGAAGATGTTTACTATCACTTATATTAAGGAGCATAGTCATATATCTACAAACTCAGAAGCACCTATCTATAATTGTCATCAGTCTCAACTTTACATTGATGGTACGTATAACATTAATCTCATCAATGCAGTTCTTGGTCAGCATGACTGACGCACCATCATGTATGACCCAATGACTGCAAAATACAAAGGAAAATAACAATCGTAAACCAACTTCAGTAAACTGTTTACGACTTGCCCGTCCAATCATTCGTTCTTCCCTACAACACAATTTGCTCTACAGTATTATTTCTATATCAGATCTATCTGTAGAATATACTTTTACCACCCAATCATCTTGAAGGATACAATTATTCTGTCATAATTTAGTATGCATCCCTTAAACCGGTATATTTTTTGATCCTATGAACTTTCAGAACAGTGCTACACAATTCCTTGGATTCCTTTGACAGTACGTCAATACCACCCACTCCTTGCTACATACGCTGAAATATAATGTTTAATTAAGGAACAAAATGATAGTGATCAAGCCAAATGACCGGTAATTCTGGGACTTATAGTAAAGTGATAGTAAAATGGAGGTGTTCTTTGATTAAATTGTATAAACAACAAAGTAAAATTTGTAGACACTAAATTCAAAATCAATCTCAGTTAGCTAGTTCCTTTGATGGTCGTCTTCCCAAAGGATAAAATAAATACTTTTGCAATTGACTACTGTTCCTATGAGAGAATAATTTTGGTGCATCCAAATTCTTCAAAAATTTGTAATTATATATATATACTTGAAGGATGGAGGGTCATTTTAAATACTGGAACTCGAAAGTTTCTGAGGTTTGATAGTAGTATAAAAGACTACATGGTAACCTGATAGATTTAATCCCGCTTACAAAATAATAAATTTAGAAAATTGAAACTAATAATTGTGCAGTTAAGATGAACAACCAGTGAGGCCTTTAATCAGATACAATGTTCAGGTGAAATTCTTGCTTATTAAATGTACACATATTTGCCCTAAAATTAGTTCAATAGAAGTTATCATGCACAATTAACCTTGGGCAAGAATTATGTGTTGTTGGGGATAAAATACCCTGGTAAGATGCAGTAGATTAATTCATGAATGTATCCAAGGCCCAACATACAAATTTAAGTGTAACTAAACATTGCCTGAACCACAAATCACCAAACACGGTGACGAAAATTGTTTATTTTTTTATGAATTTTTATTCCAGAAGACCAGTTTGAATATTAATGATAAGCCTTGCAGACATCGCACAACCTAAGAATGGAAATGTGTGGCGTGCAAAAATTTGTCAACCAACCTTTTGCATGAATTATTTATCCTATAAGAACGTCTTTGCATGCAGACCCAACCAACCTGTGGCACTGAAAGTATTCAATTAATCATATTCTGATAAAACTTTGTAGAGGTTGTGAAAGACTATTTATACTATGGGCAAAAGTGAACTGACTGACCTTTGTGCTTCATTGTTTATTAGATTCATTGCTATAGTCAGAAATTTCCAAGGCCGCTTTCAAAGAGCTTGAAAGATTGCTTGGTGAATCTGATGGTTCATTTATCATTCAGAATAGTTGTTCTGCTGATCTCATAAGCTCCTTTGAATTCTTAAATATCGGTTTTATTACTTTAGTATTATAAACACTAAAATTATTAAATTTGGGAAAAATAGGCGGGCCAATTCTTGATTGACATTGGCATGCAATTAGTTTAAGTACTTCGTCATGTTAACAGTCAAGGTATGCATGATAACCTACTTCAGTATGTCTGTTTTTTTAATACAAAAGATCCTGAGTTTGTACAAATTGGAAGGTTGGGGTTTATGATAAGTTGAAATTTGAACTTCAAAGCACTTTTCAACTGATAATATTTTGCATTCCATTCCCATATGTCAAGATACTTCCAAAGTCAGCATTTTCAAACTGGTTAGTTGAACATTTATGTAATATGTGTAACCCAGATTAAAAAAGAATGTAGGATCCGTATCGGATACACGGACGTATAAATGAAGTAAGCTCATCAGTTTGGCAGGGGACATTTGAACAACTACATGCAAATGCATCTGACATTGCTGGAATCTAAGGTACGAATCTATTCTTCAGTATATCGAATTTTTGTTCAATTTGATTTTAAATTTTTGTTCAATTTGATTTAATCATCAATTTTTCTGGAATCTAAGGTACGAATCTATTCTTCAGTATCTCGAATCCAAGGTACTTCAATTTGATTTAATCATCCATTCTTTGATATCTCAAATCTAAGGTACGAATCTAAGCCCTTTTTCATCATCCATTTGTTATTAATTTAATAACACCACAATCAACAATCTACTTATGTATTAGCCTCAAATAAATCAACACTAAACAAGTAAGTCTTATGTATTAGCCTCTAATAAATCAACACTATTTTACCTTGGCTCTCACTTCTTCTTAAGGTATGTAAGTCTTCTGTTCTGTGCCTAATTTTCCAATACTGGTGGTGCAAGTTTAAATCGTGTTATAGTGCAATATGTACATATAGTTTACTTATTACCCTATGCTATATCATCCTAATTACATCATATTGCCTTTTGAAAGACTTAAATCAAAAACTCAAAAAGTATTTTTTTTTTTTTTTTTGGGTGTTGAATCTCTGACCACAAATGCAAATCTACATTAGCTGAAAGGTGATGAACTATGTGGTTATAGGTTACACGAAATGATTATCTTAAACATAGGCGTTAACTAATTTGCTTGTGCGTTCTGTGTTATTTATTCTTGAAATTTTTGTGTCTCTGCAATTTATCTTTGCCGGTTGGATTAACATATGAACTACCTTTCTTTTAACCTGGTATTGTTAGTCAATTTACTAAAGTCTTGCAAAATTCAAATACCAGCATCAGTGGTGCTGCTAGGACCACAAAGGCCATTGGTGAATTTTTTTTGGTAAACCGCCATTGAACGGGCATGGCAAAAGTTTTGGTACTTAATATATCCAATGCTTTCATTTAAGTGATAATAAATCTACACATTACTCTGTTGAGGCACTTAGGCATACCTGTCAATAGTATAAAATGGGTTGAAGTATTAGGAACAAATCATAATAACCAGGCAGTTGTTTTCAAAGATATCAAAAATAAAAGAATCAACAATCATGATGGGCTTCTATGTGTAAATCGTACAAACGATTGGCTTAAGGAAAGTGTAGCACATGGGTATGATATGACTTAAGATTATATTGTAGTGTGCGGGATATGATTTGGTTCGTAAACACTAAAGAAAATGCTATAATATCAATACGAACAACATTCACTTGGGTAATGTGAATGTAATTATATTGGGCATTTAATATAAGTTAGATCGTCTCCATTCTTAAACTATCACTTATTAGGACGTATCTAGGGGTATGCGCCGGGGTGCAACTGCATCCCCCAAATTTTTTTGTATTGAATTTCACGTGTCAAAAATCTACACTTTCGTTTCTTCGTTGAATTTCACGAGTCCTTTTGTTTCTGCGTTGAATTTCACATGTGTCCTTTTGTGTCGTCAAGCTTGTATATTGTTATAGTTTCATAATTGTTATTGCGCCAAATGTGCAGTGGTATCCCATCTATGGGCATTTAGACTTTCTGCTATTACATCCCAGTTAAATCAATGATAAATAGCATTCAATTTTCCCAAATTTTTTGGTTAATAGTCTTGAAGGAAAATTTCATTCTCTTTGTTTTCATCTCTTTCAGTAACATTGGTGATGTGGACAAGACGATGGACGAGATCAACGAGTAGACAAAGAATATGAAACAAATTCAAGAAGCATTGTCAACTCCAGTTGGCTCTGCTGCTGATTTTGATCAGGTACTTCAAAAATTGATGTTTCTTAATTTTTATCAATTTTTATTCTTTTAGAAAATATTTCTTAAGATTTCATGTTGCATAGGATGAATTGGAAGCAAAGCTGAGTGTGAGGAACAACTTCTTTAGCCAGCAACTACTGCCCGACAACAAAAGTGCATGTTCCAGTGGGAAGGCAACCAACACGTCCTCTTTTCCAAAAGAGGACAACCAAAGAAGAAGAGTTTGTTGCATTACATGCGGAGATGGCACTTTGAGAGAAGTATGTCCTCATTCTTCGAGTAATTAGCTACAACCTACAAGTTCAATTGCCATTTAATGTTAACGGTATGTTGAAAACTTTCTGATCAAATTCGGAAATTCGCAGCAAAAAAAGTTTGTTAGTATTGGATGTGAGGTAAATGATTAAGATGCATGTTTAGTTTGTTCTTTGCAGGACCTCCATCCACCAAGTTTGAAGGTAAATGATAAAGATTAATTCTATAGTGTCATAGAGATTGGTGCTGGTTGACAACTCAAAATCACACTTGAGAATGATTGTACAGGTTTCATAAAGTAAACTGCCTATTGTATTCTACTTCCGAAGATTTTAACATGTTTCATATAAAACATTTTTTTTTATGAATATTGAACAGAGAAACCTAAAAAATGGACTGTTAATAAAAAACACTTGACAAAATAACACGTGAACTTTCTGTCGATTATGTAAAAACAAGAGGCATTGGATGATACATTGGCTTATTTTCAGTCTATTTACTTTTTTTCTTAATAATCCAATCTGTTTACACGGCTAAAGAATATTTTTGGATGATAGATTGGCCTTTAAACAATGTTGTGTGGTTGGATTGTTATAACATGAAGCTGATGTTGGTCTCTTAAGACGCCCCTCCAAGAACTACCAATAGAACTACAAAGAAGGGATGGTATCATTTCTACGTTAATTGGCTTGTGTCTGTTGTGCGCAGCGGAAGCTTATGCACCAATATCCAAGATTGAAATAGTGTGTGAATCAAACAAAGCAAAACAAAACAAACACAAAACACAAGATTTACGTGGTTCGACTAATATTGCCTACGTCCACGACCAAAACAAGAATCTTCCAAATAGAGACGATTATACAAGCCCTCACGAAGAAACCAAAGTGTTCTTCCTCACAAGAGTTCTCTCAAACTCACCAATGGCTTCTCACAATCTCTCTCTCACATGAAGATTAGGTTTTCCAACCTTCTCAATTGGCTTTATAACATAGCCATACAAACACACACGAAATGGGCTTAAACCGGCCCATATACACAAAACCAAGAGAGGACGTACGTACGTTGAATTGACGTTCGTACGTCGAGCCACACGGGGAAGTCATCTGTGATCCAGGACGTACGTACGCCCTAACTACGTACGTAGGTTCCATCCCCCTGAAGTCATCTGTCGAACGGAACGTACGAACGTCCTAACTGCGTACGTACGTTCCTGAACAAAAAAGTTCCCTCCGTCCAAAAAATCCAACAATTCTCCACCTCGGCGAAGATTCAATAAATCTAAGCCGACACCAAGTCCCAAACTCCCATACTTGTCCCGAAGGACCAAAGCGGTTGCACCACCTCATGGTTGCCTACGTACCCTTCTTCTAAGGGATCAAACCACCGTAGTTCACTCCAATGGCATCTATGCGATGCCCACCATACCCCGAAGGGTCAAATTCCCACAAAGGGCCAAATCAAAACAAATGCCCACCAATGCCCGTAGAGGGCCAACAACCATAATCCAAAACAATGGGGTCCAAACTACCAAATACTATCTCCACTTTATGACCATAACCGACTGAAGATGAGTATGAATCAACACCCCGAAACCTACAAAGGTCTCCAAACAACGGCTTCACAACTCCAATTGGCTCATGGGCTTGAGCCTTCAAACAAACATCTGTGGCTAGCAAACTAAAATCAGCTGTGTTACCAGACAAACTTTCATAAGGAGTGGCATCAATCTCCACCTGCTGAGATATCTCTTCCAACTTCAAACTATCATTCAAACAATGATGCCCAAAACAAACTTTACGTACCTTACCACCATTCAACAAGCCATGCTTGCCGGTACGCCTACCAAAGCCACAATCAACCAAACAATCTGACAAACTGGGAGGAGTCAAACAATCCACCAAATGTGAAGAAGAATCTCCACCACAACCAACAACACTACCGTTAAGATAGTACAAATTTCGTTGCCTTGTCCCTCTCATAACAACCAAAGCACCAGAAACAACCTTTAAAACCCCATTTTGCAGAACAATCTTCATACCATCAGACTCTAAAGTTCCAAGAGAGATGAGATTCACCTCCAACTCCGGAACATACCGGACACCAACTAATTCTTTAACTGTACCATTCTCCAACTTCAACTTGATAGTCCCCACACCAAGTGTTTTCATGTGACGACCATCACCTAACACAACATCATCACAGTCTAGCTTTTGAAAACTAGCAAACAAATCTCTACTGTGACACAAATGGTGAAAACATGTAGAATCCATAATCCACCCTTGAGTGGAGCAATCAACCATAACAGCCAAAGAATAATTTGAATCATCATCACTATCATCAGCATGTGCAACATTTACCTTATTATCTTTGGAAGACACCGAATCTTCCTTCTTTGACAACTCGGGACAATCAACCTTCCAATGGCCTTTTCCATGATAAAAGGCACACTCATCCTTTGCTAGAGGTTTACCTCTAGACTTTGATCGAGATCTTCCTCCGCTACCAGTAGTACGATCATTGGATCGTCCCCTTACCATCAAAGCCTCGGACGTTGAACCTGAACCCCTATGGACTTCTTTGTCCTTGCGCCTGCATTCATAGTTCAGTAACGCCGTTGCTACATCAGCATACTTAACAGATTCTTTCCCCGTCAACAAAGTGGTGGACAAATGGTCATATTCATCGGGGAGAGAGTTTAAAAGACATAGAGACTTGTCATTATCACTGACAACCTCATCCAAATTCAATAGGTCAGCAATAAGCCTATTGAATTCATCCAGATGTTCAGACAAAGAAATACCAGGTCTCATATCGATGCGGAAGATCCTCTTCTTCAGAAACAACTTGGTTTCTAAACTTTTCTTCATATACATATCAGCCAATTTCTTCCACAACTCCTTAGCAGACGTTTCTTTCATCACCGAGTATTTCTGGTCCTTTTCCAAACAAAGGCGAATCACGCCACAAACTTGCCTATTCAACTTCAACCAATCATCTTCTTTCATCTTTTCGGGTTTTTCACCCAAAGCATCTTTCAAACCTTGCTGAGCAAGCAAATCCAGAACTTCGCACTGCCACATGCCGAAGTTGTTTCTACCATTGAATTTCTCGATGTCAAACTTCAAAGATGACACTCTTCCATTCTTACTCGAAGATGGGTCTGACATCACTAATCACTTTCACACACTAAACAATCACCAATCGAAGGTAAACAAATATGAAATTCACACGGGAATTTCAACAAACACCTTCTTGACAACCCACGGATACAAGATAGAACTTTTGCCTTAAACCACAAATAAGAAACTCACCTGCAGAAATTTCTTCAAACACCTTCAAGGCTCTCAAGATCTAGCCTGCAGCTCTGATGCCACTTGTTGTGCGCAGCGGAAGCTTATGCACCAATATCCAAGATTGAAATAGTGTGTGAATCAAACAAAGCAAAACAAAACAAACACAAAACACAAGATTTACGTGGTTCGGCTAATATTGCCTACGTCCACGACCAAAACAAGAATCTTCCAAATAGAGACGATTATACAAGCCCTCACGAAGAAACCAAAGTGTTCTTCCTCACAAGAGTTCTCTCAAACTCACAAATGGCTTCTCACAATCTCTCTCTCACATGAAGATTAGGTTTTCCAACCTTCTCAATTGGCTTTATAACATAGCCATACAAACACACACGAAATGGGCTTAAACCGGCCCATATACACAAAACCAAGAGAGGACGTACGTACGTTGAATTGACGTTCGTACGTCGAGCCACACGGGGAAGTCATCTGTGATCCAGGACGTACGTACGCCCTAACTACGTACGTACGTTCCTTCCCCCTAAAGTCATCTGTCGAATGGAACGTACGAACGTCCTAACTGCGTACGTACGTTCCTGAACAAAAAAGTTCCCTCCGTCCAAAAAATCCAACAGTGTCCTACCTTGTTGTGTTACTCAACTAGCTTCAACTTACAGCTATCATTCTCTAATATCATGCATTTCTAAGGTCGGTCTAAAAGGATTGGGATCTTGAAAGCGTACACTTGGTGTGGACTGACATGGACTGTTGCTACTGATCTGTTCACTAGGGTCATTGAAGTCTGCAATAAAACTGCTCATGTTACCATTCCATTGGGTTCATAATTCAAAAGTTAGGTGAAAATTTGGATGCTCGATCTGATTGTATTGTTTCACCGTAGCTAAAGAAAAAATTGTTTTGTTAAAATTTGTATATTGAATAAAGGGTTCAATATACTAGCAGTTGCTATAATATAATTCCTTCCTGAATGCTGATTACAATATTTTAACTAAAAAAAGGATTTTTGTTAAAGTAATATTGTATTTATGATGATTTTATTAAAAAATTTGATCATGTCCTACCAAAAAATACTGAGGTAATTCTTGACATGATCCGATAGTCAAACCAGTTGTAGTTTATGTACCAAAAAAAAATAATTGTAGTTTTAATAGGGCATTTGAAAATATTTATACGAAAAATTAAAAAATTTATAAATATTAATAAAAATTAAATAAAAAAATATTTGATATAATATATTTTGGGTAATTTCCCGAATAAGTACAACATTATGCACAACATTCCCAAATAAGCAACAAGTCTAAACTCTTTCCCAAACAAGCACAAAGAATCTTTTGTTTCCTTTTCTACCCTTCTTACACATTCTCTCTCTTAAGTACATAACTTTTAAACATCACCATCATTCTCTCTCCTACGTACTTCAACATTAAACATGATATGACATGAAAACCAACACTATCCGTTAGATCTCCTTTTTTCATCTCAACCGTCCATCACCAACAAAGTTTGAATGTTTTTTCATCTTCTTCTTCTTCTTCACTGATTTTTCTGTTGTTCTTCATCTACGATTATATAAAAAAGTTTTTCTATTCCAAGGTTTTAATCTATCACTTAGTTGTTAGGTTATTGTGTTATTATCACCTACAATTTCGGTTTTTCCGTGGTACCATCACCAACATTTTGACACTTTGGTACTGCTTTAATGGGGAAACAAAAGACAACCAAGAAGAAAGTTAATGTTCTCGAGGAAATACCCATACCTGGTATGCATTTAAACCCAAAGCCTTAATGTAATGATTGATATTTAAGAGGGCTTGCTAGAATAATGTCATACTGTTTTCGAATTAAATTTGCATTAAATTCCGGTTTCAGTTTGGTAACCCTTGGTATTGTTTAAGTTAGTTTGTATTTGTTCATTTGAAAAGGTTTGATTTTGTATTTGAAGATGAAAGCTTTGATTTTGAAAGATTTTAATTGATTTTTAAAGTTGGCCGGGCTAAGATGCAAGATGCAAACTTTGCTGTTGAATTGATTTGATTTCTATGTTTGTTATAGATGCAAACCTTGTTGTTGAACATGCAATTTGGTTTAAAGATGCAAACTTTCATTTTTAAAGATTTTAAGATTTCAGTTTGTAGGTAGCAGATAGATTGGCTATGTAAACCACCAGTTCTTGCCAGTAGCAGATACTATAGAAGCATGTAGCAGATACATTTTAGAATGCATGAAACACTTTGAATAACTACTATAACACTGTGATACTAATCAACATTATTAACATGTGGATACTTTCAGCGAATACTTTCAATGTAATTTATCGATTTGGTGGTTTGTTGGAGGTCACAGCTGAGGGGGAAGAGGTTGGATATGTGGATGGAGAGTCAAGAATAAGGATTGTTGATATTCAGACGACCTATACAGACTTCCTCAAAAAGGTATCTTCCTTATGCAATCCTCCAAAAGGAACATGGTCACTTCGAGCAGTAGTCAACCTCAGGGTATCCAAACTTGAATGTGAAGATCATTATAAGGCAATGTTAGCTTCCATATACAATTCAGCTGCAATGTGCATATCTGTTTGGATTGTTGATCATAGAAAACCACCTATACTGAAGATTGTGCCTGAAATAGCAAGGAGTGAAGAGAAGGAGATACCATTTGTGTTACAAAATGAGGCTCCCAAAAGCAAAGGGAAAAGAAAGCTTTTTTCGGAAGCTATTCCTTCTTATACACCTTTGAGTGAAGAGAGGGAGATACCACCAATGCAGTTACAAAAGAAGGCTTCAAAAAGTAAACCCGATTACTCTACTTATCATACACCCACCAAACCTCTTAATGTTCCAGATGAATATAGGTTGGAGACTCCTACTCAAGATCCAAGTGCTGATATGATAGTCAAGGGAATGGGGCATACAAATGACCCTGTAGTTTTAGAAACCCCTCCACCTAGTGGTGTCTATATTCCTAAACCTCCAATCCAACATACTCCCACATCTGCTACCAATCCATTATCAGAAACTACTTGTACACCCCTATCCGTAAAAAGCAAAGGTTTCATGGATGCAGCTGGAATTCTTTCTGCCATGCAAAAAGATGATGGTTTTTGGGATTCACTTTCATTACAAGAAGTTGATGCTGTTCTTCAATCTGCACAGAAGATACAACCAACATTAATAGATGATGATAGTGAGGAGGACTCTCAATCTCCTAAGTGTGAGGAATACCATTGGGATACAGATCCAGAAGTTTTCGACTCACCTGCATCTTGGAATACTGAAGATGAGCTCGAGGATCAAATGTGGGATGATAGTCAACCAATGTTTGGTCCTTCTAGACCAATCTCCGAAGAAGGCAGCCCAAATGTTGGTGATAACGCAGACACGCAGCAAGGTGACAATGTGGCCGATGTGAATGAAAGGAAAGAGGGAGTCAGGTGCAATCTAGCCAATAGGTTTGTCAATCTAGACGATATGGACAACAATCAGCCATCACAACACGATATGCCGTCACAAACCAATAATGTGCCTCCTCAGAACAATGTGCCTTTTCCTAGCAATGTACCACTGCAACATAATACTAGGGTTGAGGAAAATCGTGATTTCGATCAGGTAAAACGCGAACTTAACAATATTTTTTCCTCCTATATTGCGACTAAAATGGCAAACGTAGGTTGTGCACCTCACACAGAGCCTGCACACAACGACTATGTGCAACCTAAACGAGGAGTAATCTACAACAATCGTGATGAGCTTGAAAGGGATGTCCAAACATACGCGATCAAAATGGAAAAAGATCTAAAACGTGTAAACACAAACAGTAAGAGGATGATTTTTAGGTGTCCAGCTGGTGGGTGCAAATGGTATCTGTATGCAACCCCAAATGGTTTTGATGGAAGTTGGATTATAAAAACACTTATAGATGACCACTCGTGCGGTAACTTTAGGGTTGGAAGTAAAAACCGCCAAGCAAACAGTGATTGGGTTTCAAGAGTATGTATGAGAAGGTTGAGGGACAACCCCAGACTTGCCACCCCTAAAATTGGTGAGTGCAATCAATGAACAATACATGGTCAAAATTTCTTACAAAGTTGCATGGTTAGCTAAAGAGAAGGCAATGAGGAAGGTAAATTAAATCTATCCCTTAGAAAGACGAATCTATCTGTTACATAGTCATTACAATCGTCTATAGTTTGTACTATATCGTCTTCAAAGAGCTTAACTGTTTATTTATTTACAGATAAGAGGAAGCTACAGCCACTCATACCAAATGCTTGAAACATACTGCAATGAGCTGAAGAAGGTGGATCCAGATGCAGTAACAGACATTCTTACCAATCCATTGGGTAATTTTGAATGCATATTTTGGACATATGGTATTACAATTAGAGCTTACAAGAGGACTCTACGTCCCATAATCTTGGTTGATGGAACTTTTCTTAAGGGAAGATACCCTGGCACAATTCTTACAGCAATTGCAGTTGATGGCAACAACCATATCTTCCCCATCGCTTTCGCAATTGTTATGAAAGAGAAAAATGAAAGTTGGGACTGGTTTTTCACAAAGTTAAGGGACCATGTTGTTGGAGAGGATCATGAGTTTATTTTGTTATCTGATAGGCACAAAAGTATCATCCAGGGTGTCCCTAAAATCTTGCCAAAGGCTATCCATATGTACTGTTCTTATCACTTGAGTGGCAAGTTTGGTAACAAGAAAATCAAGTTCTTGGTCCAAGAAGGTGCAAAAACTCTCAACCAAGATGAATTTTGGGGAATGATGCTTAGAATCTGGTGTATGTCAAGCAAGGGGCATGAAAAACTTATGGATGTTGGTCCTGTAGAAAAATGGGCAAGTGCTTTTCAAGAAAAATCAAGGTCAGTCAATATAAATATATATCGGCTATTGTGTCGTTTCTATTCTCTACATATGCCGTTATATCGCCCAGACGTTGTCATATATCGCCTACTTTATCCTTTGATTATGTGTTGCAGGTATGGAATTGTGTCCACAAATCACGTGGAGTCCTGGAACAAAATGATTGTTGGGGAGAGAATGATGCCAGTTACTACTGTTTTGTCAATGATAAGAGACAATGTGATTAGGTATTATCGCGATTACCACAATGACTCCCTGAAGTTCAACTCACCAGTTACAACATGGTGTCAAGAGCTAATAATTCACAATGCTTCCACAGCAAGAAGATGCACAGTCGAAAGAGTTTCAGCAGGAATTTGGACGGTTACAGGGCTGGTTAGGTCATGTGTAGTCGATCTTAACAAGAGAACATGTACATGCAAATGGTTTCAGCATATGGGGATCCCATGTGCCCATGCCATGACAGCCATAAAGGATGTAGGCCATGATCCATACAAGTTTGTTGATGTTTTTTTCTTGAAAGAAACATACATGGAAACGTACAAGGAAGAATGGATTCCCACTCCTGGGAAGGAGTCATGGCCAACTGCACGACCAACAAGAAAAATATTGCCACCACTTAAAGTTTGCATGCCAGGTCGACCTAAAGTGGTCAGGAAGAGAGGTAAAGCTAAAGGTGTCCCAGTCCAGAGTAGGAGATGCTCAAGGTGTAAACGGAGAGGTCACAACAAAAAAACTTGCACTGAATTCATAGATGACTATGATCTTTTCACTCCAATGCAGTTTGGAGAAGGACCTCCTCTCTCTCCTCTCAATCAAACAGCATAGTAGGGGGAAGAATATTTGGCTATGTATACACTTTTGCTATCTTTTGCTATGTACACAGTTTAGACTTCACATATTATCTGCTACTAAGAGCAGTCTATCTTTTGCTATGTAAAATCTCAGAATCCGTACTAACATGTTCAACAGAGTTAAGAAGAGGGTAATCCAATATACTATAAGTTAAAAGGATCATAAGTTGATGAATACAAGAAATTCAGAATACAAAACAAGAAATATACAAGTCTTCACAAAACATGTCAATAGAAGATAAATCAGGTCTTTCTCTTTGGTGGTAGCTCTCCACAATCAATTAGGTCTCTAGCAATGCGGTAGCGCATCTGCAAAGGATCTGCCTCAAATTCCGGTGGTATTCCTCGAAGGACACATTCGACGAATGCAAGAAGGAATGCCCCACAAGTACAAAAGTCTGGTTGTGTAACACAGGATACATACTCACGCTTCCACTTCCTTTCCAAATCAAGTTGAATCTGAGATGGGTCTGCAGCATAAATAGCATAGGGCAACATCTTCTCCATGTTTCTCTGTTCATCAGTTGCCCTTTTGTAGCCCAACGAATCATAGATCCTAACTATACTCTCACTGAAACTAAATGAGAGCAGAATCCAATGATTGTTTTCCACCTACATTTAATAATAGATATATAAGATATGGTAGATGAAATGTACATTATAAACGATACAGACAAATACATAGCAGATGGTGTATCACAATGTGGCAGATAAATGTAGAAGATAAAAGAGTGTCTATTATGAAGTAGTAGATACTCATCCTTATCTAGCCGATAATAAGTACCTCATGTAGCAGATAAGGTGGTATAAATGAACACAAATACCTGTAAAGGAACAAGAAGTGCCTTAGCTTTCACAGGGTGTACTTGATTGCGGAAGCTTATCCATGGATCAACAAGAGAAGTAATATTTGATGGAATCCTAAATCTCCCAGATAATATTCTCTCTTGTGGCTTCATTTTGGCAAAACTTTTGTCCTTCATTAGAGCATCAAACTGAGGCTTCATATAAGAGGCGATTTGGGTCTAAACAGATGAAAGCAATAATAAGAACTTGCTTACATGTAATAGAATTACAAGAACATAACCATGGAAGAATAAATATTCACAAGAATATACTTACATGTAGAAATACATTTGGAAGCACAGCATATTGATCTTCTTCCTTGTAATCTTGTGGCCTCCTTCCAATCATCCAACGAACCAACAACCTCAAATAAACATCAATATCCTCATCATCAAGCCAGTTATCTTTATAGAGTGTGTTGAAAGCACTCACAGGGCATGATTGAAGATAACCATAAACCCTCACATACTGCCTAAGCCTCGAAGGTTCCTTAGCTAATCCCCAGAAATAATGAAGAAGATCTGCTTACCACTTCTCAACATGCCTAGTGAAGAATGGATCCCTCATTATATCTTGAATCTTTGCATCACACCTAAGACCAATCTCAACCTCCTGAGGTGACATTTTGGCCAAGTATTCTGCATCCTGTTGCCTCTTTCTATCCCTAAACAACTGAAGATCGAAGTTTTCGATAACATCATCATCATTTGAACAGACACCAAGATAAAGAATGAAGGCTTTATCTTTGTTGGGACTAGCTGAAATTTCTGGAGTTTCAAGTCTATAATCTATTGTAACTTTCTCCTTGTCAATCACAATATCAGTTATAGCATCAACCCCCCCTGTAGATTGTTCATAATCATCATCAGTGGACTCATCCTTTGAGTCTTCAGTCTTAGAGGTTGTAGATGCTGGTGGTGTTCCTGTTGGTGTTGTTGTAGCCGATGGAGGCACATCTGAAGAAGATGGTTGACTTGATGTAGCAGATGGACGAACATCTGTAACCGATGGATGACCAGATGTAGCAGATGAACTACCTATGGTTGATGAATCAACCTTCATTGAAGCAAGAATAGAAAGTTGTTTCAACTTTGACATCTCTGTGTCAAGAGGATTACCTCCTTCTTTCAAATTTTTCACCACAACTTCAAAACTCTCACGATCACTACTATCATCATCATCCCAAAAACTCAATTTTCTTGCTTTCTTGGAGCTTGGGACATCATCATCATCCGATTGTGTTTTTCTTGCTTCAAGTGCCCTTTTCTTCCTTGCCTCATTTCTCCTTCTAATATCTCTCCTCCATGTCAGTTCTTCTGCTTCATGCTTAACCTTTCTATTAGGTTGTAGCCTTGAAGGCTGAACTCCAACTTCTGTTTTCTTCCTCTTTCTTTGTTTCACCTCCATTTCTGGAATCTTTGTTCCATCTCCATCATTATCATTATCTTCTTGCTCTTCTTGCTCATACCAGCCAAGTAGAAGGACTTCAGGGGGCTTGAATAATTCCATGTCTATCATTTCTTCACTCACATAAACACCACCCTCCTTCACTTCATCATCACCACTTTTTCCCATCTTTTTTCCCTTCTTACCCTCCCTTTTACCCTTCTGAACTTCTTCAACTTTATCCCCCACTTTCACCTTCTTGGTTCCTTCTTATCTTCTTTATCTAATCTTTTCCTCTTCTTAACTTCAGGAGCTTTTGGTTCTGTTGGTTCCCTTCTTCTTAACTCATATTTACCAACTGTTGTAACATTATCCTCGAAGGATTTCCTTCTGGTAGTTCTAACTGAAGTTGGTGATGTTGTTGGCTTTGGAATATTCTTCTTTTGTTTAAGCTTTGATGAATCACTCTTAGATTTTGAATCCTTGTTGGGATTGGTCGTAGGGGGTTTCTTCTTAGGTGGAAATTTTACTCTCCCAACTGGTTTGGGTGATACACTAGCTTTTGGGGTTGGAACAATGGGTTTCTTGGCTGCAGCATTTTTCTTAGGAGAAGGCTTGTGAGGTGAAGGCTTGTGCGGTGAAGGTTTGTGAGGTGAAGGTCTGTGACTTGAAGGTTTGTGAGAACCAGGATTCTTGGTTTTAACTGGCAAGTTAGGCTTAGGATTGGCTTTTGGTGTTGCCTTTGATGAGGTACTTGACTTCTTTTCTATTGTTGCCCTAGATTTGGATGCCCCCTTTCCAATCTGACCTAAGGCATCACTCACAAATTGTTTTGCATCAAGTTGCTGACCACTCTGCAGAAATGAGGACAAAACATTGTAGTAGATAACATTATAGAGGTAACAGATATAACATAAAATATGTTAACAACAGCCAAGTTTCTAGCAGATAGTAATTGACAAACACATTAACAATAGATATTGTAGTCGATATCACAGTTTAACACTACAATTCATCAATATAACAAGTGGCAGATATAATACAACAAGTATCATACAAATGGAAGATATCATTTTGAAAGATTTGAAGATGAAAGTGTTGTTGTTGAAGATGCAAACTTTCCTTTTTAATGATTTTAAGATTTCAGTTTATAGATAGCAGATATATTGTCTATGTAAAGCAACAGGTCTTGCCAGTAGCATATACGATAGAATCATATAGCAGATACATAAAAATGGAAAATTTTGTTGTAGCAAACAACATACCTTCTGAGTCATGCATGCCTTCACTACTCCACTCAGAATTGTCTCAAGAAAATCCTTGTTAATTGAAAGCAAATCTGAACCTCCACCACTTCTTGTTGAAGATGTGTGATAAGACGGAATGGTAGGCACAGATGGCCTAGAGGAAGCAGACTCTTCATGTTCTGCTTTGTATTGAGCTTCAAACTTCAAATAAAATGTAGCAGATAAGAGTTGTATTCTAGAAAATAGATAGTACAATATAACAGATCAACTTAATACAGAAAGGAGATTCATTGTTTTCTAGAAGATAAAAACAAAATTCAAGGGGATTTACCTCTGCAACCTGTTGTAGATTAGCAAGATCTCTTTCTTCCTGGGTGACATCTAATGGATATGCCACAGTACATTTACCTTTCTTGGGAAACAGCCTCAAAGAAATTTTATTCCTAGTTTTGTTCCTGTTGAGCAACTTAGACCATCTAAGCATCCATGGAAATCCAACACTTCTATCTCTCCTAGGACCCAAATCAGGGAAGTGCAAGTATGCCCAAATCATAAAAGCTAACATACATCCATTGATGCAATAACTAGGATTATCCTCAATGACTTTGGGATAAATTTCTTCAAGAGAAGTCTCAAGCAATTGAAAAGTAACAGTACCCCATGGAAAATTATCAAATGCATTCAAATCTTCGGCTAAATCAATGTACTTTACACTCAAAATTTTTGATGACTCGACAAGAAGAAAAATGCATAGAAAATACAACCTGTTCAAACGATGAACATCGTTTGGATCAGCTTCTCCCTTTGCAATAAATCTCCTTGCTTCAGTAATTGCATTTGAAATCTGCTCATCCTTTATGTGAAGGTTTGTACCGAAGTACTTGCTCCTGAATGTAGTGTAGTCTTTCGGCTTCCTCATAAGAAAATCAACTGGAACATTTCCACTTTAAAGGGCCTAAGATCATGGCCACATCTGACATTTTGAACTCGACAACTCTTCCTCCAATACCATACTTTAACCTACCTACTCTACATCTCACAATTTCTGTGATAACTGATGTTATCATGTGAAAATGTTCGGAATTGAAATCGAGAAATTGACCGAAGGGCGAACTTCTAAATGATTCTAACTCTTCCGGTGGAATTTTATCACTTGGATGTTGAAAGTGTTCAAAAAATTTAGTTGTTGAACACTTAACTGTGAGAGTAAATCGCCTACCTTTTTCGATTTCATCATTTCTAGTTTGCTGCTGCTTCTTCTTAATTTCCTTCATGTTTTGTCGAATTAGAACTTTGAAAATGGAGGCTTATAAATTGAGGTTATGACGGTTGAGGAAGAAGAAGAAGATGAGAGGAACAGTTGCTACGGTTGAGGAAGAAGAAGAAGATGAGAGGAAAAGTGGCGACGGTTGAGGAAGGAGAAGATGAGAGAGAAGCTGTTTGCTGTGCGAAATTGAAATTGAAATCCCTAATTTTAATTTTTCCCCAACTAAAAGCCCGCCTCTTTGTTACTTGTTAAACTTCTGCCACGTGTAGCTGATTAGCAGATTAGCAGATAATTTCAGTTTTCTTACAAATTAGCCCAACTAAACTCTACATCCAACGGTCACAGTTCATCCTACAAATCCAATGGTCCTTATTTAAAGAAGAATTTTTTTCTCACATGTCACATCAGTCATTCAAACAAAAAAATAAACAAAAACTATTATTTAAGTACTAAGGGTAATATCGGAAGAAAATTTAGCTAAAAGACAAAAAAAACTTTTTAAAGAGAATCTTTGTGCTTGTTTGGGAAAGTTTTTAGACTTGTTACTTATTTGGGAATGTTGTGCATAATGTTGTACTTATTCGGGAAATTACCCATATATTTACTAGTCTCAGTTACAAAGAAATGGACAAAGTAAAACTTCGTTCTGATAACAAAGCTTTGTATTTTGTCTTGATATTACTTGCTTACTCAAGCATTCAGCAACACTTATCCATCTTTTTCAATCAACTAGCTAGTAGCATATATACTGCCATTAACACTTTGTCGAGTTCCTTAGTGATGTACATGCCCTCGTGATATCTATGTCTGGAAGTGGAGAATCGTCTGTGTAATTTTGACACATAACAAACATACGTGTTATCATGCATGGAGACCTTCTCCCACTATAAATACAACACTACTTCTTCTTTCTTTTAATCCATCAAAACCACCAAACCATTTTCATGATATTAACAATAATGGTGTTTAAGGCTAATAAGCTTCCTTTGTTTCTTTTCTTCTTTTTTCTTTGTATAACCAGCACCTTGGCTCTTGCTCATCATCAGACTGAGACTGAACAAGACCTACAAAGAGAGTATCATCGCTGTTTGCAACGATGTCAGGAGCAAAAACAACAACCAGGACAACAACAACAACAACAACAATGTCAGCAGAGGTGTGAACGACAACGTCAGGAGCAAGAAGAAAGGCATGAAAGAGAACATCGTGAAGGAAGGCAGAGGGAACAAGGCAGAGGAAGAGATCCACAACAAGAGTACCAACACTGCCAACGTCGATGCCAAGTGGATCCAAGAAGCCCTGCCCAAGGACAACAACAACAACAATGCCAGCAACGTTGTGAGGAGAGACGACAAGAGCAAGAAAGGCAACAACAAGAGTACCAACAATGCCGACAACGATGCCAGCAACAAGAGCAAGGTCAAGGCGGGAAACAACAACAATGCCAACAGCGTTGTGAGGAAAGACGTCAGGAGCAAGAAAGGCAACAACAAGAGTACCAACAATGTCAACAACGATGCCAGCAACAAGAGCAAGGTCAAGGGAAACAACAGCAACAACAGCGTTGCCAGCAACGCTGTGAAGACGAGCGTCAACGTCAAGAACAAAGAGACAATGCACAAGAGCAACCACAAGAAGAAGAGAGAAATAACCCTTACTTCTTGGATGAACAGAGTTTTAAAGAACGAATTAAGACCGAACATGGCTACACAAGAGTTTCACGAAGGTTTTCTAAGATATCCAATCTTCTTCGTGGTATTGAAAACTATCGTTTAGGCCTCTTTGAAGCGAATCCTAGCACCTTCTTGATTCCTCACCATCTTGACGCTGATGCAATTTTTGTTGTTGTTCAAGGTATGATCATTTCTTAATATTGTTTTTATTTAATTTGCTTGCAGCCATTGCTTAGTTTGATTCATTGATATTATTTTTTGCAGGAAGAGGACTTATTAATCTAATCCACCAACAGGACAGAAACTCGTACAATCTTGAACGTGGAGATGTGATTAGAGTTCCTGCAGGTGCTTTGATCTACTTGATCAATAGAGATAACAATGACAAGTTCCAAATTGTATCACTCCTCAAGCCTGTATCTACTCCAACAAATAAATTCAGGGTATGTAGATTGTAGACAACACTTCTAATATCGATCCCAATTATCTTCTATTTATGTTATATAGTTTTAACTCTTTAACACATCATCTTGGGCATATATAGGAATTCTTTGGTGTTGGTGGTGAAAACCCAGAAACGTTCTACAATACATTCAGCGATGAAATCCTCAAAGCTGCCTTTAATGTATGTTCCATGATCAATATATTATAGTAGTACCATATCCTTTGTTTGGGTTCTAATTACAATTATATCGTGGTGTTTAAAGCCTTAACTCCTCTATGATTTTCTGTTTTAACAATTCAGACTGACAAAAAAGGACTAGATAGCTTGTTCAGACAACAAAGGAAAGGTGGGATTGTTCAAGCCTCACAAGAGCAAATAAGGGCATTAAGCCAAGATGTTTCATCATCTCGACAACACAGTCCTAAATGGTCTAGACATAGTAGCCAGTCATGGAGACCATTTAACCTATTGAACCAACGCCCCACACACTCTAATGAGTATGGACAGTTGTACGATGTCACTCCTAATGACTATCCTCAACTCCAGGACCTTGATGTCGCAGTTAGTTACCATAAAATCAACAAGGTATGTTGTATCATCCACTGTATTAAAACTTTTCATGAGAAGTATATATAATTGTAACAAAATTGGTATTACAATCACCGCAGGGAGCTATGGTTGCACCATTCTATAACTCAAGAGCAACAAGTTTGGTTGTTGTGGTAGATGGGGACGGACGTTTTGAGATGGCATGCCCACACCTATCATCAAGTCAGACCCAAATAAAGGAAGGAAGTGAAACAAGAGAGCAGGAACAAAAGCAAGGTGGTAGTGTGCATTACCAAAAAGTCAGCGCTCGTCTATCACCAAGAACAGCCTTCATTATTCCGGCAGGTCATCCAGTCTCCATTGTGGCATCGGATAATCAAAACTTGGAGATCGTAGCATTTAAAGTCAATGCCGAAAACAACGAAAGAAACTACCTTGCAGGGCAAAATAACTTGCTAAATCAACTTCAAAGAGAAGCAAAGGAACTAGCCTTTAACAAGCCAGCAAGGGAGGTAGAAACCATCCTCAACAACCAAAGGCAATCTGTGTTCCTTCCTGGACCACACCAGAATCAACAGAGAGAACATAACGAGGAGGGTCGCCATGGTGGCTTGCTTAGCATTGCAGATGTTTTGGCATTTTGAACAACTAGCAAGTGGTAATATACAGTATGTACAAAAGTATATATGTTTTTGTAATGAATAAAGGCCTTAGCTCAATATTATGAATAAATTAGATTAACAAGGGTTTAGGGTTCTACTATTCTTACTCTGTCTGCTGTCTTACTATGTTCTTCGTTCATGTCAACATTGCATTTTGATGAAACATCAGTTTTAGAATTAGGAGTTTGTTTGAGAGAGATCGAAATGCACAATGCTTCAACTCTTATAAGAAACTCAAACTGTAACAAGAATACCCTGATCAACATGCGAAAAGCATCGTCAGGTTAATGAAATGACACAACCATTACAGACTGGAGCTCATAACAGAGCACACTCTCACAGACCAGACTAAGCACCCCTGAAGCAAGACTGTCAGACAGAATTTTTTCTCTGCAATTGTGGCTTCCCAGACATAACAGCCCTGATCTCAGTCCCCAGTAATTGCATTGGCCCAATCTAGGCATCTAGCAACAGTTCTGTGACTGCAATGCTTCAACTCTTGTTCAAGTGAACGCTAATGTGAGCACCAGCTACAACCAAGAATAAGGGAAGTGAATGTGCAGAGTCACAGAGATGCCCGATTTTCACTGCCAAGTCATTATATGAAGCTCTGGAAGATAAGAAGCCTACCAGATGAACAATTGGACATCATAAACCTTTATATTGTTGTCTAATTATTATTTAAAGGGTGTGTGTCTTTTCATAAAATCTATTCAGAAAAGACACATACCTTTTCCCGAAGAGTTGTGTCCATTCAACTATGCTGTCAGGGGCGCCGCCTAGGCGCTATTTCTAAAGGAGGTCGCTCCGCTCAGCAAAAATAGCGCCTAAAATGCCTTGGGCCGCCTGGGCGGCGCTCAGGTCCAGCGCTCTGTTCAGAGCGGCCCATACAAACGTGCTCAAGACAACCCAAATAAAAAAAAAGCCCAAAATTTAAGCTAAAAAAAAAAAACTAAATCTCACGTTCTCTCTCTACCTCTCACGTTCTCTCTCTACCTCTCTGGTTTCTGCTGCTGCTGCTGCTACTTCTTCTTCTCTAATCTTCATTCTTACTAAATCAAATCCAAATTTAATCTTCTTCTTCTTTAAATTTAATCTTCTTCTTCTTTACTGTTCAGGAAATATTATGGGAAAGAAATACTGTTAGAGAACTTAGAGTAATATAAATTGTAAAGTGTAAACTGTATGGTCTGATCGGAGCGTCGCCTGAGCGGTGGAGGCGGTTCCCAGAAATCTGAGCGCCTGGCGCTCCGCTCCGCCCTTGACAGCATAGCTATTCAAAACCAATCTTTCTAATAGGCACTAAATGGGTGGTGTCTATTCAATATGTAGTGAGAGAGGACTTTTTCCATAATTTTATTAATATCATTCCACCCATAAAATTATGATTAACCTATAATGATTGTATTATCAGTATTATCATGTGGGACATAAAATTATTCTTATATTCTCCCACTTGGCCAATATGATAAGACAATAATAAACATCATAATATCATAATAAAATGATTAATCAAGGCGAATCATAGCGGTTGTAAGTCAATTAAGAGACAATCTTTCCTTCTATGTACTATGACTTTAACACATCATTCAATATGATCTATAAGCGAGAAATTAACATTCTAGATGGTCAGGATAAAACATATCCTTAATGCATATCCTAAGAAAATCCTTATTGATTTAATAAGTAGTTAATTAAGATATGATTTAATAAGTTAGATCACTCTCTCGCTTAGAAGTTAGAATAATCTACGTTATTCTCTCTCTCTTTCTCCATTGTCCTCTTCCTCAGCAGTAACATCACAAAAATCACAAATACCATCATTGGTAAAAAATCGCTATCCCAATCTTTTCCCTCTCATTTAATTCCAAGTATTTGTAATGTTTAATTGTATATCTCCAACCAACAAGGAGGATGTTGAGAATATAAAGTTTGTTGACTACTTGATAAAGGTATATCTATACATACTAATTTTCAAATTAATACTCAAATACAAAAAGTTTAAATTTTTTGAATTTAATCAAATTTCAATTTAACAGGTTGGAACAAATCTAAATGAAACTATCATTTTGCACGATGGAGTAAAAAACATTGAGAATCTTAAGGGCTTGGTTTTGTCTATCAGCAATATATGATGATGTGGCTAGCATCAACGAATTGGCAATTAAAGTAAAACCATAAAAAATGTTTGAATACTTGGTTGCTGATAAAGTTATGGACGAAAGTACAGTAACACAAAAAAATGGGAAAGGATTTACAAGTGAATTTTCGAATTCTCAAGAACCAGCGAGTCTACCTCATTTCAAGCTGTCATTGAAGATTGGAACTCCAATCATGCTACTTCGAAATATTTCACCAAGAGATGGTTTATGCAGTGGAACTCGATTGATGGTAGTCAAATGTGCATCAAGAGTAATTGAAGCAAATATCTTAACCGGAGAAAAAGCCGGAGACTTAGTATTTATTCCAAGAATAACCATAACACCTACGATTACACAATTGGCGTTTGAAATGTTGCAACGTCAATTTCCAGTAAGACTTGCTTATGCAATGACAATTAATAAGTCCCAAGGACAATCAGTAAAAGACATTGGATTAGATCTTCGTAATCCGGTGTTCAGTCATGGTCAATTGTATGTTGCTCTATCAAGATGCACGTCATCAGAAAGGATAACAGTATTGCTACCACTGCAAGAAGAAAAATCTACAACAAACATTATGTATTCAAAAGTTCTACTGTGTGAAAGTAAAAAATCCTCTGAAAGCTTACCTTAATATCCTAATTCTCATTCTGATATAAAAGAAGACGATGAATGTGTGATTATTAGCTGTAAGGCGGCTTTTGATAAGTCCAACGGTTTAGGGGCTGCTGGTGTGGTAGCTAGGAAAGTTGATTGCCAAGGTATAGCTACAACTTATAGAATATTTAAAGCGAAAGATATGCTGGAAGCGGAATTCATATGGGTGGAAGTTGTTGTAACTTTAGCCTACACAAAAGACTAACAAAATCAAGGTCGAAGGAGACTCTAAAGAAGTTATGGAAGCACTCAAAGATAAAACTAAAGATCCTGATTCCATTGGCAAGCTTTGCCCAACTTTATAGTCATCTTAGGTTTAGCTGCAGTTTGTTGGACTGCTGATTTTGTTTGGATTCCAAGGAACCTAAATGAGAAGGCTCATGAACTTGCTAGATGGGCACATCGTAATCTGGACAAGGA
Source organism: Aquilegia eximia (assembly GCA_023053565.1). NCBI lineage: Eukaryota > Viridiplantae > Streptophyta > Magnoliopsida > Ranunculales > Ranunculaceae > Aquilegia > Aquilegia eximia. The sequence goes on from JALIGU010000003.1 coordinate 32,792,511, forward strand.
ACCTACTCGAAACTGTGTTCGGAAAATGGACATATGCAATGACTATAAACCAATGACATGTAACAGAGTAAATCATAGTGATTACATACATTTTCACTTAAATGCTAAATTTTCAAAGAGCCTTTGTTATCCAAGTAAAGGCTCATGTCATTACCAACATTTATTAGTGAAGGTGAGAAAAATACGGTAAATCTGATCTCTGTGTTCTTCTTCAACTATTGATATATTGATATTTGACTAATACATGATATTATCTCATTTTATAATAAGAAACATTTTTGGTGTACACTTTCATGCAACTCACAAATGGAGAAAAACAACTGCGACAAAGGAACTAATGTCAAAAAAGCAACAAACCTCTTTTACAAGGAAAAAAAATCCAAAAGTATTAGAAGAACTGAAATCAATCTATCAATATCCCCAAGAAATTGAAGGTAAAATTCAATCATAAGTTTTACATTTCATTCATTATTAAATTCAAAATAATAACATTTCTTCGTGTTTTTCCCAAAAATCATCATCCATTACCTTGAAATGAAATTGTTCAATACCAGCTTATCCACACAACTCACATTTCGATATGTTATCCGCAAAACACCAAGTGTTCATGGACAGGGGCTTTACTGAAGAAAAGACATTCAACAAGTAATTTGAAACTTGGGAGTAAAACTCCAGGACCCAAAGAACTTCCACCTGACATGCATGAGGTGTTGGCATGTACTTAATGATGCAAAAATGGGAATTGTAAAGGGACTTCAGGATTGACATACATTGTCAAAGAATCAATGCCACATTCATCCAACCGATTACTTATAAGGATTGGTATTGAAAGGTAGTGGGAAGTGTACAAGATAATCATTAAACCATTGCTTACCAGACTAATAGGTGTGTAGCCAGATATTATTCTCAAATTCAAAAAACCTTTGTGGACGAAGACAAATACTAGATAGAGTCTTAATGGCTAAGGAGTTGATCATGTATGTTTAATGGCTAATTCAACCAGACTGAACTGTCATGTACTGTTACATAACTCCATTTGTTACATGTCTGCATCTACCAGTTCGCCACCATTAACGTGTACCTCATTGTATACAATCTTAAGATGTAAACTAAAAGTTGTCAGGGTCATGATCATGGATAACCAAATTAATCAATCTGAAATTTTTTAATCTTACAATTGAATATATAATTTTGCCCACATAAAAACTATATGACAGTAAACCATGATATATAGTGTACTAGCTAGGTATGTCTCGGATATTTTTAATTATATTTAAATTACTAATTTTTATATTCGGATACAAATCTAAAATTTAAATGATTAAAATAGATAATTGATAGTTAAATTGATTAAAATAGTTAATTTGAATTTATTTTTATACTTGTATTGACGCCAAAAAATTGTGATTAATATAATTTGCAAAGTCCTCCATATGTAAATCATAGAGATAATTAAACCTTTTTGTTACCGAAAAATAAATCCTATACTATTATTTGTTGTAGACAGAAATAAATTTAACAGAGATAAAATAAAGAATATATTAAATTTCCATAGCTTCATCTTCGTGACTTCTGTCTTCTGAATTGATATTTTCAATTGCAGTTGCACGAATCTTTTCTATTAGTTTCACATATTCCATTCTTTCTTGAAAATAGTTGTTAGACCATTTTTGGACTTCATTTTTTGTAAAAAAAAATCCCTGAGTTGAGCATTTGACCCTAAATCGTAGCATAGGATATACAGTTAAACCTCTATAAATTAAAAGCCTCTGGACCATCTTAATCCTATTAACTTGGAGAGATATAAATTTATCGATAAATTAATAATATTAATTTATAGCGATATTTCAATTTTTTTGATTTTTTGAGTAAAAAATTATTTTCTACTACATGTTCAGTTATCAAAGTCCAGTAAAGATTAAGATTATTGATCAAAGTTGTTGACCAATTCAAAAATTCAACACTTCATTGAATTTTTCCGTGAATACTAGAGTCATTAGTTAATTCAACTTATTGAATCTAGGTGTGTATAATGCAATGTATCGAATCAAATATTGTACACACTGATTAACTCAACACAATCTTATATCCCATTATATTTTCATATTTCAAGAAAACCTAAGATGTAATCAATTTTTATATTTATTTAAGTTATTATTAATTTATAAAATATTTGGGTCTTAAAGAGTATTACATAGAAATATTTAACATCTATTATCTTATTATTTTATCGAAATTATTAATTTAGCATAGAAGCCCCAAGTCGGGACCGGAGAATTATATTATTTAAAGGAGATTATCAATTTACCGAGTATTAATTTAAAGAGGTTCTACTGTATGTGGATCACCTTCTTTTGATGATGAACCTACCTTTATAACATTTGCAACGTCTTATTGTGATGTTGCATAGTTATTCCATTTCCTAGATGCATTTTGAAGGTCATTTCCTATTCCATGATTAATGAAGGAATGTGTAGGTGTTATCTTCTTTGGAAAATCTGGAAAATATGCCTCCAAGTATGGCGTGTATAACTGTTTGATAGAATAGTCCTCATGTCATATTCCATATATGAAGGTTGATCAACTTGGTCAAACAATCCTCATCACATTGTACGATAGAATAGTCCTCATATCGTGGTTTATGAAACCGGCACGAAGTGGTTTGACATCAATTTTGTGACAAAGTGTCTTTGGTTATCTCGCCTTGAATTCATTGTTAGGAAAATCAAGATGTACGCATGGTCGTCTCGTGTCCTTGTGTCTCTTAGGTCTGTCCAGGAAAAGTTATTGGGTTCTGGACGTACGTACCGAGTTAGGACGTACGTACGTTCACTGAAGCAGCAAACATCTTTTGGTCAGGACGTACGTACTCAGTTAGGACGTTCGTACGTCCAAGTAGGCAGCAGACGTGTTTTCGTATGGAGACGTACGTACCGAGTTAGAGCGTTCGTACGTCATGTTAGGCAGCAGGCTTATTTTTGTGTGGCGACGTTCGAACGTCATATCGACGTACAAACGTCCAAAGTCGGTTTGCACTGTTTCGGCCCATTTTCCTAGGTTTTCAACCCTAAGTATAAATAGGGTTTCTCTTCCTTAGAACAAGTTAGTTCTTTGGCCGTCCAATTCATCTCTAGCCTTGGAGTTTGTTTAGGTTTTGGTTTAGGTTGTTTTGGTGATTGAACTCATCTTCTTTCTTCCCTATTCATCTTCTTCTTCTTTCTTCCCTATTCATCTTCTTCTTCATTGTTTATATTGATTTAGCTTCGAGTCTTCTTGTGTGTTCATCAAGAAGTCGAGTATCCTTGTGTGTTCATCAAGGAACTCTGGTGTAAGCTTGTTTCATAGTTCGGCTTCGAGTCTTCTTGTGTGTTCATCAAGAAGTCGAGTGTCTTGTGCGTACATCAAGGTGCTCTGGTGAAGTCAAGGTGTTAGAGATAACCAGGAGTGTCAACTCGCAGTGATTGCAGGTAGTTGATAGGTTTGTACATCTCTTTTCATCTAGTGGATTATTTGTTGTGAGAGGACAACCGTGGACGTTTCCCTTATTGGGTTTTACCACGTTAAAAAATTTCTGTGTGTTATTTACTTTCTGCATATTGTTTGATTTGTTTGAATATTCAACTGTTACATTAGCACTATTTGTAGTTTTAACAATTGGTATCAGTCGCTGGGGGCTGGTTAAGGAGCGTCAAGGCTCACGCTAACGATCCTATGAGTGCAATGATGGTTCATGAGTCTGGTCATAATAATTTTATTGCTAAATTGTCTAAATCTACAAAACCAAAATCTGATTTTGAAAAGAATGATAATTTATATGTTGTTAGCAATAGTGATTGGGCTCTTCTTTACAGACTTTCTGCAAAAGAATGTGAAAGATTACAAAAAGCTAATATTGATTTGCAGGAAAAATTTAATAAAGCTAATTGTAATGTGTCTACTATTTCTGATAATTTTTGTTTTGAAGATAATGGTGTTTTGCAGACTAAGGTTGATTCTCTAGAACAACGACTCAGACATTGTGCAGAGGACTATATGCTTCAAGGGGAAGTTTATGAATCCAAAATTGAAAATTTGGAAAAGGCTAATCTTTCTTTGCAGGATAAAATTGAGATTCTTGAAAAACAGATTTCCTGTGCTGCAGATGATACAATTTCTATTTCTCAATTATTTGACAAAGAAAAACTTGACTTGTTATGTAGAATTGCAGCTTTAGAGAAGGCCAATCAGGAAGTCGATGAGAAATACAAATCTCTATTGGTGGAGTATGAGGTAACAAAGAACGATTTAACGTCTACTCAACTCCAATTGTAGGTTTTGGACAAAACTAGATTTGATTCTCCTATTGATAGTTCTACTAGTTCATCTAGTGTGATTACTCCTGTAAAATCTACTAGTTTGCCTGCCCTTTTGCCTACCCCACCTATTGAGACTAGACTTAATGCTACTAATTTTCAGCATGTTTCTCGTAAGAATTTTAAGTCTAAGGTTAATGGTAAGGCTGTTTTTACTGATAAGCCATATTGTTCTCATAATGGAGGTATAAGTTTTGTTAAGGCACCATGTCACAAATACAATGGTGACATACATGTTCCATCTTCTACCACCACATCTTCTTATAAAAATTCCTTGAGTAAGTCTAATGTTTTTCAGTGTTCTTATTGTGGTAGAGTTGGTCATTTGGATAGCTTTTGTTGGGATTTTGATCAACATGTTTCATCCTATTCTCGTGTTCCTCATCGTTATAATCATGTTGATTCTAATGTTCCTTCTTATGCATTTTATAGACCTTGGAATTATAATGGTTCTCATCACAGGTTTAAGAAAAACAGGTATTCCAACAAAAGGAAATCTAAGACTAAGGTGGAATTAGTTAAGGACAAGTGTATTGCAAAGCGTGTTAAGGGAAAATCTCATATCTTTTCACCTCCCAAGGTGTGCACGCCTAGTGTTAAACAAGTATGGGTAAGAAAGGATAAGTTGAAGGATTTTTTGGACTTGAAAAGGTCTGGTGGTGTCCCATATTTGGGATGATGTAGTTTGTTTCTAGCCTTGTGTTATTTGAATTGCATATTTCTCTTATCACATAGGCTATTTGTTTGGTGCTTCTATTTTTTTATGTTTTGTTTGTTTAGCTTGCAGATCATGTTGCATGTCTGAATATATTGTTAATAAAAAAAAAAAAAAAAAAAAGGGTTGTTGGTTATTCCTTCTATTTTTTTGTTTTATTTATTTACTCCATGTATGTGTTGTTGGATGCATCTTTTCTGAGATATTGGTTTAAATTCAATTGTCTTAAATAAGTTGCAATATGTTTGGGTGTTTTCTCCTTCTGAACCCTTAAGTATGTTTTGGTATGTATCATGCATTTTTCCTCGCTTGTTTGCACAGTGCACGACATGCTTGCATAATGGGAGTTTTTTTTTGGAAACCACTTACATATTCTTTGAGCTCATAGAACTTCTCTATCTCTCGAGTATTTATGTGATCTTGAGCTATCTCTCCTTTGTTTTGGTTAATGTTCATCTTGTTGTTAGTGTTATTGAACATTCTTATCTTCCTTTTACAACTTTTGTTAGTGGTCAATGACTCACTTTATCCCCAGCCATTTGATTGTCTTTGAAGCAATATCAGTTGGCTAAGAACCCGTTGGGGTTGTGAGGGTCATGCTCTGACGGATGCACTCAAGAGATGTTAGTTCTTGTGTTGCACGTTATCATGGTATTGCACTTCTTGAGTTTGTGTTTGTCAAAAAGATGTAGGCTACACCCTACCCTCGTGTATTTGAAAAGATGGAGGCAAAAATCCCTCCCACGCGGGAATGACATTAGAGTGATGTAGACTAAACTCCACCACATGCGGCAAAATAAAAATCCAAGCGCATATTCATTGTTTTTTTATGTAAGGCATACAAAGTTTATATTCCTTTGCCTTTTTAATGTCTTGGTTTTCATTTGAAAGATCATATTTATATATTTATATTCGTTTGCCTTCTACTCATAACGTTTGTTTCAAAGGGGGTTGAAGTTTGTTTCTTCTATGCTCACTTACTAATCTAATCGTATGTCTCTTGTTGATGGTTCTATATTCTAGGTCTTCAAAGGGTGTGTTCTAGTGGTGAACTTTCTCTCTCTTTATGCATTGCATTGCATCTACACACACCGAGGTTTAGTTTATGATGCACTTCAATTCTCTTATTTGTTCAATCTTTTGCTTATCATCATATATTGCCTCTTATTTTTGTACGGATTGGGATTGGCTACTGTTTTTGGAAGTTCATGATGTATTCCTCTTCACTTCTATGGTACATCGGTTCTTTTCCTTTTATCTTCTTATTATGGTTTGTGTTGTTAGTTATTAGGTTTGTTTTTTTTCTGCTATTAAAGTTAGTCCTTAAGGTTAGTCTTCACATGGTTGGATATGGGTTGTTAGTTTTGTCGTTAAAATTGATTCTTAGATATGGTGCAGCCTCTATTTGCTATTGTTTGTGTTTGGTTCTTCATTATCCTAGTCTAACAAGTTTAGTGCGATTCTCATTGCTTGGTTGTTATCGTGTGCACACTTCATGATTCTGCACACCATGTGTTCGATAAAATGTCTACATGGGTATTCTCACATTTCTTGTGCTAGGTTCGCCATTTCTCTTACATTTGTTAGTTTGGTTAATGTTGTGTTTATGCAGGACATGCCTCCTAAGCGTGCTCGGACTACTCCCACCAAAGAAACACCCGGTTCCAAGGGTGCTTCGTCATCGGGCACACGTCCTCCTCGTGCTCTCCTCGTGCTTAAAGGAGTAGAGGCGTCATTCCTTTGGATTCTTGTAGATGTTCTTGCTGAAAGTGTTTATGGCTTACTCTATTTTGGTTCTATTCCTTGGTAATTCTTTTCAGTCGGTGTTTCATTGACATACTAAGGTCAGATTGTTAGTATTATTTGGTTTTACACTTCATGCTTTCTATTTTTGTCATTGGATCACATGTGTTTGATGTGATTTCTCAAGGTAATAGTTCTCAATTTGTTTTAAGAAGGCTACAAGGTATGCATAAGCATATTTTGGTGATGAAATCATGTTATTGGTGTATTCGGTTGTCATGATTTATATTGATTCATGTTTTCTCATAGGTTCTCATCATACTTTTCTATGTTGGGCTAATATTCTTGAATTACCTTGTTGGTTAGCTGGTGTTTGATTAAATGCTTATGAGACTTGCCTATCCTCTTATTGTTGCTTCTTGTGCCTGGTTGATCCTATTTTTTCCTGCAATAGGTTTGATTGGATGTGTTCTTGGTAGTCTTCTGCAATAATCCTCATGCAATGGTTTTGGGCTACCACTGTTCTACTTTGGGATGCATATGCTCAGTTTGATCATCTATTGTTAGCAATTCTCTTCTATTGATTCTCTAATCTTTCTGACAATGTGTGGCATGTCATCGGAGTCTTAGTGTTCTGGCAGGAAATTTACTCTGAAGTTGGATTGTTGCTTTGTGACTTGGTGACATCGATAATCCTTGCTCATTCTTCAGTTAAAGTTTTTTTTTGAGCTTGATGATTGTCTATCTTGTTTGGCATATGTTGAACTAATTTTTGGGTTTCACTAGCGGTGGGCTTACAGGTTTATTCCTTTTATGTCTCTATTCCATTGTGTTTGGGATAATATTTTCTTATCCTTGTTTATAAGATTCTCTAATTCTTTTTTGTGGTTGGATGAGTTGTTTCAGGAACATGTACAGATTGGATTTCCCCATGGATTCTCAATGGATTTTCTTATACTTTACGTATCTTTTTCTGCAGATACTCATATTCCTGTAGTTTTTTCATGGGATATTGTTGGATGTGTCTAATATGCATGGTTTCCCTATTCTCTTTCATATCTCCTACTAACTATTGTTTATCTCTTCTTCTTTCTCTTTTCGCATATTCTTTTCTTGCACATTTCTCCCAGGTTTGACTATTTGGTTCTTGGTCTTTATTGTACCTTCCCAATTTCATCAGGTATGGTATTTCTTTCTTTTTGTTTGTTTGCTCTTTTTCTCTAGATATCTTGCTACTATGAAGTCGTTTCTCTGGAATCTATCTCAGGTGGTTATAGTCGGTTGTTTAAAGTGATATTCTAGTGAATCATTTGTTCCGATTGTTGGTGTCCTGACTCTTTCTTCTATGTATAGGATTCTCTTGGTTTCTATCAGGGATTCATGTTATGTTTTCTTTTCTTCCCTCTGTTACCTATATAAGTATTCAGTGTCTTTTCACTATCTCCTTCTTATCTCGTTTTGGTTCTTATCTAATCTCCCTTCTTGTGTCTGTGTTGGTACTCTTTCTTCTTCATTTATATGCCTAGATCTCTCTCATGTCTTTTAGTTTTGTGTGTCATGGATTCCAGATTTATGGTATGGTTTTCTCTTTACTATCTTCTACCCTTGTATGTTTGGTTCTTTGTGTGTTTCAAATATCCTTATTTGGTTTGTTTGTTCTAGGTGCATCTTTCTCATATGCATTGTATTTAGGTGACGCTTTTGTTTAGGGGGAGAATTCTTTGTATTGACATCGTGTTAACAAGTGTTTATTTTATGACTTCCGTTGCATATCCTTTTTGTTGTTAACATGATTGTTCTCTTACTTTTCTTCTTTAATCTTATTTGTTATGGTTTGGTATTTATCTTTTCTCTTTCTTTTGTTACCTTGCTTCATTTGTGACAAAAATGGGGAGATTTATGACTCTAATACTAACACCTTCTTCTTCCTTGTTAGTGTATTTTTGGGTTATGTTTCAGGTATGCTACACGTATGGGGGAGTGAACGTGTTGATGTTTAGAGGTTGTACAGTTTTGGGTCATGTTTCAGGTATGCTACAAGTATGGGGGAGTGAACGTGTTGATATTTTAGGCGTTCTACAGTTATGGGGGAGCTCGAGTGTCAAAATTTTGGAGCTCATGAAGTATGGGGGAGTTGCTCGAAGGAACTCCTGTTGATTCCTTGAACTGTTGATTCCTTGATTGTTTCGGAAATTCTTAAGTGCTTCCGTTCGGTCTCTGATGGTTAAAGCGTCTTGCTCAAGCTGGATAACAAGAATTGGTGACTTTGTATGTGTTCTACCTTGAGTGATTTTGTAGGCATGTTTTATAAATGCCATGGTTTGGGTTTGTAAGCACGTTTTATTAGTGCTATTAGAGTCATAGGTTTTTGTCACAAAATCAATGTCAAATGGGGAGATTGAAACCGGCACGAAGTGGTTTGACATCAATTTTGTGACAAAGTGTCTTTGGTTATCTCGCCTTGAATTCATTGTTAGGAAAATCAAGATGTACGCATGGTCGTCTCGTGTCCTTGTGTCTCTTAGGTCTGTCCAGGAAAAGTTATTGGGTTCTGGACGTACGTACCGAGTTAGGACGTACGTACGTTCACTGAAGCAGCAAACATCTTTTGGTCAGGACGTACGTACTCAGTTAGGACGTTCGTACGTCCAAGTAGGCAGCAGACGTGTTTTCGTATGGAGACGTACGTACCGAGTTAGAGCGTTCGTACGTCATGTTAGGCAGCAGGCTTATTTTTGTGTGGCGACGTTCGAACGTCATATCGACGTACGAACGTCCAAAGTCGGTTTGCACTGTTTCGGCCCATTTTCCTAGGTTTTCAACCCTAAGTATAAATAGGGTTTCTCTTCCTTAGAACAAGTTAGTTCTTTGGCCGTCCAATTCATCTCTAGCCTTGGAGTTTGTTTAGGTTTTGGTTTAGGTTGTTTTGGTGATTGAACTCATCTTCTTTCTTCCCTATTCATCTTCTTCTTCTTTCTTCTCTATTCATCTTCTTCTTCATTGTTTATATTGATTTAGCTTCGAGTCTTCTTGTGTGTTCATCAAGAAGTCGAGTATCCTTGTGTGTTCATCAAGGAACTCTGGTGTAAGCTTGTTTCATAGTTCGGCTTCGAGTCTTCTTGTGTGTTCATCAAGAAGTCGAGTGTCTTGTGCGTACATCAAGGTGCTCTGGTGAAGTCAAGGTGTTAGAGATAACCAGGAGTGTCAACTCGCAGTGATTGCAGGTAGTTGATAGGTTTGTACATCTCTTTTCATCTAGTGGATTATTTGTTGTGAGAGGACAACCGTGGACGTTTCCCTTATTGGGTTTTACCACGTTAAAAAATTTCTGTGTGTTATTTACTTTCTGCATATTGTTTGATTTGTTTGAATATTCAACTGTTACATTAGCACTATTTGTAGTTTTAACAGTTTAATGATCTAAAAGTTCGAATAAGAAGAGGTTCATGGATATCATTCTTTGCAAGGTGTCAGCCACCCTGTTGAATTCCCTGTATATTTTTCAGTCCCACCTTTTGTAATTTTCTAAACCATGGCTAGAAGCCTAACTGAAATGATTTAGTTTCCCATAAACTATCTTCACATTGCACAACAAAATTAAAATTGGTATTTGTCATTCTGACGAAGTTGAACTCAAGGTTCTAATGCCATGTTTCTGTTTTTCCAAATCTCCATCATAATTTCCACTACGTGCGAGATATTTAGTACCTACTTGCTTTGGTTGCTCGGTTAGGTTATTCTCTTGCTTTATCTATTGTTGTACATGTATGCATTCAACACATACAGTCTTAGACTGCTATTTTGTCTACTTTTAAGCTTCTTCTGAATCATCATAATACTATTGTAGCATAAACTCATGAAGCACAGATTTAACTTTACTCTTACAAATTTTGTGCTAAAGATGTTTACTGTCATTTATATTAAGGAACATAATCATATATCTACAAACTCAGAAACACCTATCTATAATTGTCACCAGTCTCAACTTTACACTGATGGTACGTATAACATTAATCTCATTAAAGCAGGATGCAGTTCTTGGTCAGGATGACTGACGCACCATCAGGTATGACCCAATGACTGCAAAATACAAAGGAAAATAACAACCATAAACCAACTTCAGTAAACTGTTTACGTCTTGCCCGTCCAATCATTCGTTCTTCCCTACAACACAATTTGCTCTACAGTATTCTACAGTATTATTTCTATATCAGATCTATCTGTAGAATATACTTTTACCACCCAATCATCTTGAAGGATACAATCATTCTGTCATAATTTAGTATGCATCCCTTAAACCGGTATATTTTCTGATCCTATGAACTTTCAGAACAATGCCACACAATTCCTTGGATTTCGTTGACAGTACGTCAGTACCACCCACCCCTTGCTACATACGTTGAAATATAATACTTAATTAAGAAACAAAATAATAGTATTCAAGCCAAATGGCCGGTAATTCTGGGACTTATAGTAAAGTGATGGTAAAATGGAGGTGTTCTTTGATTAAATTGTATAAACAACAAAGTAAAATTTATAGACACTAAATTCAAAATCAATCTCAGTTAGCTAAAATGTACACATATTTGCCCTAAAATTAGTTCAATAGAAGTTATCATGCACAATTAACCTTGGGCAAGAATTATGTGTTGTGGGGGATAAAATGGGTTGGTAAGATGCAGTAGATTAATTCATGAATGTATCCGAGGCCCAACATACAAATTTAAGTGTAACCAAACATTGCCTGAACCACAGATCACCAAACACGGTGACGAAAATTGTTTATTTTCTGATGAATTTTTTTCCAGAAGACCAATTTGAATATTAATGATAGGCCTTGCAGACATCGCACAACTTAAGAATGGAAATGTGTCTGGCGTGCAAACATTTGTCAACTAACCCTTTGCATGAATTCTTTATCCTATAAGAACGTCTTTACATGCAAACCCAACCAACCTGTGGTACTGAAAGTATTCAATTAATCATATTCTGATAAAACTTTCTAGAGGTTGTGAAAGACTATTTATACTATGGGCAAAAATGAACTGGCTGACCTTTGTGCTTCATTGTTTATTAGATTCATAGCTATAGTCAGAAATTCCCAAGGCCGCTTTCAAAGAGTTTGAAAGATTGCTTGGTGAATCTGATGGTTCATTTATCATTCAGAATAGTTGTTCTGCTGATCTCATAAGCTCCTTTGAATTCTTAAATATCGGTTTTATTACTTCCTGATTTTGTGTGGCTGTAACAAAGAAGTTATGGCATTCATTCAATCATTTGTATATAAAGAAAAAATATATCTAAGTAATCAATCAACATTTACCATTGGTAATATTTGTTTCAGATTCAGAGCTAACGAATCGGCTGCAACAAGGGTATAGATGATGGGGAAGCTGTTAAGTTTAGCAACAACAAACACTTAGCTTCGATGACGTTGTGAGACTCTGTTCTAGTTTTTTGTTTTTGTTTTTTTGTTGTTTAAGGTTGGGTCAGGGCCTGGTATGAAGTAACCTGGTGACCAGGAATGAATGTATGTATACTTCTCTTGGATATCAATGAAAAATTCTAATTCTATCAAAAAAAAAAAAAAAAAAAAAACATTTACCATTGGTGAAGACATGATTTTTAAATTGAAACTTGGCTTTGTTAGGTGATAATCCATAGTAGCTTTTCTTCGATGGAAACATCCAGTTCCACAATAGTTTGGTCCTTGAATTTCCAGCAATTCAACACAAAAAATATTGCTGAAAAGTAAGTACTTACATTAGTGATAGTCTTTGCTATCACCTCAACACACCATTATATCCATAAAACAAAATTTATTGTTTGCGAAAATTTTGATTTTTCTGAAAATGTATAGATGAAATTAAAACTATTCACTTATAAATAAAATTTGAAGCATTGACATGACAGCAACAACGATAGTATTAGGTTGAAATCACTAATAGAATCGTTAGTCAAATATCAAATTAAAAATAGAAATATTAATTAATTGTATAAAGTATAGTCCAGGTTTAAGGATGGGTTGTATGTATTATATTTGTATAATTGACTTTGGCTAAAGATACTGAAAATTAAAATTAAATTAAATACAAAAAAACTTGAATTCCAATTTTATTTTTTGTTGAAAAAGAGAGAAAAAATAAAGTGTTCATTGATGAAAATATGAGAGTAGAGAGGTGATAGAGGTTTGATGATAAGCTAGAACTGATAGATAACATGGAGAGACGTATGAGACAGATAGAGTTGTATGATAGAATCTATACTTTCTATTAAAGTTAGGCATGCCGTTAAGCAAATATTCTCTTTCTAAATTATAGATAAATTGATGCTTTAATTGAAGAAAATTTGATTAAAATTTAGAATTGAAAGGTCATTTTAGAACTTTTACGCAATAGTTAATTAGTAAGTCTATTTAAGTAATTTCACTCCAAATTAAATATTTAAAGTTAACCAATATAAGATAAACACTAATTTGTAAATATCAAAAGTTGATTCATATGAAAAAACTGATGCTTTAATTGAAGAGAATTTTGTTAAAGCAAAATTACAAGACTATTTATTAAAATCGCATAACTAAAATTTATCCAAAATATATTCAAAAATCAAAAGAAGTAAACACTATAACTTGGTTAAATCAATATATATACAAACCAAATCAATTGAACATCTTATCCAAAATATTGGTATTTTGCCAAAAGTTAAAATTAAATCTTTTGTTTAAAAAATAAAAATATAGTAACATAAGCAAAATACCAATATTTTGGATAAGATGTTCAATTGATTTGGTTTGTATATATATTGATTTAAGCAAAATAATGTCAAGAATTTGGATTGTGAGGTTGGAGATATAATTTACACTCTAAATTAAAAACGTCAATTTATATTATTTAAATTGTTAAGAAAATTATATAGATAAACAAATACAGTAAATAAATCCTCAAAAAATATTATAAAATAATAGTAATTTATTATTATTATTATTATTATTATTATTATTATTATTATTATTATTTCACATTATATCTTCGATGACTACACAAAAAATGAGAATACAATTTAAATTAATTTGATCTAAAACTTAAAAATAAAACCTTTAAATCAGGACAATAATTTTATGGAGGACTTAGAAAATAAATATACATATACATAATAAAATTCTACTTTCAATCAATTTCAATAGCAAAAATCAAAATCTGGGAAAAATAGGCGGGCCAATAGGCGGGCCAAAAATCAATTTCAATAGCTATAGTCAGAAATTTCCAAGGCCGCTTTCAAAGAGCTTGAAAGATTGCTTGGTGAATCTGATGGTTCATTTATCATTCAGAATAGTTGTTCTGCTGATCTCATAAGCTCCTTTGAATTCTTAAATATCGGTTTTATTACTTCCTGATTTTGTGTGGCTGCAACAAAGAAGTTACGTCATTCATTCAACCATTTGTATATAAAGAAAAAATATATCTAAGTAATCAATCAACATTTACCATTGGTGAAGACATAATTTTTAAATTGAAACTTGGCTTTGTTAGGTGATAATCCATAGTAGATTTTCTTCGATGGAAACATCCAGTTCCACAATAGTTTGGTCCTTGAATTTCGAGCAATTCAATACAAAAAATATTGTTGAAAAGTAAGTACTTACATTAGTGATAGTCATTGTTATCACCTCAACACACCATTATATCCATAAAACAAAATTTGTTGTTTGCGAAAATTTTGATTTTTCTGAAAATGTATAAATGAAATTAAAACTATTCACTTATAAATAAAATTTCAAGCGTTGACATGAAAGCAACAACGATAGTATTAAGTTGAAATCACTAATAGAATCGTTAGTCAAATATCAAATTAAAAATAGAAATATTAATTAATTGTATAAAACTCATATAGTCTAGGTTTAAGGATGGGTTGTATGTATTATTTGTATAATTTGATACTGAAAATAAAAATAAAATTAAAAACAAAAAAACTTTAATTTCAAATTTTTCTTTGTTGAAAAAGAGAGAAAAAAAAAATGTTCATTGATGAAAATATGAGAGTAGAGAGGTGATAGAGGTTTGATGATAAGCTATAACTGATTGATAACAGGGAGAGACGTATGAGACGGATAGAGTTGTATGATAGAATCTATACTCTCTATTAAATTTAGGCATGCCCTTAAGCAAATATTTTCTCTCTAAATTATAGAAAAATTGATGCTCTAATTGAAGATAATTTGATTAAAATTTAGAATTGAAAGGTCATTTTAGAATTAAAGATTATTTATTAAAATCACATAACTAAAATTTATCCAAAATATGTTCAAAAATTAAAAGAAGTAAACACTATCAAATTATAACATGCAAAAGTTACATATAAAATAACATCCGTGCATTGCACAGGTTAAATAACCCAATCTCTATAATCTCATTAAACCCAATCTCTATAATCTCATCTGCAAATCTTGACCGTTGTTTGTCTTTTTACCAAGTTTATAAGTGCTGGTTATAATATAGATAATCTCATTAAAACCCAATCTCTATAATCTCATGTGCAAATCTTGATCGTCATTTGTCTCTTTACCAAGTTTTAATATAGACTAGGTATGACCCGTCCCTTCGGGACGCTTATTTTTAATTATATTTAGAGTCCTAATTTTGAACTCCGCACACAATTATAAAGATGAAAATATACAGTTGACTGTTAAATTGTTATTAATACAATCAATTTAAAAGAATTAAATTTGAAGAGTTGAAAAAAAATATTGATAACCATTTTATAGTTATCAATAATAGTTATCAATAACATTGCCCTAAATATTTTGGTTTTAGTTTTTGGATTTTCACATAAACTTATATTTTTGGACTGTAGTTTTTTAATATTTTTGGAGTGTTAATATTGTGAATATTTTTGATAATATCTCTTTTCCTTTTTGAGTGTTGGCAGCTGTCTACTGCTGAAGTCAAAGTCTAGAGTCTAGAGTATATAAAAAATTGAGAGTCAGAGCATCCTGAATGGGACCTCACCACAAAATCAGAGTGTTTTCTCATTTAGATATAATTATTGCATCACTTTCTAAAAATGAAGAAAGATAATTTTAAAAGAGAATGGTGGCATCAAGTCAGCCAACAAAGTCAAATATATTATAAAAACAAATCTCGTTCCAAATTTGAAAATCAGGAAACCAGTAAGTTTTCGTAGCGATACATGAATATATGTCATTCCTTGAACTAAAATCCTGCATCAAAAAACTAATACTTTCATCTGCTACATTATAGAAGTACTGAATATTCCGGTTAAGCACATACCTTTCAAACATATATTCCTAAATGCCTATTTTACTATCAAAAGTAAAAGTACATTATAGAAGTATTGAATCATCTGCTACATTATTTATTTAAACTAATACTTTTGATAAAAAAAAAATCAATAGCATATTGTTTTGGCAATTCGATAATAAAATAAATAATGAAAATCCTACTTAAATAATCTTCTAAACCTTAGTGCTAGACTCATGCCTATAAACTGACATTCATATTTTATTCTCTACTTTTGAACAAAATCCCTAGATAACTAATAACTTGGAACTGATGCTGAGATGCTGATTTCACTCGTCCCCATATTCCACACCTTTATGTTCTTTTTTCTTCTTGCTCTTCTTTTGTTTTTTCGCCACATTGTCATCAGCTGAATCATCATCCTTTTTTTCCTGTTTGCCATAAATAATTTTTGTTAGTCATTTTGGTACTAACTATTTTGAATTTGTTTTTTAAATGTAAATGCAAAGTTGAAATACCATTTTTTTTACCTTCTTGATCTTCTTTGTTTTCAACTTCCCTTTTTTTATTTCTGGTATTGGGTCAATTTTAAAAGCTGTCAAAGAAGATAAGTCCTTTGTTCTTTTGTTGTAATCTGTCACTTTGATATGGAATCTTGTAGTTTTCCCTATCAACAAATCAAATATAGATGCAACTTTGTCTTTGCCATCTTCCTGTAATAATTAATCATATGTCAAATTAAAATTAACCATTCTTGGTAAGAATTTATAGTAATATTTCTTAACAAATTTGAAAAAACTCACTCCGAGACTTGCTTGTATCATATCATCTACATTTTCTTTGATGAGAGAATTAATCTGTTGGCCAAATCCTGTTACTCGAATAGTATTTGTTTTGTCATTGATATCCATTGGTAGCTTGTACCTAAGATACGGTAATTAAGAATGCCAGTTTAATTAATGTGTATGAAGAGCTACGCACGTATTAGTCTTAAGATTTTATAAAAATGTAATATACTTACATTTCATATGTATCCTCTACCACTTCCTCACATTCCTTGCAATCATAAGTATTATCCCTTCTCTTGATTGGTCTTTTGTTGCAAGCTGAGCATGCTCTATAATGCCATTCATAATAGTGGAAAACTTTCACTATCCTAGCTTCGCATATGAATTCATCCATCTGCAAAATTAATAATATATCAAGGTAGAATAAAAAAAGTTTAATTAATTTTATGAATGATAAGTCGATCAATGTTGTTTGTACCTCTCCTTCATCATTTTTGATGTACTTGAGCATCCCTTGAATAGTTTTGACATTATTGTTGTCCACTGGAGGTATCTCTTCCATTCTATGTTTGTAGTTGTTAGATCCAAACAAATTCAAATTTAAATTATTTAATTAATATATATTCTATTATATTAAAGTAAATTGACATAATATTCATGTGAAAATTATGTTTACCTGGTCATGAGAGAGTCCACCTGTGGGATGTCCATATTAAGACGGATTTTGGTGCCACTTGTAGATTGCACATAGTACCCTGTCATTTAATAATTTTATTTAGACACAGATTTTATTCTACATATTTATTTATCTTAACAATACATAATTTAATATGAAAATGTTTACCATGGTGATTTTTGACAGATACTGCAGTTATGATGACAATAGCTTGGCCTATCTTTGATTGATCAATTGATGCTTGTATTTCATTAGCGAGTTCTCCCCACAATGTCACTTTCAGTAATTCCTTTATGTAGTTGTGCATATTAGCTAATAAAGTAGTAGTACTGTATATGAATGTCAAAGTTTTGTTACATACCTTTCGTTCCTTATTTTGATCTCTCTTATTTGACTTGTAGTGTCAAATGACATTCTTGGTTCTATCTGGGTTGAGAACTCCAATCTTCCAATGACATCTTAATCAATGAATATTTTTCAAAAGTAAAGTTAGAAGTAACAAAACAGAAATAATGAATCCATCTTAACAGAAAAAGGCAAGGAATATGTTATACCTATGCAATATTCATTTTGGTAATACAACGGTATCTTTGAGAAATCAACAAAGGTGTAGTTAAATTTAGGAATCTCTGGAATTTCCTCATTAACTGGCTTGAGTTCAGTGAAGTTTTTGATGAAAAGTTGATACTTGTGTCCTGTAAGTCGATACTGGCCTTTAATCTTCCATGTTGTAAAGCCTTGAATTGTGTACAGCTTTAACTCTTCAAGTCTATTCTCATAATCATCTATGGCCTTTACTCTAGCATGAATTTTTTCACCCTGAAACATTTTGACCACATATTAGTATTTAATTCTTATTAAATTATCTGAAAAATAAACATCTTTAATTCAAAAGTACTTACATTCTTATCAATAAGTATCATGTCAAGACTGATTGGTTGGTTGTTATTTCGGTTGATTGACGTCCAAAGATATAGCACTCTCACTGTAATCCTCCATGAAATGTTTGTTTCCTTTATCTCCTTAATTTCAATATCTACTCCTTCATCCCTTTGTCTGCTTGTTTCCTTCATTTCCAAATTTCTTTGTCTGCAATTCTTTGCCGCATCATAAAAATGAGGTAATCAATATGAGTTGTAGCATTTTTGTCCAGAAACTTTGACTTAATATACTCTTTACAATACCTGGATAGAGGAGTACCAATGGTCTTACTTCCCAACCTTTCTTTTTCTCTTCTTGTACGTTGAGCGAGTTGTCTTCTATTTAAAGGAATGGAATAAAGTCCGTCTTTATTTGTTGTAAGATCAGACTGATGGTGTTGTTGTTCACCGTTTTCGATTCTAGCATCATTAACTAAACTGTATCACAATGTGAAGTTATAACAGGAATTAGTAAACTTTTTTTTGGCATTTAAGCTAGTAACAGTACATTGTTTTTTTCAGTAAATTACCAGCTTCCAATTGAACTTGATTTTTTTTGAATTTTTTCCTTCTCCCTTCTTGCACGCTGTGCTTTCTGACGATTACTTACTTGTATGTGAATGGCTTCTGTAGTACCACCATCATCTGTTTTTTTGTTATCAAAATCCATTTGATCATGGGTTGAAATTGCTGCACACAATTTGTAAAGGATCAACTATTAAATAAATAAATAAAAAAAAATACCAAATTGGATGCTATATCAAAATTGAAGACAATGACAGAATTTAAAATTTTAAAATTTTAAGATTGGTGGTGCAAAAGGAGATTGTAGTCACCTTAATCCGACGAAACAAATTGTTGTTGCCTCTGTTGAGAATAGAGTCACCTTAATCCGACGAAACAAATTGTTGTTGCTGCTGGTGATGATTACAGGAGAGAACGCAGATGACAGATTGTGAGATTTGTTGTTATTAACTAAAAAAATCAAGGTTTGGTTGAAGTGGAGAAGAAAGGGGAGAAGAATAATGAAATAAGGTTTCATTCATGATACAATTTCAAATTTAAGTCGTTCAATTAACCTTTTACTACAAAATTAATCTAAAACAAAAATAAAACCAATCAAAATCAAAATTATGAGAGAGAGAGAGAGAGAGAGAGAGGGGGGGGGGGGGGGGAGTAAATTGAACCAATTTCAAATTTAAATTGTTTAATTAACCTTTTACTACAAAATTAATCTAAAACAAAAATAAAACTAATCAAAATCAAAATTATGAGAGAAAGGGGCAGAGAGAGAGAGAGTAAATTCGAGAAAACTAATCAAAATCAAAATTATGAGAGAAAGAGGCAGAGAGAGAGAGAGGAGTAAATTCCAGATTCCCTTTAACAAATTCTCTAATTAACTACTAATCAAAATTAAAAACCAACAGAGAGAGATTGTTACCCACCAAGAAACGTTTGTGAAAATTGATTGATAGCTACGGATGATGACCGCAGAATCACAGATGAAGAGTATGAGAGAGAAGTTACGAATTTTAAGTTTTATGAGATCTTGTTAAACCACGAATTTTAAGTTTTATGAGATCTTGTTAAACCTTAATTTTCCTTCTCGATTCATTTGTTAATTTGTTATAATAGGATTAATCCTGACCATCTATTTCCAATCTCACTAAATCCCAATCTCTATAATCTTATGTACAAATCTTGACCGTCCTTTGTCTCTTTACCAAGTTTTATAAGTGCTGATTATAATATAGACTAGTTGTACCCGTGGCTTTGCCACGTTAGTTTATACTGTTCATTTTACTAATAATTTTTAGATTTTGTAAATTGCCAATGAAATTATAAATAAAAATTACAAATAGTATTTTTAATGAAATTACAAAATTATCAAATTTTTTTTTAATATATTTTATAAATTCCAAATATCATTTTTATCCAGATGCTTAAGCCGGTTTGAAGGCCTTTAGCAGTTATGGCCCATATATATCTGTGGTTGGGATTTGTCGTTTCTTCGTGGTATAAACAATCACTTTAAACAGTGAAAACAACAAAAGATGTGCTTCAAATTCTTTGGCTGTTGAACAGTTTCTAACCACACTGGAACTGATGGTACCAAACCATCCAGTCATAAATTAAAACCTAATGGGTAGTAACATTTTATTAACAAAATGAATGAATAAATTTCAACAAACACAAAATGAAAAAGAATTGCTACCATATTAGGGAAGAAGTAAAGAATGAAGATTGAACATTGAAGAACAATTATAATGATATTTCCAGAATTTGAAGAACAACTATTTTTTTCCATTTATCTGCAGCTGATATCCTATTGTTTATACCATCCATTGAGTAAGAATAATCTAGTCTATCAATTTATTTTTTATTTTTTTGAGAGCGCTTTCTTTTCCTGTAGAGGAAATATGTGTGAAAATCTGTGAAAAATTGCAACGGTATAATAATTAAAGCAATGTGAAAATAACATTATCCGTGGGTGAACTAATTACTTTGGCTCGGCTTCTTTATTTTGAGTTACAACATTATTGGATGCATTCCTTTCAGATAATTCTCTTTCTCTTCGTTTACGTTGGCCTTCTTGATATTTGTTTCATTTAACAATTTGACTAATAAATATGGAGAAAATTGATATATCAATTTATTGTACCATACATTTTAAAAGCAAAAAAAAAAAAAAAAAAAAAATTAAGTTAAAAAGAATCAGCCAATATATAAATGGAACTACGGCTACAGAATATCAGTTATCTATTCTTCAGTCCATGTCTATATAGCGGTCTATGTAGTATGCATAAAAACATATGACATAACAACCAATTATAGTGTGACCATTAACTGAAAACTGTAAAAGGGTGAATGAAACTAATGGAAATAAAATTTTGAACATCAGTTATCTATTTGTCAGACATGAAACCAATTTTGTGGCTGACTAAATGTATATTAGTTAACAAAATATGACTAAATGTAGATGCAGTACAATGTCTCATCTATATTAGTTAATATGACGCCTAAATTGGTAAAGTTGTGGCTGACTAAATGTGTGATTGTTGTAAGTAGATTCTAAAACCTGTTGTGGCTTGCATAGGTTTATACGGTAACAAAATATTATCGTGTAAATAATGACTTTGCTCAAGCTAACTATCTCAGTGAAGGAGTGCATAATGGTGTCTTGGGACGACAGGAGAGATGACTTCAACAATTTGGTCGAATGAATTTTTGTTTTATTATCTAGATGGTTTTGTTTTTAAATTTTTAATTGGGACATTATTTTCACAGGAAATCGTTGTGAAGAAACTTTTCTCGGACACTCCCCGGTCCTTGAAAGAATTTTACAACGAATTCTGTTTACTAATCAACTTAGATCACATCAATACAGTGAAGCTTCTAGGGTTCTGTGCCGATCAAAGAGAAAAGTTTGTTGTGTATGAATTCCTGCAGTTCGGATCATTAGGGAAAAGCTTGCAAGGTGAGCATAGGTGTCTAATTCAGTGTGTGTTTTGTTTACCAAGTATGAACTTCTCTTGAGTTTAAATGGAGTGGAAATTTTATTTTCTATGCATCCTAATTTTAATTTGATTGCATTTTATAGATGGTGGTGAGGAATTCACCTTTCTCGGAGACTGGAATTAGATAGTTCGAATTGCCCAGGGAATTATCAAAGGCCTTGATTTCTTATATAAGATGAATATTATTCACGGAAATCTTAGGTCCGATAAGATCCTTGTTGGCAGAGGACATATTGCTAAGATTTCATACTTCCGAATTGCAACGGTTGGTTCTGCAACAGAGAAAAATGATGAGATGTACAATCTTGGCATCATCTTGCTAGAGATCATCTTTGGGCGCAAAGCATATCCTGATGGGGATCTGGTTACTTGGGTAAGTTCTGCTTATACCAATATCTGGTCCACTACTTATTTCTAACTGCAACATGGTCCTATGGTCATTTGGACAAAATGAAATTTGCTTCCACCAAGCCAAGTGGTGTTATATAGTTTGGAACTAAATTTTTGTCATTTTGAGTATACAGGCAAGACCAAGGTTCAGGGAGCGTCATAACTAACCTGGTAAACCTAAGGCTTCATGGGAGATACCCTAGAAGAGGGCTAGTTGTCTTTGCAGTTGTAACTGAAATGTGCTTGAATACGCATAGGCAGAATCGACCTTCCACAAACACCATGGTCAATGCTATACAGTTTGTGGTGTATCAGTCATTGCGCTTCAATGCAAATTTGAATAGAGCCCAGCCCAGGAATGAGAAGCGGCCTGATTGTTTTTCATGGTAAGAGATGCCAACGTGTAATATCTGACAAACTACTTTGAAGATAAACTGTTTCCAGTAAGACTACTACTTCTTGCATAGTCGGGGTCAGATGTGACAGGGATAATTATTAGTGAAGGCCCGGGTATAATCTAAATCTAGATGCAGTACAATGTCTCATCTATATTAGTTAATATGACGCCTAAATTGGTAAAGTTGTGGCTGACTAAATGTGTGATTGTTGCAAGTAGATCCTAAAACCTGTTGTGGCTTGCTTAGGTTTACACGGTAACAAAATATTTTCTGCCAATTATATTAATATAAGAAATAGAAAATAATATTTAGAATAACAAACCTTAATCCATCATTGCTTGTATTCTTCAATATTTGTCCCCTTTCTCTTATCCTCCTTTCACGTTGCGCTATTTTGCGTTTATTAGGAGCTAACTCTTCAGAAACTTCATTATTTTTTGGTCTCTTTGATGTTGTATTATTTTTTTGGCTCATTGATTCTATTAGTCTTCTTTTACGTTGGGCTTGTTGACGTTTATTTGGAGTCAACTCTTCTGTAGTGGTGAGACTTTTGCTTTCTCTGGTTCTCTTTGCTTCCTACCATATTCTTCAGAATTTGTCGTATATTGCATTGTCTGTAATGATAAACACAATTTAAGAAATATTAGAGTGTGCATATAATAAAAAATGTATGTAATCGTTATTGATAATTTTCTTTATCTCTCTCTTTCAACTTAATTATATTACATTACAATGTAATATAAATTATATGTCTATATTATCAATGTAATCGTTATCCTCTTTCAAAATATTAGAGTGCACATACAATTATATGTCTATATATAATAGTTTAAGAAATATTATTGTTTCTTCATATAAGTTATATGAAAATTTATAACGATGAGCACCGGATATGTATAATAACCATTCTACGTAAAAAAAATTGAGATTTACATCGATCTTTTGTACATGAATTTTCCTGTACAGTCGTAAACACATGGCACATGCCTAGACTTGCACAGGGTACTTGGATTGAATCACCTAAAAAAGTTAAAATTATACCTCTCATAAGAATTGTACAGGGGAAGCCTAGAATTCCAGGGGTCTCGGATCACCAAAATAAGTTAAAATTAGGTATCTCATAAAAATTGGATAGGTGACTGTAAGAAAAAAAATTATACATCTTCATAAGAAATTTGTTTTTATCAACATATAAGATATGAATATATACCTGACAAAATTTGAGAAATTTGAGATAAGAAATTTGTACCTGACAAAAGTTTTGGTAGAAGTCTTTGTGATTGAGATCGATTTGTTTGATTTTGTGTTTATTCGAAAAGCTTTGATTAGGTTTGTTGATTGGGTTAAAACCATTATATAGAAGTGAAGGAAGAAGAAGTAGATCAATTTCCATTATAAATCAATTTCTTATTTCTTTTAAGTGAAAAAATAAGAAGTACAATTTGTATTATAAATCAATTTCTATTTTTATTTGTATCTACCCCTAGTAATTTAAAAGGTGGGAAGAAAAACTTATTTTCTCATTTGAGTGAGAAAATAACTTAAACATTTTCTCACCTCCTACAAACCATTGGATTGATATTGAAGGATATCTAGCCATTGAAAATATTTTCACACTGAAGTGGGAAATTTTTTTTAAGTCATTCCCACTATAGTAGGAAATTAATTAGAATGTCCAATGAAATAATTCCCTCTCCCTTTTTTTCCACTCTGCAATCAAACACACCCTAATTGATTTGAAGTTGTAATTGATTTGAAGTTGTGAAGGAGTGGGCTTTGAAGTGCAGGAAGATTGGAACAAAGGAAGAAGAAGAAAAAAAAGTTTTAATATAAAAAACTTATACACATAATTTCCTTGTTAAATCTCTTTAATCTAAGCCTCCTATCAAAATTTCACATATGGATCTCAAGACTATCCTAACCATTGAACACAACTTAAGTTTGGACCCAAGCATTGATTTAATCTCACCCACAGATCTACTCTCACATAGATCTCAAGACGATCCTAACCATTGAACACAACTTAAGTTTGGACTCAACCACGGATTTAATCTCACCCATCTATTATTATCAACACATCTCTAGATGACCTCAAGGCTATCCTAACCATTGAACACAACTTAAGTTTGGACCCAACCATTAATTTAATCTCATCCACAAATCTATCATTACCAACACATCTGAAGACGATTTTAACCATTGAACACAACTTAAGTTTGGACCCAACTATTGATTTAATCTCACCCTTAAATCAACCCTCATGCACATATCTCTAGATGATCTATACCCTTGTTTGTTTTATCAAGACAAACTGTGTTTGTGCCATCCTCACAGTATAATATAGATTGTCAGATTTTCTTTTACTAACTGTTCAAACTTCACACATGTGTTTAGAAGTTTGGATAAAAGCCCAAGAGTAAATAACCAGACCATATTAACCAAATACCATCTCTAGTTCATTTTACAGTTAGGGTGGTACAAGCATACAAGCCATTTGAGAGCAAGAGTAAGGAGCATTTTTGTGGTCGAGAACTCGAGATGCAGGGGTGCATCACCAGCAGAGATCGAGCTAAAACTAGTTGAATCATCATCAGTGGCAGAGGTATAGGGGAGGCAGGAGTTTATGTTTACCAACATCACAAGGGTACCCTTTTATGGACCCAGCCATTGATGAACCTTTGGTTTAGTCAGATATTCGAAATATCGGAGTCGGACCAGGCTAAATGTGGGCCTGAAATCCGGCCTTTTAAAAGCCCTAGTCTAAGATATATACAAATTGACCAAACTACCCTGTCATCATTCCTACTTGTTCTTCTTCTTTTAGGGTTTTTGTTTTCTCTTTCACTTCATTGCCGCGCAGACAGACGAAGGAACCAGCATCAACCCTAACTCTCTTCAAATGGTGAGTTTCTCTCTCTCTCTCTCTCTCTCTCTCTCTCTCTCTCTCTCTCTCTCTCTCTTAAAACAACAGATTAGATTTCTAAAACACTACATTTGAAACCTAAATAGTGATTTCAATTTCACAAAACAATCCCTAACCATGGTTAGGGTTTATCATTTTAAATGTTCAGAAGTTCATATCTATCAATCAATCTTAATGTTTGATTTTCTTTATTTGTTTTGTAGGCACCGAAGAAAGGTCTAAGAACTGCTGCAGCAGCTAAGAAGAAGCCTGTAAGTCTACAATCTCTTTTTTTTCTCTTTTCAATCTTTATTGCTAGTGTTTTTATAAACTAATGAGATTGTTCTGATTTTGTTGATGTAGGAGAAGGTAGTGAACCCGTTGTTTGAGAAACGACCAAAGCAGTTTGGGATTGGAGGAGCATTACCTCCAAAGAAAGATCTACATCGGTTTGTTAAATGGCCTAAGGTTGTTAGGATTCAAAGACAAAGGAGGATTCTTAAGCAGCGTTTGAAGGTTCCACCTGCATTGAATCAGTTCACTAAGACACTCGACAAGAGCCTTGGTAACTATTCTGTCTTCTTAAAATGAAACTGTAGTAGTATATATGTAAGAAATTGATTGATTCTGTGTTGTTGTTGTTGTTGTTGGTAAATGTATGTCATGATGTATAGAAATAGCTTTTATTTGATGAATCATTTCTAAAGTATTGATAATATTCTTCTTGTAGTATTGTGACTGTCGTCAAAGAATGTTAGAAACAGAATGTAATATTGTAAAGGTTTTTAGAGGGAATTTTCTTGTTAAGTTTTAAGAAGTCCAAAAAATACTTCATTTAACCTCTCCCTCTTAAAAAACCTTAAATTGTTCATAAATACTCAACATACTGGTTTGTTGGAACTTAGAATTAAAATTTTCTGGAAATATTTTATGTTGTCAAAATTGCGAAGACATATTTATTTATGCGTAGCAACAACTAGCATTTTGATAGTTGGCAACGATTTAAATTGGCGAAAGTGGAAATGGGCCAACGTTGTTAAGTGCTCAACTTGGTACTCACTGCGAGTATTTGAAATTTTTGTGAAGTATTGTATAGCTATCTAAACCTATATAAATGATCAAATTCAACGCCTGTCTACAATAAGTTTGTGTTGTGTGTCTTATATAATGGAGGTATGTCTTGTAAAGTAGAATTACAAGAACACTTCGCTTGCTATCTGATTGTCAAATTTTCCAGCGGAGCCAATTTCGGAGGCATAATAGCCGAATTTCGCAAACCTTATGATTTTTGCTGTTATGTTCCTTCTCAGCTTTCTTATTTAACTCATTCTGGGTTGTAATACATGTGAATTGTGACTAGGAAAACCGAAAACAGTTGCACCTTGTGGAATTTCAGTTTTGACTATATCTAGCAAGTGTGTCACTGAATGTCATATACTGACCTGTGCTACTTAGACGGATTCCTGGATTGTGACTAGTTTCTTATTTGTCTGGTTCACTTGACCCCATGGTTATTGACCTGATTCCATTAGTTATTGATATTTAATCTTCATTTATCTATGATATTGTTTCTAAGTATCTGTTCAAATTTCAGTTGCACCTTGTGAAATATCAGTATCCTTGTTTTTCCCTTAATTGTCACCCATTGACATTGAGAAAAGAACGCTACGTTTTTTTTTGTTACTGGCCTCAAGTGTATCTTTTTATCTGAGCTAGGGCAAGGACCTAGTGAGATAATATGTCCTTACAAACAATTATATGTAGTGAAGAACGCAATTTCCAAATTCGAATTTCTCTCCATCTATCTATGTCTAATATTTGCCCGCTCAGTTGTTTTTCCTTTTTGAGAACTCACTGGAAATTTCATTATGGCTATATGAACCTGCAGCTACAAACCTATTCAAGATGCTTCTGAAGTATAGGCCTGAGGACAAAGCTGCAAAGAAGGAACGTCTTCTTAAAAGAGCTCAAGCTGAATCTGAAGGGAAGACTATTGAGGCTAAGAAGCCTATTGTTGTGAAGTATGGACTGAACCATATCACCTACCTCATTGAGCAGGTTTGATTTTCTTAATGTTATATCACAATTTTCAGCGTGTGGACCTGTTCTCCAATTAATACAAAACTTGATTTTACAGAACAAAGCGCAATTGGTTGTGATTGCTCATGATGTCGATCCCATAGAATTGGTTGTCTGGCTACCAGCCCTTTGCAGGAAGATGGAGATTCCATACTGCATTGTTAAGGGAAAAGCTCGACTTGGATCGGTAATATTGTGTTCTAACATGTTAAAATCTAATGATCTATCTTGTGTATGTTATAAACCTTATTTTTCTACTCGATGAACAGATTGTTCACAAGAAGACAGCTTCAGTTTTATGTTTGACCTCAGTTAAGAATGAGGATAAGATGGACTTCAGCAAGATACTAGAGGCTATTAAGGTGTGTTGACGAATAATCTTTCTTCGGTTGAATTTGTATAATTTTGTTGGATTTTCCACATTTATAATTGTTACGATTGATTGCTCTTTCAGGCAAACTTCAATGATAAGTACGATGAGTACCGTAAAAAATGGGGAGGTGGGATCATGGGATCCAAATCCCAGGCCAAAACCAAGGCCAAGGAGAGGCTTATTGCTAAGGAAGCTGCACAAAGGTTGAATTAGGCGACTAGCGGTATCTCTGTTATCTTAGTAATCATAGATGAGTGCTATTCCTAGGTTCACTTTGGTTCAGATTTTATCTTTTTTAGCTGTAGTCTATCTATCAGAATCCCCAAACAACATCTTTATTCATATTGTTATACAATCTGCTGATTTTGATATTGCTATTCCATATTGGAGTGGATTTTGATAATATGATGCTCCCAGATTTTGTAATAGATGGGACTCAGTGGCAATACTGTTATAGTCTTCATGATATTCATATTGAGTGGGATTCATGTATTATAGGGGATGATTAAACTAGGCTATTTACACTGAGTTTGAAATTTAAGGCCAGCTACTCCATATATTGAATAGGGGAATGGGGTGCAAATGTGTTGGTGAAGCCAAAAGTTAATTCTCTTACTAGCCTAGGTGTTAACAGCTTTTCTGAAGGGCTTCTATCGTGTTTGAAGTATTCCGAGGTACTAGATGTTCGTTGAGTGCTTTGTTTTAGGTCTCAAGCAATGTGGTTTCCAAGTTTTGATGGCTAGATCCTTTTTTTTCCCCATAATATGTATCACAGTACACCTTGAAATCTGGCAGTGCTAACTGCTAAAGTCCACCATGCTGTTTATCTACTTGTAGAGTTATAGACAACCAAAGAAACCCTTGGGTACAATGTCCCTATGATATGAGAATATTTCTACCAATTGTCTTGCCATGGTTTAATCTTGCGTCAAATGTTATTCATTCTAACTATTCATTGCTATGGTTTGATAGTCTAAACTTGAATCCTTGAGTTTGTATTTGCAAAATTCACCTTTTTAAGATTGATTAAATCCTATACAATGGAAAATGAGGTTCAATATTTTCAGTCTTATTTTATTGAATGATAACCACCTGCAGAAATGTTTTGAATTCACATAGAAAAATGCAAACCTTAATAAAAAAATTGGTGCAATATCTACTACAATTGTTATGAGAAAACACATTGGCTGAGAAACATGGTTGGGATTTGTTCCAAAGTAGGTCATATCTGTCTGTAAGTTGTTGGTGCTGCAGTTTACCTTTCCCGGTAAATTGCAGGCATTTTGATTGCATATCCTTCCCTATATGACCATCAGAAAATGTATATGTAGTTCGTTGTGGAAGCAGTGGTCTCTCTTCAAGTCTTTAACTACTGGCAATGAAATTCAATTACTTTTTGGTGACAGCTACATGGAGCAGTTCAGAGTCTAGAACGATGTATTGCTATTCTGAGTGTATGTATGCATGGTTGATAACCAATAGAGCAATCTGAATTTTCAAGTGGCCTAGAACTCTGTAATCTGTATTCGGAGTACTATTTTTTGCAGGCATGATATGGTTGGCATTACAAACCCTAATTCCAGCTGTATATGGCAAAATTGTTTGTGAAATTAAACTGATATTTTCAAGCTAGGCATGTCTGTAGGCGATATGATATTTTGGAACAAAGGCATATTGTAATCTCCTGTGTGCCATTAGTGTCTTGGTGAATAGACTACGTGAACTGTTTTTAGCCATAAGACATGAAAGATAGTTACCTGGACATTTTGCATCTCATGAAGCATCTGAATATTAGATCCGAATCATTGAGTTCTTGCAACATTCCAAGAGAATTGGTGTAATTAATATTAGAAGCCAAAGCACATAACATATCTTTAGTCTTTGTAATGGAATTGAATGAAACAACACACCTTTAAACTGGGGGTCAGAAACAGATTTCCATCATAATTCATACTCTCACTTGCTCAAAGGTCTATGACTCTATCGATCAAAATTTAAAACTTGGACTTATTTGTTTCGGGAATCTAATTGTATAACCAATTAACCATAGTCATATTAATGAAAATTGATTGATTGTGTTTCAACTTGATTAGTACTTCTTCAGGGGTTATCGCTCGTTTTTGTTGGTAATGATTACTGTGTTCCAAACTTCCAATGAGGGAAAGGTTACATCATCCATGCATACTTACTTTTTAAATGAAAAAATGGCATGCTTTTGTTACTATGGAATTCTAGTAAAAAGAATATTATGACCGTTACATAAAAATCAAGGGACTGGTAACAGTAGTCATAACGTTGTGTGTTTAACTGGAAAGCCCCTAATATTTTTAAACCTAATATACCATTCTGCACTTTATTATTTGGGACACAAATGTAATTTTGAACTGACAGAAAACAGATTACGAGTGGATTCCATTAGAAACACTCGAACAAGTTACGTATGTTTATGTATGTTGTACTTTCAGATGATCTATGGATTAACACTTCTCAACTGATATTAAGTAAATTGTCTTAATTACCCTTAATCTTTTCCCATATTCACTCTACACACGCCGGAACCGAGAGAGAGTTTGAGTTATCTTTAAAATCATCTCTCTCTCTCTCTCTCTCTCTTTTTATCTTTCTCGTCTTCGTATTCGTTTTAATTTGCGTATATATATTTTCACCTCCCTACAATTCTCACTAATTTGCTCATCAGACCAACCGAACCCTTCCTTACCTCTTCTTTCTTCTTCCAATCGCTACTCTCTCTCTCTCTGTGCAATTTAATCTCTCTCTCTTCTCTCTCTCTCTCTCTCTCTCTCTCTTCTAATTCAAATCTTCGAAGCTCTTGATCATTCAAAACCCTAAAAATCACAATTTGTCGATCTCAATCTTATTCTCGGTATTCGTGAGATTTCGAATTTCTCTTCTTCTTCGTTGTGATTCTTGAAACCCTAATTTTTAGTTCATCTCTTGCGATCTACTCTAATTTGATTATTAGATTTTCTTTGTTTAACGATGGCTGAAAGCAAGATTGATCTACCAGAAGATCTCCTTAACTTGAAACTCACCAACGACCATCCTTCTGTTAAAGGTACTCTTCACGATTCGTAATGCTTGTGGTTTATTGTCTTTTGAATCTTGATTTTCGTGTTTGTTAATGATTTGAAGTTTTTTTTTTCAGTGTTGTTGCTTGATCTCTCAACTATTTGGATTTCTTCCTGTATTATTCTGTTTATTTTATTGAAGTTTTTGGTGTTTGATGTCTGAGTGTTAGATAGGGTTTGAGCTTTGATTTGTTTTTTTTCTATTTTTGAGTAGTCTTTTTATTTTTTTGCACCTCTTACATCCATGGAGACCTAGATGCTTCAGATCCGTAATTCCAATCTATGTGTTATTTGTTAAAGAAAATTGACTTTTTCTGATTGTATTGATTTCAAATTAGGAGCTAGGTTCACTTAAGACCCTTGCAGGTGTGAATGGTTTGTTCGACTGTGTTGTTGGGATTGGTAGACTTTACTATGATTTTGAACTATAGGGCAATGCTTATTTTTAGTTAGATGCTGCAAATTTCATGGGTTTGAGTTAATGATTATACCCTGTGAGAAGTTCCAACTTGTATTAGTTCCCTTTCTATTAACAGATGAACATGCACACTAATATAGTATAGAGAGCCAGCGGTGAAAACCAACTTTATTTGAGTGAGATATATAGGGAGGGAGAAAGAGAGTAGTTGATTGAGTTGAGGAAGATGAGATAAAAATAAAGTAGAAAGTGGACAGACACATGATTTTTACATCACCTAGTCTCTAAATAGACCTCGTAAAGTTGGTCGAAAAATAAATTCTATTGAAATTAGTATTATGTTTTCTTGTGTGTTACATAGGTTTGTATGCTTTCAAGTATCTATATGTTTTAATTTGGCTACATCTCTTCATTTAATGTTTACCAGTAGTAAGTTATAATTTTATCTAACGGATGGTTTCATACCTCTTTGCTAAAATTTTATTGAACTACGTAACATTGTGTATATCTGTGATTGATTTTTTTTCTAATACCATGGCAGAGGAAGTGTC
Source organism: Aquilegia eximia (assembly GCA_023053565.1). Taxonomy (NCBI): domain Eukaryota; kingdom Viridiplantae; phylum Streptophyta; class Magnoliopsida; order Ranunculales; family Ranunculaceae; genus Aquilegia; species Aquilegia eximia. The sequence continues at coordinate 32,824,680 of JALIGU010000003.1, forward strand.
AGGAGGAATTGGCGAGAAAAAGGTGCTTGTGGGATTTTCTGACGAGTCAAAAGGTAGTCTTTTCTGGTCTCTTATTGTTATGAAATATTGTTTCTTGTTTTGCAACTTCCTAGTTTAGTGGTTTCAGCTGTATTTGCTATTTTATGTGTCTGCTTGTGTTCAGTCTAATAGGTTGGTTAATCATTTCTGTGGGGTTTTTTGGTGGAAATAATGCAGATCAAGTAACATCAGAGAACAGCATACCATTATCTCCGCAATGGCTGTATGCCAAACCAAGCGAGACTAAGATTGTACCCCCAGGCACATCAGGAGTAGGAATCCCTAACCGTCTATTCTATTTCATACATTTGATTTTTTGATGCTCTTTTACATACACTTTACATTATCCTGTAGTTTATATTTTGATGTTGATTTTGTTGCAATGTTTAACATCCCACCTTTCAAACTGAGGTATAAACCTCATTATTCTAAATTTTAAATGCAAATATTAAATAAAACATACGATTGTGTAAGTACTCAAAATTAACTATCAAATATGATTATTTTTTGTGGGAGTTTTTGCTATGATGAGGTTATAGTTTGTAAGGTATAATTGTGTGTTCCTGCTGTATCTGATCATGTTGGTGTTGTGTCCTGATCATGGATGAGCACTGCTGAACTTTTTTTTGCCGTGGTGGACATTTCCACCACACCTTTCTGGACTGTCCGTGTACCCTTTTTTCTTAGTGAGAGAAGAAATTGGTTTATTCACTAAAGAAGTGAAGCCCTTCTTTTTATATATCAACTTTTTATTGAAATAATGGTGAGGGGGGAATAGTATGACCCACAAGGGTAAAAATAGAAGAGAACAGAGAATTAACTCTATACAACATTAAGAATGAGTCTCTTAAAGGTGTATTCTCTCCATTCTACCATGAAGGACATCCAAATGTATGGAAGGCTTTGATGGGGAAAATGGTTGTTCACTGAAAGCGGATTTGTCCGTGAATACTGTAACCTTTTGTTGCGCCCCAAAGGGTCCAACACACCGCAAAATTTACATTGTAAGATGCAGCTCCCTTTATTCAACTTATGGATGGAGAACCACCATTCAAACATGTTGAAATAGTTGAAGTCCAACAATGAGGAGGGTTTCAATACTAAATCACTAGGTGATTAGCTATTTCATCCACTTAGAGAGACCAAGCAAACAAATAGTTTGTATGTCTCACCCGTCATTGGAGTTATATGGGCGACTGAGCATTAGGGAAGAAGAGTATTTATCAACATGTACCAATATGTATTGCTAAATTGCTTGCTTTTAAACTGTCCGTACTGGTTTTAGGTTTATGATTTCCCGGTTTTATCATGGTGTCATGTAAATATGAAACCTCAGGGTATTTGACATGTGAAGATCATATCCTATGATCCATGTGGCAGGAATGAAAACATTCAAATTTTGCACTTAACGGAGAAAAAAAAGATAGGGTTTCATAATCATCATTGATAAAATTTTGCATTATTGGGTTATGTGTTTTTTGATTTCTGTAATATTGGATGGGAATTTCGTAATCATATCTTTTGGGAGACTATTATAGTATTATCATATTAAGATTTCGTGAGGACGCTCTACTTAACCATCTATACTGTCTGCACTTAATCACCCCTGTACATATGGGATTATCTTTGAAAGTCCTCATTAGTGTGTAGATATAGGTCCTCACATCAGAACTCCATATTTGAAACGGTAAACCAATGTGGGGCTAAATTCCTGGTCTAAATGCTTTGTTTGGATACCAAAAATGACTTGTACTGTTGGTAGGTTAGGTTCCCTTTTTGCCTTTTAGGGCATTGTTGTATTGTGATCCTGATTTTGACATAGAATGTTCTTCAATTTTATATGTGATAGTGATACCTATATTATCTAGCTTGCGGTATGGATCAAAATATTGGTAGTTTAATGTGGTCCACTATCTTGTTAAATGGTTTGCCCAAAGGTTTGGTCGGACATTTATTAAAGTGTCAGATCGATGGATGATATTTGATCTTATCCTCAGTGACTCTGACAATTCAAAAGTACCTTGTCGTTCTTTCGGACATGATGATGTTTGTTTGATTTGGCAAATTAAAATCAGATAGATAAGATGGTTAAAATGAATAATATATATTTGCACCAAAACCTATTTCATATGGTGCATCTCAATTGTTTGTCCAAGTTTTTGTGCTTGAGATAGAATGTTCTTCAATTTTATATGTGATAGGAGTACCTATATTATCTAGCTTGCGGTACGGATCAAAATATTGGTAGTTTAATGTGGTCCACTATCTTGTTAAATGGTTTGCCCAAAGGTATGGTCGGACATTTATTAAAGTGTCAGATCGATGGATGATATTTGATCTTATCCTCAGTGACTCTGACAATTCAAAAGTACCTTGTCGTTCTTTCAGACATGATGTTTGTTTCTGCAACTTAGAATTGATAATTTTTAACATCATTTGCAAGTCTTGATCATTTGGCAAATTAAAATCAGATAGATAAGATGGTTAAAATGAATAATATATATTTGCACCAAAACCTATTTCATATGGTGCATCTCAATTGTTTGCCCAAGTTTTTGTGCTTGCCTTTTTATGTTAAACGAATAGCTTATCTTTTAGAAATCTGCAGCATCTTACAATTAGATGTGATGTTCTTTGCCACATATACTTAATTATGTGAGGGCTTTGTTTATTTTGTTACGATTTGTATTTGATGTTAAATAAGTGATAGAAAACGCTTAAAAGCTATGAAGACCCAATAGTAGGTAACTCAGTATTATCATCTGCTAAAGGATAAACATGCTTCACTAATAATATAGGGTTACATCAAGATTATTTTGGAATATGAAAGGAAACAGGACAGGGTATTTGAGTTTGATTTTTCAAACTACCCTTTTAATTGTTATTGAGGTTGAAGGGATTAGTTATTTTATGCAAATCTTATTAACTCCATTATTAATTGCAGGACATCCGTGCGCCAAGTTCTTTGCCTCTTGGTAACTCCATGGAGTCCCTTCAGAAAGAGGGTTGGCGTTTGGATGGTTCTCAGGACAAGAAAGATTGGAGAAGGGCTGGTTCAGAGAGTGAAAGTAACCGTCGATGGCGTGAAGAGGAGAGAGAAACCAGCTTGCTAGGCAGAAGAGAGCGTAGAAAAGATGATAGGCGTGTTGACAGTGGCTCAAATAGAGAAGCTGCTGATGGTAGAACTTTGGCTCCCTCTGATCGGTGGCATGATGTTGGTAATCGCAGTTCTGGACATGAAACAAGACGAGATAACAAATGGTCGTCAAGGTGGGGTCCTGATGACAAGGAGAAGGAGTCCAGGTCCGAGAAAAGGTCGGATGTTGATAAAGAAGAGGCTCACAGTGAAAAACATTCTCTTCCCAGTACCAATCGTGTGACTTCAGAACGTGAAAATGATTCTCGTGATAAATGGAGGCCACGCCATAGGATGGAGACTCTTTCAGGGGGATCATCAGTATATCGCGCTGCGCCAGGATTTGGGCTTGAAAGAGGTCGGGTGGAGGGTATGAATGTTGGATTTGCATCTGGGCGAGGGAGATCAAGCATAACTGGAAGCCCATCACTTAATAGACCTCCATCTTCCGGTCCTATTGGTGCTGCACCTATAGATAAGAACAGTATTAACAGGAATTCTTTCCTCTCTCCGGAAACATTTTGCTATCCAAGGGGAAAATTGCTTGCTATTTACAGGAAACAAAAGCTTATTCCGTCTTTTGATAACAAACCTGAAGGACTGGAGGAGGTGTCTCCAATAACACAATCAACGTCAATCGAACCTTTGGCTTTTGTCGCACCTGATGCAGAAGAGGCGGTAAGGGTTTCCCATGGACCTTGTGCCTGTATAGCAATACTTTCTTTTAATTTCTTATATAAAAGCAGTTGTACCTTGCGAATGATTATATTTTCCTGGCTTCTTGCTGCAGTATTGTGGTGTTATTCATAGATCTTCTAAATTTTCATAAGATAGGAAAGTATCTGCGATAGTATGGAACTGTTATTTTATCTTTTTATCTGGACTTATTTTCATTCTGAAAAAATACTCTTAGGTGGTTTGAGTGAAATTAGATATATAAGTACAACCTAAAATATATGAAGTGTGGCTGGGCTGTTGAATAGCATACCATAAATGATGATGAATTATATGTTACCATCCTTTTCCTATATATTGTAATATGATGAGTATGTAGTTTCTATGGTTGCCTAAGGCCTACTCTAATGCTTTTGAACTCTTTCAGTTGATATTTATTTTTGATGCACTAATCGGTTATATATCATATTATGTTGTGCTACCATCTGTTATTCCAAGTAGACATGTTTATTTTGTAACCATACTTGCATCACATTTTAATTTCAGAACACAGTAGTTAATCTTAACTTTCAATTTTTATTTGATTTTAACGTTCAGTATTAATGGGGCTTGCAGGTTGTTCTCAATGGCATATCTGATGGAAAAGTTACCAGTAGTGGAGTATTATATAATCCTAGAGACAAGATGAGGTCCAGTGACAATTTGACAGGTAGAGGAATTTTTACCAAGATTTTTTTAAAATGGATTATCGTTTATTGGATACATATATGTGTTTATATAATGTAGGAAAGTTTTACTCCCAGGACCCTTTTTGTTTTAATTTAGTAGGTGTAAGCAATGTATTGTTATTACACTTGCAAAAAGAAAAAACATATGTTTTGGTATTTTTGTCACTATGTCAGAGAACCTCCACTATCTTCTGGAATCATTGATAACCTTACTGGAAATTTAATTTTCTAATTCTATAGAGAACATTCATTGCGCAGGTGCTGTAGAAATGACATTTGCTGATAGCAAAGATGCACATGCTTCTACCACCACTGAAGAGAATGGTGGATATATTGCTAAAGAGGCAAAAGATGATGCTTTTCTAGTTCATGGTGATGATTATGATGACCACAACTCACAATTAAATATGTTAGAAGGTGAGAGGCTATTCTTAGTCTGCCTTGATCATTTCTGAAGCTTGAAATTTGTTTTGGGGCCGTTTGTTGTATCTTTTAAAGAGTTAATGATTTGTTTCACCAGGTAAAGTTTATATCAAGAGATGCGAAAACAATGTCCCAGCTGTGGTTGGTCAGAGTGATTTCTTTGCTACTGCTGGCGCAAGTAGGCAATCTGGAGAATCTGCATTATTCAAACACACCAAGTTTGAAGATGGTGATCCAGCTGCCTCTTTTGATGTCAGTACAAAGCTGCCTGATGACTCTAGTTCTCTATTTGATTTGGCATCGGTTCAGGAGGCTTCGAGTAGTGATGAGAAGTATTTCAAAATCAATGCTCAAGCAAATTTATTCGAGGAGCTCAGTTTGTATTACAGGGATCCTCAAGGGGAGATTCAGGGACCGTTCCTGGGAGTTGACATCATTTCATGGTTTAGTCAAGGCTTCTTTGGAACAGATTTACTGGTATGTTTATCAGATGCTCCAGAAGGGACACCTTTTCGTCCACTTGGGGAAGTCATGCCACATCTCGGGCTTCAAGCTCCATCTGCCTCGGATGCCAAAGTCATATCCGAGCAAGAAATTTTTGATGCTGATGTTGGCAGTCTAGATGCTGGTGTACCTAGTCCTGGTCTCAGTTATGGTGGATCAAATATAATGAATGTTCAGCATGGCCCATCTTCTGATTTTGAGGGTCATTCAGTTCACCAACGTCAGACTAGATCGAAGTATGAAGATCCAAGGACTTCTAATGTTGCCGAGGGTCAAAACTATCCAGATTTTGTTGCACCAGAAGATGGTATGTCATAGAATTGTGATGGTCAATCATTTATTTATTTGGACCCATTATTTCATTATTACTCAAAATTTTGCCATTTTCTTTGCTTTGAATAGGAGCCGTTTTTCCATCAAGACCTGGAAGTAGTGGTGGTACTGCTATTGGGAAGTCATCTGGCAATGCTTACAATAAATTGACAAATTTCTCGAGGAACCCTTCCCTTACAAATGAAATGGCAGAAACTACCATGATGCCAAACCATACAGATGAAAAGTTACATCCCTTTGGCCTACTGTGGTCTGAGCTGGAGGACACCCATCAAAGGCATATCCAGTCATCAAACATGCCTTCAAGCATTGGTGATCAAGGCCACTTGGACCCTCCACCTGCTGTAGGAAACGACTCGACCTTTTCAATTCCTAGGCAGACATCGGTTGGTTCGATGCCTGATATGCCCTCTATTGGGGAGGCATGGTCTGATAATTACAGGAGAAGTATGCAGTCTAACTCCAATTTACTTCATGATTCTGTTGATGCTCACCACTTGCGGATGGAACAAGAGAAGAACCAATTTGTTTTGGCAGAGTTGATTTCACAACATTTGCAGAAGCAACAACTTGAGCAGCAAAGTATTCTGTCTCAGAATCCATCTCTCCATTTGAATGGATCTGTTCTTGAACAGTTTCCAAGTTCTCATTCTCAAAGTAGGAATCCCCTTCACCACCAACACTCGATTAATCAACCTACTCAAGATAGTGAACTCTTGCAACTTCAATTTCAACGCCAGAGACAATATTTGCTTCAACAGCATCAGCTAGAGCAGCAGCGGCAGCTAGAGCAACAGCGGCAGCTAGAGCAACAGCGACAGCTAGAGCAACAGCGGCAGCTGGAGCAGCAGCGGCAGCTAGAGCAACAGAGGCTGCTAGAGCAACAGAGGCAGATTGAACAACAGAGGCAGATTGAGCAACAGAGGCTTCATCACCAGCTGCAATTACAGCAGCAATCTCAAGTTCAGCAGTATCTTCTTGAGCAGTTGCACCAGCAGATGCGTGATCCTGGGTTCGGGCAGGCACCTGTTGACCATATCAGGGGTAACATGCTAGATGAAGTTTTATTGAGACAGCACCGTCTGAATGAACTGCAACATTCCCATTCTCTTCCAAGACATCCTGATCCATCTCTAGATCAGTTGATCCAAGCCAAATTCGGACAGAGCATACAACAAGAACGCCATAATGATCTGCTTGAGCACCTGTCACGCTTAAAACACGGGCAGTTGCTTCCACAGGAACATTTCCAGCAAGAACAATTTCTGGCAAGGCAGTTATCTTTGGCTTCAAGACAGCAAGCAAGGATGGAAGAAGAGAGGCGTATTGGTGGAGGTTGGTCAGTTGATGACTCAGGTCAATTTGTTAGGACTGCTGCTGACCTTCACCAGGCTCATTCTGCCGGAGTCAACCCAATAGATTTTTACCAAAGACAACAAAGGCCTTCCTCCTTTGAGGAGCGAGTAAGGCATCTTGAGCCAAATCTTGCAGTACAGGAGCATATGCAGCGTAGGCTTTATGATCAAACCTCACTTCCCTTTGAGAGGTCAATGGCTCATCCTGGTGGTGGTCCTGGTGTTAACTTGGATGTTGTAAGTGCTTTTGCTCGTGCGCAAGGTCAAGACATCCAAGAAAGACATATTCAAATGCATGGAGCAGATCAACTAGGTTCATTTTCTTCTGGTATTCATTCTCACCACCCACAGGTTCATTCCCATTTCAATTCTTCGCATCTGGATGCCATTGAGAACCGCCAGTCTGATAACATTGGGCAGCTAGGAGGTAATTGGATGGAAGCTAGACTTCAACAGTTGCATCTTGAACAGAAAAGGGAGTCTGAGGCTACTATGTCCTCTGAGGACCTTATGTCATGGGCAACCCGAGGTAATGATGAGAACTCTAAGCAAGCTTGGATGGACCTTCTTCATCAGAGAATGGGCGCACAGTCTTCCCAGTCTTTAGAAGGAGCTGAGAGTGTTCCTTCATCATCTTATGAAAGGAGGGATCCGTCATGGCTCTTTTCTGGGTCCAATTCATCTGATCATCCTTTCAATCGCTTCTCAGATCAAGTAGGTCTAAGCAATTCTTTTCCTGAAAGGCCTCATAGTTCAAAATCAGGCAATTCTTCACAAGATCCATTGGTAGAGGTAGGCATGGTTGAGCCGTCTAGAGATCTTGCAAGTAGTGATCTGTCCCTTAAATCTTGTTCTGGTGTATTTAGTGAAGAGCAGTTTTTTTCGGGGGGCAATGATTCTGCTCAGGCTATTTACGATGATATCGATCATTCTGGCAAGCAATTTCTCGATAAAGACTTGTCAGATGGGAAGAAAGGAAAGAAACGTGGGATTAAAAGCAAGGTGTCAAGTAATAGAAATGTTTTAGACTTTCAAGAAGGCATGGGTGAGCAAGCAGGAGCTGCTGCTCTAGATCATGGGGAACTGCTGGTGAATGCTCCAATCAAACATATTTCACAAGGTTGTGCTGGTATTTTATAACAAATATATTACTAAGTTCTCTCTATATCTGGCGTTATACCACTAGTTACCTTTGGCAAGTGACGGTAGATCTTTGCAGGTGAAAATGTGGGCTTGTATAACAGTGAGATGGGAGTTGGCAATGCTTTTGGTGAAGATATGCTCAAGGACAGGTGATGCTTAGATTGCATGATGTGAAATATATATGCTTTTATATTTAGTTTTAGCGCTCTTAGATCAGTGGAGAACTCATATGGCTTGATTATGTTTGACCAATATTATTAAAGAAGTTTTGAGATGTTTTTAGTTCATATTTGTTGTTCTTATTTTTGTGGCCTTTAAGTGAATTATGTACTCGTACTGGACTTTGATATTGAATCATATGTACTTCACCAAATTTGTAGGGTATCCTCTATTGTGTCAAAAGGGCTCAATAGTTCTTTGCCGAAGCGTCCACCTGTTTCACGAATATTGTCGTCCCAGGAACCTATGTCTGATCTGACCCCTACTTCAACTATCAAAGGGAAGATTCCAGTGTCCATTATGTCTCGAGATGGTATGCGCCTAGTTTTCATTTTACTAAGTGCTCCTCAGTTTAACGAGGGATTTGTGAACTGAAATGTTAATATATCCATATCTTATTGCTAGAGTCAAGTTTTAGGTTAACAAACTTGCATAGTGCTGTTATTTGGATTATTTTTTTCGCCTTTCGACTAACTGTCCAGTGTATAAAACTTTTAGAGGGGAGACGAAATGCTGGAATGAATCCTGGTAGCCAAGCGTCTGAAGCTCAGGCAGCTGACAAGAAAGACATGCGTTTCCGGCGGACGTCATCTTGCAATGATGCAGATGTTTTGGAGACATCTTTTATAGACATGTTGAAAAGCACCACTAAAAAGCCAACAGCGGCTGAAGTGGATGCCATGTCTGGAACTTCGGAATCATCAGATGCTGCACTAGGTGGTCGGAGTGGCAAAAAGAAAGGCAAAAAGGGGAGGCAGATTGATCCTGCTCTTCTTGGTTTCAAGGTAACTAGCAACCGCATCATGATGGGCGAAATCCAACGTCTTGAAGATTAGGCTGTGTTTAAAATGTAATTGTATCAGTATTTAATTCCTGTACAGGTCTCATATTTTCATGTAAAGAAACTAGTGGAGTATTCTTTTGTTAGTTTCTTTTTTGCCCTGGAGATTGTGTTTCACTTCCTCAATCAGTTTTGTAAGTTGAGAGTTCATTTTAGAGTGTAATGTAGTGTGCGAAATTAGATAAAAGTTGTATACAAACATCAAAATTTTACTGGGAAAGTTATATCTATTAAAGATCAAAGATAGGTGCTATTGTATCTTGCAATTTTTGTTTCAGTTCTGGTATCTGTTTTTGAATCCCTCGAGAATCTCCACGAGTTTATGGCTGTCCATTGTCTTTCCATTATATTTACTAATTTTTTTTTTCTTTTTTCCTCCTCCTTTGCTGGAAGGCTAGAAGCCCTCCACTATATTTCATTTTATCTTCTATTAAGTTTTCCTTGTCTGTGTCAGGCCTCAATAAGGTTTGGTAAGTATCAAATTCTCCTGTGCCAGCATTATGTAGGTTGTTTTTTTTTTTTTTTTTTTTTTTTGTGTTATGTCCAGGACAGGGACACAGAACAAAGGAGGTTAACCTCTCGCACCACTAATCACCTCCTCCCAATGAAACACAAGCTCCTGAAAGCTGTGATAGGTTGGTTGTATTCACAACTGCACCATAGGAATGCATTTTTGTTGAAGGTAGAATCCCAACAGTTCTGCCTAAAAGAGAATGAACACCAAAGTCTTCTACCAATATGTCTGTCATCTGCAATTCTGCAGACATGCCAGAGTTGTGCTTGCCTAAGAAATTACTGGTCTGGAGAGAAGGTTATCTCATAAACAGCTCACAAAGTGGTGCTGGCTCTTCTGAGTTGTATGTTGGTGAAGAGTCTTTTAGGATGGTATTCTCTCCCCTGAATGCATTTGTGTGAGATCGTCCCCTGCAGAATACATTTCATGCCTGGCAAGTCATGAATGTGACCTATATTCAGACTCCTTGGTCAGATTGTATAGTCAATGTTTTCTACCAGGAATGCTACAATATCTTTGTTAAGCATTGTCTTACAGATATTACATCAGTTATATCATTTTCATCTTGCTTGTAACAGTGACAATAGAATAATTACTGAAGTCCAACATTTTGTTATGGGTAGATGTTTGGCCCGAGTTTTGTTAAAACACAGACGCCAATACACGCCAACGGATCATTTTAAGGGTACCTCAGGAGGAGTGCAAAACATGGGGATATTTTGCACCTAAACTTTTTGGTAAACAGGTAAAGCACCACTTGGTTTGTTTATACATTCCACTTAATTTTATTGAATCAAGATTCAGAAATGGTACCTGACTTAAACATTGTTTGACAACATACTTATTCATGATGTTAGAGAACATGGTTTGTTTATACATTCCACATATCATGATTTCTTTTCAGTGTACCATTTCTTCTTCCTGGATAAGTTGCATTTTATTGATGGACTTATAAAAGAATACAAAGACGGAAAATGGAGAGAAAAAAGAAAGTAGAAAGCCCAAGGACAATTTCTTTTCAGTGTACCATTTTAACAGTGATCTAGAGTCTAGACCCTTATCCCATGCCAAATCAAAGACCTAAGAAAGATCTACAGATTATTAAAAAAAAAAAAAAAAAAAAAGAAAGATCTACATGGACACATGAAAAAGAGAGGAGAAAAAAAGGAAAAACAGAAAGAATAGTTGGAAGCTAAAGGAAACAAGTTTTGTGGTTCAGATAATCAATATATAACCAACCATCAAATTTTACATTGTCAAATACTCGTAATTGTTTTCTGCGGCTATTCATACAGAAGCTTCTCCAGATTGGTGAATTTACAAACGGGAAGCGTCTACAGTTCATGGTTGTTAGTTTGTTAAGAAGCAACCCATGAACCTGGAAGAAGTTCCATCAAGCTTTTCCCCATTAGCCATTCCAAATCAGAAGATTGCAAGGGTATTTTACCAGCAATATGAGCCACAGCTTCTTTACCTTTTTTATATCCACATTCAGGAACTACGAATGGAAAATCGCTGCAATAAGGCAGAGTTAAAAGAAAAGAATAAGAATATTTTCCATTCCATCAATGACAGAAAAAGAAACAGTTCTTGGTCTGGCAGAGGCACAGTCACGATCCAGGTGGAAATGTGGAATTATGATCCACAACAGATATTTTTTACTAGACCAAATTGGTTTTAAATAAAAAGCATATGCTATTTTGCGAGAACTGTCATTATCCTCCATCTTTTCTTCACTTTTCAATCACCTTACTCTGTTTATTTGGTGTATTGAAGTAAAGTGTTTGTATAGACCTGAATCTTTTTCATTTCATGCCAAAGTAATTCAGATCATAAAGTGGCAAAGACCAAGAAGCTCTAAAGAAAAAGTGCTGACCTTCCCCACATGACACGGTTAACACCATAGGATGAGACAACCTCAGAAAGTAGTAGAGATGTATCCTCATATGGAAATTGCTCTCTCGAAACTCGAAACAAGGCACTGAACTTCACATAAACCTGCTCAAAGTAAAACCATCATACAATCTCAAACATAAAACTTACATACCATAGAAGCATATGCTTTTTGCTAGTAATGAACAGACTCATACTGATGCCTATAAAGATAAACAATGACAATGCACACCAATGCAACCAGGTATGAGTCGAATTACATTTTACAAGGCACGACGACTTCCAATATTAAATAATTACAAAATAACATGTACAGTTCATGCTGGTAAACTATGTGGTTTACAATGAATTCCTCCAAGACGAGAAGAACAACCATTAGCAACAATAAATAAATGGAGATTTACCATTTAAAAATAAATATCCACAAATTTGGTCTTCATAAACACCAAACAGAAACCCTATTCTCTCTAGCTCCGAAACAGATGAGACAATAAAGGTTTGGCAATTCAGATAGAGCAAGTCTTCATCTAGGTGCCTTAATCACCTTGGTATCTATGGTGTGGAATATGCCATTCTCCTGCTTACAGACTCAGATAGGGAATTTGAGACAACCAAAAGTCAGCAATCTTATGTGGGAGTGAAATAAGATGGGTCTCAAGTAGAAAGGAGAATAGAACTTATTGATCATTAAGAATGTGACCTCATCCTTCTCTACTTAAATACACAAGTTGTTTAGTTAATCGAAAGTGATCAAGTCATCCTGGACACCTCGATCATGACTGCACTGAAGTTCAGCTGCAGCTACCTTCTGGAACAGTGCCTGCTGTAGCTAGCTTCAGGGTGGCAGTGAACTCTTTTGAAGCCAACAGGGGCTGATATATATCTTTTAATGTTGCTTACTTGAGAAGCATACATACGGCAAGTGAGGTAGTGGACAGAGATCTTATAGTGTCTTGAAATAGCTAGTTCAGGAATATGAGATTCTAAGATTATGTATTCAGCTGAGATTCATTTGATTATTATCTCTCATCACTGGTGGGATTGGCCCACACCATGGTTGTGCTGTACTTTAAGGTTTTACCTCCTTGCTATATGATAGATTTCTATGAGTCGACACCTAGTCAGGATGTCTTGATTTCCTTGTAGATGTCTGGATACTCACACATACATATGTACTCATGTCATGATACTATCGATGAAATTGTTTTACGTTTTACCTATGCGAAGAGAATCACAAAAGGATCTTAGATGAAACCTTCCATGAGTTGAACCCTATGGAACTCTCCACAAAGCCTTTCTTCAACTCCCTGGCTTCCTTTTAACCATAAAGCATCATAGATTACTTTTCTATCTTTGTTATTGTGTGCAAAAGAAATTACTAGTCAAGCTAATGCCTACCTATATTGAGATTAACTTAAAAGGTCTGACTAAATAATGCCAAGCGAAGACAAAGCGCAATCTGATTTACATCCTCGTGCTCAATGATAGGTGATCAACGACTGCCCTTTATGGATGAGAATACAGTGATTCAGCTCTTCAGTCAGAGCTAGGTCCCTAATGAAGTCACTGGTATAGGAATAACCGACTCAACTGAATTAAAAAGGACTCTTCACGTCACTTTGATGGCCATTGAAGAAATTTCTTTCCTGATTGGCAGAGCTTGTGAAGAAATGGCAATTGACATATTTTGGATGGGAAATAACTTGGTGCCTTGTGCCATTTGTTTGCGACAAGTGGATGGTGTAGATGCACAAATAAGTTTGATTGTCCGTGTATTAGAATACTAATAAACAGTCACTAGCACCTTATTTGATAGGATGTAAGTCCAACTGTTTCAGTAAATGGGCCCCTATGTGTGTGTGTATATATATATATCCACAATGTTGCTCTTTCTTGATACTAGTAACAAGGATGCACAACGTAGTGGATATAGCAGGAAAATTAAATTTCATCAAAGTTGTTCACAACATTATACCTGTGGGAATTTTGACAACTCCAGAAGCCTAGAAAAAATCATTCTTTCCTCCTCATTTCTGTCAAAATTAGATTCATTAGTTTTTTGGGGTAATAAGTAGTAAAAATCTGCTTATCCAACAAAACAATTATAGAACCTCACGTCGGTGGCTTGCAGAAAGCTACATGATCAAGTAGCACAACTGTCGAAGGGAATTCTGAGCACAGCTCCTCAATCTCTGAAATATGCAGATTGAGACCCTGGATATATTTTTTAATCATGAACGCATATAGAAGTGTCATGGCTTACAATTTAATAATGTTTGTTGAATGAACTAATAGTAATTACAAGCTTAATGACGATACAGTCACAGCCGTTTGATGTATAATTATGAATCATAGATATACCTTCATACACATGAATCCCACTGGCGCTCCAAGTTCTCCAGCTTTGGAAAACATTGCCTTCCCAACTTTGTTTGTCATCTAGGAAGTTGAAAAAAATATATAATTAGTTGAGCTAGAGGATCTGAAGAAAATGATAAAAAGTGTTTAAGTCAACTTATTCTTGTAATTTTGTACCTTGATGTCAAGAGTCTGGGCCATTTTATTAATGAAGGAGCTTTACCATGCCAAGAATGAGCTGATGGAAACTGGTACCCATTGACATATTTGTAGTACTGGACTAGAGGAGTCCAATGTTTCTTTATAACTATTCTAGCTAGTCTTGAAGAATACATGATTACAATTCGATCCCATTTAATTTGATGCTGGGCTCATTCTTCATGTCTCCAGCTTGTAAGACCTTCTCCTTAAATAATTCACTAGCTCATCTTAGACACTTAGAATTTAAATGGTTATTTTTTGACAAGCAGTTCATTTAGGTGGTGTGTCCCCAATCGATTGCAATTTGATTCAATTAACAAATCTCTACAGCTCCCGACTCACATCTTATTAATATTTCTAGTCATGTTGGGAACCTGTGAATAGGATATACTAATTATTACCTTCTTATTTTCTTTTAAAGCTAAGAGATTACCTACTTTTTTTTTTACTCTTTGTTTTTATTTTTAGTTTATTCGTAATTGCCTACAACTTTACATGGACAATATAACCAACAAATCCAAAAAAAAAAAAGAAAAAAAAAAAAAAAGAATCAATATTATATTTTAAATACGAATACCTTTTGACCAGAAGGCCATACATAGGGGTTGAAGCGAACAGCACGATAGCCATCCTAGCATAAAGGATATCCAAGGTAAAAAATGAGTGTCATGACAGAAACGTCAGGTAGTGGTCATTTGATAACATCAAGTTTTTCAGTAACCTTCAATATGAGATCTTGGAGTTGTTTAATTCCACTTCCATCTTCTGCAGGATTTGCAAGACAACAGCCAACAAATTTCGAAGGATACTTCTTCAAGACACTAAAAAGCAGCATATTAATAGAATATTAAGTAATGAAATTCGATCGTGAAAACTGAAAGGAAAGTGAATTCAATATATCAGTAGAATAGCATAATTTAGCTAGAAGCAGCATATGCTGATTTACTGACCTTGTCAATAAAGAATGGTCAAACTTATGATTGATGGGCTGCACGATAAGAGCACCATCGACTCCTGCTTCTTCCATGCACTTCAAGCAAAATAAAGGGAGCAAGGAAAGAAATTCAACATCAAAACATCATCCACTCCACCAAAAGCAGTACAAAGCGAAGAATAAAAAGCGTTTTGCACACGTGAAAGGGAAAGGTTATAAGTTATAACAAATATTTCAGAATGAAACCGTTCAATGACCTCAGCGAAATGACAGGAACATATCATACAAGTTAAGTTAACTGCATGGATAAGGATTCTAGCTTAAACCATGTGGGGGAAGAAAGACAGAGAATGAAAGAGGGTAAAAGGTAGCCACTGTAACAGACGAGAAAGGAGATTTTTTCGAAGTCATGAATGCAAGAAAACTTAGTTGCACTACTCATTTAGACCAACACCTAACATCTGGCCACAAGACATAACCATGTATAGTGTAACGACACTAAACCCCTTTACATAGAGGAGTCAGTTCTGCCGTGCTTATTTATTTAATGATACAATGATGTTGAGCTTAACTTGTGAAAGTAAATTGAACAAAAAGTGAGAGGTCTAGCAATGAATATATTCAAGGAGTCATGTTATAGACCTTTTCTTTTTCTTCCATGTATTTTCCTGAAAGTGTGTTTGATGAAAAATGGTTTATTCAAAATGTCGGTTTTACAGAAACCAATTCCCCATTTTCTGCAAATTGAATTCCCGATTTTTCATACTCACACAGTCACACCAATCCAATGTAAAACTCCCCCAAAAGAGCCTGATTTACATTGAAAGCTGCAAATTTAATGTTTAAAACAATATTTTTCAATTACAGAAATACACAAATTTTATATAATTCAAACTTGCTTTACTTGTGAATTATGATACCTCCCTTCCTCCCATTCAATGGATAAAGCTTTTGACTTATTTTTAATAAAAACCCAATAACTCAAATTGAAAAATAAAAGAAAATAGAAGACAAAAATGTTTACCTGAAGCAAGAAATCAAGTGATCCAGGTAAAGTTGGTTCATTACCAGGAAAGTAAGGGAATTCATTTGCAGCCTAAATCAATGGTGAAATTAAGTTCAGTTCAGTACATTATAATTATAAAGATTAATTAAAAAGTGATTTGAACTTTTATTTTACCTGTTGGGGAGATGCCCAAACATGCAAATGTGAATCTATGATTTTGGGTTTAGAGGAGAATGAAACAGCTTCTTTCGCCATTGCTGTAGTAGTAGTAGTAAAGCAGCGAGTAGAGAAAGTGAGAGGATTCATCAGTAGCATTCTCACTGCCATTTTTAATATTACTATGGCTTCATCCAAGTCCACAAACCATATACAGTACAACATTACTAGTGGTGGGTGGGTCTGTGCATATAAAGTCCACAAACCATCCTTAATAAAAGTATCATCATTATTATACTTCCTCAGACATATTTACTATTTAGTGCTCAGTTCTCACTTCTCACTTCTCAACAATGACTTGCCCCAATGTCGTTGGACATGCTTACAGCCTAAAATAAACCCACCAAAGTGGCCAACATCATTAGCTATCAAGATTTTCTTTCATTCCCATAGAGCAAATAGATAAAATATTGCGTTTTCACAAAGATAAAATTGAGTATTATGTGGTTTATATAATACTCAAAAAGGAATGTTAGAATTTTGGGACTATGATGTGCATATTTTAGAGCCAATGATAACTCTATTCTAAAATAGTAGGACTGCCATGTCCAAGAGTTAGATTAGTCCCACATCCGTTAGAAAGTGCTTATAGTGGTAGTACATAAAGCTTAACCATACTCTAACTAATATCAAGGTTTTTGGAGAAAGGCCATAGTAGGTGAACCCTGGTCTCTACCTACTGTTAGCGACTAAAAGGGGGACATTATTGAGATATTGAGCGATATGGTGTTTGAGATTTTCGTTCGTCATGCCATTATAATTTATGACCTAGTAACATATGAAACTATAAAATAAATAAAAATTTAACAATTTAAGGCGACCCGCAAGGTTTTTGATTTGAATCCACCATATCGGGAGATTTTCTCTTAAGCCACGGTCATGTTTAATATTTATGATTTGATGGTTTGTAATGGTTTTTAAGGTTTTTTTACTAGTTTAAGCCACGGTCATGTTTAATATTTATGATTTGATGGTTTGTAATGGTTTTTAAGGTTTTTTTACTAGTTGGTTTAGGCATGAGATACTAAACCTAGGTAGAGTTGTAAGCTGGTTTGAGATTCAATGATGGGTTGGGAATTGACAAACCCGACTTTAACCTTGTATGTCAGTATGATAATATCTTTACGACTATATGTGGTTTTGAAATATATAACTGTAGATTGCTAAACAAATACGGAGGCAATAATATCGGTAACAAGATGATCCAATGCACTCTATTCTATTTTAATAAAAATGCAAAAAAATACCAACAAGGAAACAATCCATTATCCATGGTTATAAATTACAATTAAAATTAGTTTAGGAAAAATTATTTTTTGTAATAAAAACAAAAGCTTGTTGTCTTTTGTTGTTCTTTCAACTTAGTGACTCTTTACTCTTATCTGTGATGAGAATTAATCTTTAGGAAGTCAATAGAAACAAAATTCTATTTTTGTTACGTCCTTTAGAAAAGCAGGATACACCCCTAAGTTTTACTCTCCAAATTGACTTAAATTGATAGTCTAATTGAAGAAAATTAAATCATGCCTATGCATCACACATGCCCAAGCACTATTTTTATTATATAATAGCAATAATCATCAAAATCTCAATAATATCGCATTACATAAAAGATGTTCCTACATAGAATTGCAAACAAATTTTAAATCGGAGAACCTCGAAGGGGCTATGAGTATTATTTTTGACACTAACAACAAAACAACAAACAAACAACAATCTCAAAATAACGATGACACAAACTCCTTTTGTGTTATTCTTCAACATAATTTTCTTACTACTTGTGCATTTCAATAGCCCGCTTCAAAACAGAGAAACAAATGGACGATGAAGTTCGGTTTCAGTACATACCAATGGTATCACATTCTTTTAGATTTCTTCGAAACACAAAATTCGTAAACCAGTTATTATGGAGGAGGAAAACATCTCCATGAGTCTTTCTCAACAAGAGATTGTGGTAATTTTTTGTTTCCACATCCCTTACAGTAACAACTACTTGCGCTCCATGGTTAAGAACAGTCCAATCCAAGCCCCAATATCGTTGGATATGTTCACGGTCCAAAACGACTGCATGTACCAAAGTGACCCATATCACTATCTGTCAGAACCTTTTTACACTCCTATGGAGTGAGTAGATGCAATAGTCTAGGAGGAGTATTGCATATCTCAACCCTTTGTGCACGTATAAGAGTGAGAGGAAATTCTCTACTTACCACGCCCTTTTCTTCTTCTTCTTTAGTAGGCATGAAGTCAAAGAAAAGTGTTGAAGTGGTCATAGTAGAGGAGATATACAAAATGAAAAAAAAATAGATAAAGATTGAACAAAACAAAGAGAACACTAATGTGTTTTCACATAGATAATAGAAAACATTATATAGGCATATGTTGAATTCATTTATGGCATTGTATTTACTGAGAATCATGCCCGGTCATTATCAACTAGTGGTGGTCGGTTTTATATGCTCTCTTCGTTGGAGTTGTAATGTAGAACTTAGAAGAAAGAGATTGGAAATCTCTCAAAGAAGAAGAAAAGAAATGGTTAGGAAGCTTGACGAACGTGAAGCTTGGAATCCACCAAGTAAAAAGAAGGAAAAAATAAATAATCTAGCAATAAACAAAGATAACTCAAGAAATAATTCTTCAATTCAATTCAATAATAATGAACCTAACTATAACAACCACCCAAGTCTTCTTTTATAGAGCAAGAAACTTGTTCTACAAATTAAGAACTTCTAAACTAAAACAACTTTTAAAAACATAACAATTCCTACTTGATACATAGAAATAAAATACTAACTTTTAATATGTCATACATCAAGTTGTTGCTTCCTTGAGGTTGAGGTTGCTGATTTATATTCCGAGCGGCCGTCGCCAGCACGCGTTTAATTGTTGCAGTCGTGTAGCTTCCCTTTTTCGTGCAAGCTCTAGTACTCTTTCTATTGCTCGCACATTGTTAGCCTTTTGAAATCCGATGAGTTATTCTGCTCGTAAATCGTTCGTTATTTTGCCTAAGGTTTCCGACTTCTTCCTAAGCTTGAGTGAGTTAGAGTTGGACAATTCCCAGGTCTTAGTTAGATGTGGTGGTAGTCCTTGAATCTGGACAATTTTTGCCGGCGCTGGCAGGTTCACCGGATTCTGCAAGGCTTCTCTTTGAACTAGTGGATTATCAACTGCTGTAGTTGGATTTGTTCCCAAAGCTGGTGTTGTCCGAGCTCCACAACTTCTAGCCACTCCAAGTTTAGCCGTTCTTGTAAATTTCAAGAACACATAAATCAAGTTATCAGAAAGTGAAAAACTACCAGCTCTTCTTCTAACACCAGTATACTATCCTTGAATTTCACTTGATCCGAAGCTCTAGTCCTTCAATGATTCTTCATGTAACACCCATGAGTTGGTGTTAGTCCTACATTGCTAAAGAAGTGGTTGTATTGGTAGTATATATAGCTTAACCATACTCTAACTAATGTTAAATCCTTTTGGGGGAAAACCAAATGGGTGGACCCTGATCCAAAATCCTCTACTGTTGGATATCCGCAGTGAAACCGGTACGAAGTTTGTTTGACATCAATTTTGTGACATTGGATGTCCATGGTTATCTCGCTTTGAGTTCATTGTTAGGAAAACCAAGATGTACGCATGGTCGGTTCGTGTTCATGTCCTCTCGTGTCTTCTCGGTCAAGTTATTGGGTTCTGGACGTACGTACCTAGTTAGGGCGAACGTACGTCATGTAAGGCAGCAAACATGTTTTGGTCAGGACGTACGTACCTAGTTAGGGCGTTCGTACGTCCAAGCAGGCAGCGAACTTTTTCAGTGTGGAGACGTACGAACGTTGTTTCGACGTACGTACGTCCAATGTGGATTTCAGCAATTCCGGCCCATTTTGTGTGTGTTCTAACCCTAAGTATAAATAGGGTTTCTCTACCAAAGAACAAATTAGTTCTTTGGCCGTCCAATTCACCTCTTGTTTCTTGGAGTTTGTTTAGGTTTTTGGTTTAGGTGGTTTTGGTGATTGAACTCATCTTCTTCTTCCCCATTCATCTTCTTCTTCATTATTGTTTATATTGATTTAGCTTCGAGTCTTCTTGTGTGTTCATCAAGAAGTTGAGTATCCTTGTGTGTTCATCAAGGAACTCTGGTGTAAGCTTGTTTCATAGTTCGACTTCGAGTCTTCTTGTGTGTTCATCAAGAAGTCGAATGTCTTGTGCGTACATCAAGGTGCTCTGGTGAAGTCAAGGTATTAGAGATAACCAGGAGTGTCAACTCGCAGTGATTGCAGGTAGTTGATAGGTTTGTACATCTCTTTTCATCTAGTGGATTTATTTGTTGTCGTGAGGACAACCGTGGACGTTTCCCATATTGGGTTTTACCACGTTAAAAATTCCTGTGTGTTATTTACTTTCTGCGTATCGTTTGATTTGTTTGAATATTCAATTATTAGATTTGCACTATTTGTAGTTTCTCAATTGGTATCAGTCACTGGGGGCTGGTTAAGGAGCGTCAAGGCTCACGCTAACGATCCTATGAGTGCTATATGGTTCATGAGTCTGGTCATAATAATTTTATTGCTAAATCGTCTAAATCTACAAAACCAAAATCTGATTTTGAAAAGGATGATAATTTGTATGTTGTTAGCAATAGTGATTGGGCTCTTCTTTACAGACTTTCTGCAAAAGAATGTGAAAGATTACAAAAAGCTAATATTGATTTGCAGGAAAAATTTAATAAAGCTAATTGTAATGTGTCTACTATTTCTGATAATGTTTGTTTTGAAGATAATGGTGTTTTGCAGACTCAGGTTGATTCTCTAGAACAACGACTCAGACATTGTGCAGAGGACAATATGCTTCAAGGGGAAGTTTATGAATCCAAAATTGAAAATTTGGAAAAGGCTAATCTTTCTTTGCAGGATAAAATTGAGATTCTTGAAAAACAGATTTCTTGTGCTGCAGATGATACAATTTCTATTTCTCAATTATTTGACAAAGAAAAACTTGACTTGTTAAGTAGAATTGCAGCTTTAGAGAAGGTCAATCAGGAGGTCGATGAGAAATACAAATCTCTATTGGTGGAGTATGAGGTAACAAAGAATGATTTAACGTCTACTCAACTCCAATTGCAGGTTTTGGACAAAACTAGATTTGATTCTCCTATTGATAGTTCTACTAGTTCATCTAGTGTGATTACTCCTGTAAAATCTACTAGTTTGCCTGCCCTTTTGCCTACCCCACCTATTGAGACTAGACTTAATGCTACTAATTTTCAGCATGTTTCTCGTAAGAATTTTAAGTCTAAGGTTAATGGTAAGGCTGTTTTTACTGATAAGCCATATTGTTCTCATAATGGAGGTATAGGTTTTGTTAAGGCACCATGTCACAAATACAATGGTGACATACATGTTTCATCTTCTACCACCACATCTTCTTATAAGAAGTCTTTGAGTAAGTCTAATGTTTTTCATTGTTCTTATTGTGGTAGAGTTGGTCATTTGGATAGCTTTTGTTGGGATTTTGATCAACATGTTTCATCCTATTCTCGTGTTCCTCATCGTTATACTCATGTTGATTCTAATGTTTCTTCTTGTGCATTTTCTAGACCTTGGAATTATAATGGTTCTCATCACAGGTTTAAGAAAAACAGGTATTCCAACAAAGGAAGTCTAAGACTAAGGTGGAATTAGTTAAGAACAAGTGTATTGCAAAGCGTGTTAAGGGAACATCTCATATCTTTTCACCTCCCAAGGTGTGCACGCCTAGTGTTAAACATGTATGGGTAAGAAAGGATAAGTTGAAGGTTTTTCTGGACTTGCAAAGGTCTGGTGGTGTCCCATATTTGGGATGATGTGGTTTGTTTCTAGCCTTGTGTTATTTGAATTGCATATTTCTCTAACCACATAGGCTATTTGTTTGGTGTTTCTACTTTTTATGCTTTGTTTGTTTAACTTGCAGATCATGTTGCATGTCTGAATACATTGTTAATAAAAAAAAAAAAAGGTTGTTGGTTATTCCTTCTATTTTTTTGTTTTATTTATTTATTCCATGTATGTGTTGTTGGATGCATCTTTTCTAAGATATTGGTTTAATTCAATTGTCTTAAATAAGTTGCAATATGTTGGGGTGTTTTCTCTTTCTGAACTCTTAAGTATGTTTTGGTATGTATCATGCATTTTTCCTCGCTTGTTTGCACAGTGCACGGCATGTTTGCATGATGGGAGTTTTTGGAAACCACTTACATATTCCTTGAGCTCATAGAACTTCTCTATCTCTCGAGTATTTATGTAATCTTGAGCTATCTCTCCTTTGTTTTGCTTAATGTTCATCTTGTTGTTCGTGTTATTGAGCATTCTTATCTTCCTATTACAACTCTTGTTAGTGGTCAATGACTCACTTTATCCCCAGCCATTTGATTGTCTTTGAAGCAATATCAGTTGGCTAAGAACCCGTTGGGGTTGTGAGGGTCATGCTCTGACGGATGCACTCAAGAGATGTTAGTTCTTGTGTTGCACGTTATCATGGTATTGCACTTCTTGAGTTTGTGTTTGTCAAAAAGATGTAGGCTACACCCTACCCTCGTGTATTTGAAAAGATGGAGGCAAAAATCCCTCCCACACGGGAATGACATTGAAAGATGTAGACTAAACTACACCACATGCGGCAAAATGATAATCCAAGGGCATGTTCGTTGTTTTTATGTAAGGCATACAAAGTTTATATTCCTTTGCCTTTTGGATATCTTGGTTTTTGTTTGAAAGTTCATATTTATATTCGTTTGTCTCCCACTCATATTGTTTGTTTCAAAGGGGATTGAAGTTTGTATCTTCTAAGCTCACTTGCTAATCGTATGTCTCTTGTTGATGGTTCTCTATTCTAGGTCTTCAAAGGGTGTGTTCTAGTGGTGAACTTTCTCTCTCTTTATGCATTGCATTGCATCTACACACCGAGGTTTAGTTTATGATGCACTTCAATTCTCTTATTTGTTCAATCTTTTGTTTATCCCCACATATTGCCTCTTATTTTTGTACGGATTGGGATTGGCTACTGTTTTTGGAAGTTCATGATGTATTCCTCTTCACTTCTATGGTACATCGGTTCTTTTCCTTTTCTCTTCTTATTATGGTTTGTGTTGTTAGTTATTCAGTTTGTTTTTCTATTGTTAAGGTTAGTTCTCTATTGCACACCAAGTGTTTGCTCAAATGCCTAAATGAAAATTCTCACATGTTTTGGTTGTTACTTAGAGTGTTTTCTAACATTCTTCGATTGGTTCCTGTTCTGGGTATGCAGGACATGCCTCCTAAGCGAGCTCGGACTACTCCCACCAAAGAAACACCCGGTTCCTGTATATATTGATTCATGTTTTCTCATAGGTTCTCATCATATTTTTCTATGTTGGGCTAATTTCTTGAATTACCTTGTTGGCTAGCTGGTGTTTGATTAAATGCTTATGAGACTTGCCTATCCTCTTATTGTTGCTTCTTGTGCCTGGTTGATCCTATTTTTTCCAGCAATAGGTTTGATTAGATGTGTTCTTGGTAGTCTTCTGCAATATTCCTCATGCAATGGTTTTGGGCTACCACTGTTCTACTTTGGGATGCATGTGCTCAGTTTGGTCATCTATAGTTAGCAATTCTCTTCTATTGACTCTCTAATCTTTCTGACAATGTATGGCATGTCATCGGAGTCTTAGTGTTCTGACAGGAAATTGCTCTGAAGTTGGATTGTTGTTTTGTGACTTGGTGACATCGATAATCCTTGCTCATTCTTCAGTTAAAGCATTTTTTTAATGAGCTTGATGATTGCTTATCTTGTTTGGCATATGTTGAACTAATTTTGGGGTTTCACTAGGGTGGGCTTACAGGTTTATTCCTTTTATGTCTTTATTCCATTGTGTTTAGGATAATATTTTCTTCTCCTTGTTTATAAGATTCTCTAATTCTCTTTTTGTGGTTGGATGAGTTGTTTCACGAACATGTACAGATTGGATTTCTCCATGGATTCTCAATGGATTTTCTTATCCTTTACATATCTCTTCCTGCAGATACTCATATTCCTGTAGTTTTGTCATGGGATATTGTTGGATGTGTCTAATATGCATGGTTTCCCTATTCTCTTTCATATCTCCTACTAACTATTGTTTATCTCTTCTTCTTTCTCTTTTCGCATATTCTTTTCTTGCACATTTCTCACAGGTTTGACTTTTTGGTTCTTGGTCATTATTGTACGTTGCCGATTTCATCGGGTATGGTATTTCTTCCTTTTTGTTTGTTTGCTCTTTTTCTCTAGATATCTTGCTACTATGAAGTCGTTTCTCTGGAATCTATCTCAGGTGGTTATGGTCGGTTGTTTAAAGTGATATTTTAGTGAATCATTTGTTCCGATTGTTGGTGTCCTGACTCTTTCTTCTATGAATAGGATTCTCTTGGTTTCTATCAGGGATTCATGTTATGTTTTCTTTTCTTCCCTCTGTTACCTATATAAGTATTCAGTGTCTTGTGTCTGTGTTGGTACTCTTTCTTCTTCATTTATATGCCTAGATCTCTCTCATGTTTTTTAGTTTTGTGTGTCATGGATTCCAGATTTATGGTATGGTTTTCTCTTTACTCTCTTTTACCCTTGTATGATTGGTTCTTTGTGTGCTTCAAATATCCTTATTTGGTTTGTTTGTTCTAGGTGCATCTTTCTCATATGCATTGCATTTAGGTGACGCTTGTGTTTAGGGGGAGAATTCTTTGTATTGACATCAAGTTAACAAGTGTTTATTTTATGACTTCCGTTGCATATCTTTTTTGTTGTTAACATGATTGTTCTCTTACTTTTCTTCTTTAATCTTATTTGTTATGGTTTGGTATTTATCTTTTCTCTTTCTTTTGTTACCTTGCTTTATTTGTGACAAAAAGGGGGAGATTTATGACTCTAATACTAACACCTTCTTCTTCCTTGTTAGTGTATTTTTGGGTTATGTTTCAGGTATGCTACACGTATGGGGGAGTGAACGTGTTGATGTTTAGAGGTTGTACAGTTTTGGGTCATGTTTCAGGTATACTACATGTATGGGGGAGTGAACATATATGATGGAGTGAAAGTGATGATGATCACTAAGTGTATGTACAGTTTTGGGTAACTTCGAGTATTAAACCTTGGAGTTCATGAAGTATGGGGGAGTTGTTCGAGGAACTTCTGTTCGCTATTTGGTTGTTTCAGAATTTCTTGTTGCTTCCGTTCGGTCTCTGATGATTAAAGTGTCTTGCTCAAGCTGGAAGTCAAGAATTGATGACTCGGTATGTGTTTTACCTTGAGTGATTTTGTAGGCATGTTTTATAAATGCCATGGTTTGGGTTTGTAAGCACGTTTTATAAGTGCTATTAGAGTCATAGGTTTTTGTCACAAAATCAATGTCAAAGGGGGAGATTGAAACCGGCACGAAGTTTGTTTGACATCAATTTTGTGACATTGGATGTCCATGGTTATCTCGCTTTGAGTTCATTGTTAGGAAAACCAAGATGTACGCATGGTCGGTTCGTGTTCATGTCCTCTCGTGTCTTCTCGGTCAAGTTATTGGGTTCTGAACGTACGTACCTAGTTAGGGCGTACGTACGTCATGTAAGGCAGCAAACATGTTTTGGTCAGGACGTACGTACCTAGTTAGGGCGTTCGTACGTCCAAGCAGGCAGCGAACTTTTTCAGTGTGGAGACGTACGAACGTTGTTTCGACGTACGTACGTCCAATGTGGATTTCAGCAATTCCGGCCCATTTTGTGTGTGTTCTAACCCTAAGTATAAATAGGGTTTCTCTACCAAAGAACAAATTAGTTCTTTGGCCGTCCAATTCACCTCTTGTTTCTTGGAGTTTGTTTGGGTTTTTGGTTTAGGTGGTTTTGGTGATTGAACTCATCTTCTTCTTCCCCATTCATCTTCTTCTTCATTATTGTTTATATTGATTTAGCTTCGAGTCTTCTTGTGTGTTCATCAAGAAGTTGAGTATCCTTGTGTGTTCATCAAGGAACTCTGGTGTAAGCTTGTTTCATAGTTCGACTTCGAGTCTTCTTGTGTGTTCATCAAGAAGTCGAGTGTCTTGTGCGTACATCAAGGTGCTCTGGTGAAGTCAAGGTGTTAGAGATAACCAGGAGTGTCAACTCGCAGTGATTGCAGGTAGTTGATAGGTTTGTACATCTCTTTTCATCTAGTGGATTTATTTGTTGTCGAGAGGACAACCGTGGACGTTTCCCATATTGGGTTTTACCACGTTAAAAATTCCTGTGTGTTATTTACTTTCTGCGTATCGTTTGATTTGTTTGAATATTCAATTATTAGATTTGCACTATTTGTAGTTTCTCACGCAGTGATTAGAGGGGGACAATATTGACATTAGCGAGTGGTATGGTGCTCGCCACTCTAGGATAAGCGAAGATAAAATCCTGGGGCGTTACAGATGGTATCAGAGCCGACGACGGGTTCTTGTTGCAGGTGGGAAGTACGCTGAAAAGGCCCAAATAACGCCAGGTACTTGTCTCACTTGGCAGGGAACGTCAGAGATTTTGGGACTGCGCTATGTGTGATGCAGAGTCGAGGACGACTCTATTCTAAGGTGGTGGGATTGTAACACCCATGAGTTGGTGTTAGTCCTACATTGCCAAAGAAATGGTTGTATGGGTAGTATATAGAGTTTAACCATACTCTAACTAATGTCAATTCCTTCTGGGGGAAAGCCAAATGGGTGGACCTTGATCCAAAAACCCTCTACTGCTGGATATCTGCAGTGACTAAAGGGGGACATTGACATTAGTGAGCGGTATGGTGCTCGACACCCCGGGATGAGCGAGACGAAATCCCGAGGTGTTACAATTCAAGTATGATAAATCTTTGCTCTCAACACTCATACTATGAGAATCAAATAGGTGTGCTAGCTATTATAAGATTTTGACAAACAAATTTATGGAATTACACGAAGATCTTCTCTTGTTTCTCTAAATAGTGGTTGGAAGAAAAAAAAAACACAACCTTCATTACCAACACACTATGTGAATATTCACGCTCAATATTGTGTGTCTTCTATTTTACTTTGAGTACAAGTAAGAAATAAAGATAATTAGGCCTTACGACCATATAACGTGATTATGTTGTGTAATTATTGCGTGATTTCAGGATTAATTAAATTATTTATCAAATATACTCAATAATGGTATTTGAGAAGCTGGTCTTTGAGAAAAAAATAAAATAAATCATAGTCCACACATAACCAAAGCCCAACCCAATAACTTGACAATGAAGTGATTTTTTATTGCAAAAGGCATTATGTGGGGACTACAAAACTATACGGATACACTTACACATAAACTTTGATGGGTTTTTTTTGTTCCTATAGATTTTTGCCGTGAAATTAAAAACTAGGAGGAATGGAAAATATAATTATAGGTAGGTCCCAACTTTTTTTTTTCTTACTAAAACCCAAAACCAAATCAAAGAAAAAAAATATCTACAAAAGACATACGCATCAAACATATGGGGTTTCATTGTAGCTTATGATAAGTCCTCAAAAGTGTATATTTATCCCCCGAATAACACCTTATTTGTCTAGCACTTAGCTTATATTATTGTGTTATATCTATTGATTAGTGCTTTATTGTCTATTGTGTAGGTTTCATGAGCCAAAATGCGAATATTGTGTTAAAGCCCGCGAAAAGTCAAGAAAAGCAACCAAAAAGGTGTTATTTGCACTAAGGGAGGAGAATTGATATTTGCACCCACAGATCTGCTAAGGGCATCCCACGGTCAGTCCTGTTGACTTGACTTCATGTCAAAGTGGGGAGGTTCGAATCTCAGCCCAAACCGGGTCCTATTGAAGCCCACAAGTCAGAATTTCTATTTAGGGCTTTATTTAAAGTCCAAACTTAAAAATGCTCTCCAAGGAGATCCAGAAGTCTGATTTGGGCCCATGAGCTATCAAACTGAAGGTCTTGGTCCAAGATACAACTTAAGCCCAAGAAAATTAGGTTTTGTTGAAGACCTAATGCCTCTAGAAGACCAACAGAAGCAGCCACAAATTTGACCTAATTTGAAAGTCTTTGCATGCAAGTATTCTACCTTGTATTTTCTATATAAGAGAAGTAGTAGCTAAAGATTAGGTATCTTTGAAGAGAGAGGAAAGTGAATATTTGTGAGAGAAAAGTTCATCTTCTTCTTCTTTGTATCAAATTCAATTATTAATATCAATCCATATTTTTCCATTATGATATCTTGTGATTTATTTATTTATTCCATGGTGTCATCATCAAGGGATGAGTAACTAAATCTACTTAGGGGGATGGTTGACGCACTCTAGATAATGCAAAATCACCATGTTTGTTCTTAATGTTCATTGTGATTCAAAGTACTTATTGCTTATTTACTTTTATCTGCAGTATGAGGTAAGTATGATTATTTGCATGTATTGTTATATATGTTGTTAAAATACTTTTGTTAGGGTTTAGGGAAACCTAGCTTTAATAGTTGTATTTATATTGATTGAAGATGTGTAGTGAAATAGCTGAGAGGTGATTATTACATATCTACAGTTAGTATCCTTTATTGGAACCCTTTTGTAATTAAGTCAAATAGCTGAGAGGTGATGATTTAGCTATGAATAAATATGTTGAGTTAATTAAATTGAATAGCTGAGTGGTGACGGTTTAATTAATAAGATGTATTCAATAGCATGCATAAGAGAAGCCTGTTTTAATTGAGTAGAATAGCTGAGAGGTGACTACTTGCTTATTATAGGTATTAATGATTAATTGGAATATCTGAGAGGTGACTAATTAATTGTTATAGATTGAACACGAAAGAACAACATGTTATGTTTGCATGATTTAGTTTGTGGATACCAATTCTTCCCCATTTGTCATTATAAATCTTCTTTTCATCTCTACCATATTCTTAAGTTAGTTTATCTAATTATTGCCTGTAGGAAGTTAGAATCAATCTCAATCTATTTATTGATTCCCTTGGTGTTTCTTAACAATTGTTTTCTACCGTGTTTGAGCTAAGATCTCCCCCTCTGAGGTGGGTACGACCCTAGCTTGCTTGTTACTTGTCTACTTTGATAACCAATTTATACAGGCACAAGAAGGAAAATCTATAAAATATAATCTTTTGATAGGTGGAGACACCAATTTCCATTTATCAGCTTATACGTCGCTTTACGCTTTGTATATATTTGTGTAGACAAAATACTCCTTATATAAAAGGTACGCTACCCACTATTATAAACACTGTATATTTTGCATTCCAAAATTTATATGGTTCAGTTTAATCTTTTAGTGGTTTTGTTGGGTGCAATAGTTGTGAAAGATTATATTTAAAATTTAAACCAACCAAAAACGAATCATATCATATTATTAGTAATTTATGGTTTGAACTTTCATAAGATTAATCATACTAAGGTTTATTGTCATTATGAAATAGAAACACTATGAAAGATTCAATAATTGCTAGACATTATATATACCTCAAAATCTCATTCAGACCTTTAGAAAACAAGCATTTGATAATAAACTATTTCAAAAATGAGAAGACTGTGGAAGAAACAGAGAGGGTGGTTTGCTTTGAAGCTTGACATGGCTAAGGCCTATGACAGAATTGAATGGGATGCATTGTTCAAGATCATGCCGAAGTTGGGTTTTGGTGAGAGATGGATTAATTTATATTAATTAGATTTTGTCTTCAAACTGTCTCTTTCCAAATCTTGATGAATGGAAGCCCTCTCACAGAATTTGTACCAACTAGAGGAATTAGGCAGGGGGATCCCCTTTCACCCTACCTTTTTATAATGGTGAGTGAGGCCCTGTCAAGGGTGCTTGCAAAGGCTGAGACTGACAAACTGATGTCAGGTTTCAAAGTTTCCAGAAGAGCACCAGCTTTGAGCCATCTACTGTATGCAGACGACACTATCATCTTTGGGAGAGCTACGTTACAAGAGGTCAAAAACTTGAAGGAGATACTAGATGAGTATTGTGCAACAACTGGTCAGAAAGTCAACTATGACAAATCAAAAATCTTTTTAAGCAATTATATTCATCATAGACATAAGAGACTTCTGAAAGTAGTGTTGAAGGTGGGAGACCTGCAGGCCAAAGATAAGTACTTAGGTACCTCTCTATTGCTCACAAGATCAAGGCTTAAAGACTTCTCATATCTAGAAGACCAAATGAAGGATAGAATGAGTCCATGGAAGGCAAGCTTCTTATCACAAGCTGGAAGAACAGTTATGATTAAATCTGTAGCGCAATCCCTGCCTGTGTATGCTATGTCATTTTTTTATACTAACTAAAACACTAAGTGAAAATATGGATAAGATATCTAGAAACTTTTGGTGGAGAGGAACTGGAGATAGTCAGGCTGTACACTTATGTAGATGGGAACATATTTGCAAACACAAAAGAGAAGGTGGACTTGGTATAAGGACCTTCTATGAGATGAATCAAGCTTTGGTAGCCAAACTCCTATGGGAGATGAAGACAGATAAGCAGTCACTGTGGAGCCGAGTTATGAATGCAAAGTATGGAAAATATTTTACAGAAGATGATATTAATGCTCCTGCTTGGTCTCCAATAATGAAAGGGTTAATGAAAGTGAAAGGGATAATAAAACAAGGAGGCATTTGGACTATAGGAGATGGTCAGAATGTAGATTTCTGGAAGGACCCCTGAATTCCTATAAACAGCTCACCTACCCCCCTTATCCAAGTCACCCCAAGCCTTTACCAAGCTAATCAGAAAGTCAACCATTTCCTTAATCTTGATGGTAGCTGGAATTTGACTTTGATAGACCACTTCCCTTTGAATGTTAAAACTTCTATTCTTGAGATCAATCCTAGGATAGGGGTGAGGGATAAACTAGTCTAGTTTTTGTCTAAAAAGGGGTGTTTTCTGTCAAGTCTGCCTATTGGGCTTTAACTCAGAGGATCAATCAGAGTGCTAGCTCCTCAAACACTCAACTAGGTGAAGTGTACAAAAAAGTATGGTCCCTAGAACTTCCCCCTGACATACTCCATACTAGCCAAGTTCTTGCTAGACACCATTTCAACATAGACCCTATGTGCTCCAGATGTGGTAACCAACCTGAAACTTGCACTCATATCTTTTTTGAATGTCCTGACATCGAAAGACTCTGGTTTGCTTCACCTCTTACTCTCAGACCCCCAAGTGATATCGGTCAAAAATCAAGCTAGTTAACTTTCTTTTCCAACCTTGATAAAATGACAACTCCTGATAGTATACCAGCCTCCTCTTTAGCTTTCCACATATTATTTTAATTTTTATTTGGAGATACAGAAATGATCATAAATTTAATGGCATTGCTATGAATCGTTCTTCTATAATTCATGCTGCATCAATTGAGTCGGAAAGTTGGCATAATGCTCTAGAATCACGACACCATCAATTGCATAACTATTCACACCATGCTTCTATCTTTAATCAGTCTGATGTCAATGATATACAATGGATTGCACCTCCCCCTGGATGGATAAAGATTAACTTTGATTCATCCTTTGATACATACTCATAGCAGAACAAGTACAGCTGCTGCTGTTGCCAGAGATCACAATGGAACATTGCTTGGTGGAGCCACAAAGAAACTGAAAGCTAAGGAGGTTCTTGAAGCCGAAAGTAAAGCTGCAGAACTAGCTAGTCTTCTAGCTTTGGAGTTCAATTTTCTTGATGTCATACTGGAAAGGGATAATGTATCTGTTATTAACAATCTTAATTGTCTGGCCACTAGGGCTTGGAGTGTTAGAGGTATTTTGAAATCATGTAGGAACTTTTTATCTCTGTTAAGGTCTTGGTCAGCCAGGCATGCCTCCAGAAGTGAAAACTTCGCTGCTCACTCCTTGGCAGCTTAGGTTAAACACTCTGGACCTGCCCATGTTTACTTTATGTCTGCTGAACTGTCATCCTCTTTATTCTTAAATGAAATTACCAGTGCCTAAACTGGCATGGATTATTAAAAAAAAAAAAAAAAAAAAAAAAAAATTCAAAAATGGTAATCAACCATATTTGTAAGAATACAAATTTTACCGTAAAATGACAAGTAACCAAATGACATATATTAACAAAAATTTCGGAAGGACTATATCTACATTATTTAATAACACACGTGTATTACACGGGTCTTATAACTAGTACTGCTAAAGTAGCCAAAGAATTTAGGCTGTGGTCTCATTTTGTACGTGATCATGGGGAGCCAATCATAAAATGACATGTGTCATTAAAGTTTGAGTTATTTACTAAAATCTATGTATGGGTGTAGTGAATTCTAATGGGCTTAAATTAGTACGTAACTCAATTAACACTTGTCATTTTATGATTGGCCTCTTATTGTCACATACAAAATGGGGCCACAACCAATTTTTTTCATAAGATACATAGTATATCATTCTTTCTTCTAATTAAACAGGTTGGAAGCTGGAAAGATTAAGACCAATCCTCACCTCACCTGTAAATTTAAATAAAATAAAATCTTTCCTAAATTATAATTATTACACATTAATTTTGATTAAAACTTATCTTATTAATGAAGAATGTAAAATAAAACTATTTAGGAAAGATATAGAACTTACATATAAATCCAATGGCTTAAATTGAGTCTCACTTTCATCCAACGATTAATATTCCTAATCCATGACAATATAATCTTTCTATATATATTTATGTATATGACAATATACATAAATATATATACTCTCCCTTTTGTATTCTTTGAAACCTTTGTGAGAGAGAAGAATAGAAGATCGAGAAGCCATGGAGGTTTCTCACGGATTAAAAGTGTTTAGTCTCTCTTTATTCTTGTTATTGTGTATAATATATTTTTTCTCTTCCAACAAACTAAACCACCAATACACTAAGTTTGATGATCAGTTGCAGCACACTCAGTTTGTAAGGAGTAGTGTTGCTAATCACATCAGTTCTGCTTTGTATGGAAGCTTGACGACTAATGGCTCAATCGAGAATCGATACAGAAATCCTACATTTATTGTAAGTTACTACTCACTCTTGATCACCAACAATATTTGTGTTTGTATTATTTGAAATATTCTCTCACTTAAATTTTGTTAATATATATATAGAGAAAAGTTGGAAAACTTAGTGATTCAGAAAAACTGGAGTTGGGACTCGCTAAAGCTCGAGTTGCAATTCGAAGTGCCATAAAACTCAAAATTTCTGCTTCAGATGATGATGAAGATGCACCAAGAGGTGTTGTGTATCGCAACCCCAGCGCGTTCTATCAGTAAGTTGTTAAACCTCGAAAG
This sequence comes from Aquilegia eximia, assembly GCA_023053565.1. Taxonomy (NCBI): domain Eukaryota; kingdom Viridiplantae; phylum Streptophyta; class Magnoliopsida; order Ranunculales; family Ranunculaceae; genus Aquilegia; species Aquilegia eximia. The sequence goes on from JALIGU010000003.1 coordinate 32,858,473, forward strand.
CTTAAACAAGAGTGCATTCATTTGGATTCTGGAGATTGTCCAGCATTTTTTTTTTTCTGTTAATTAATCTTAAAATCCACTTAAAATTCTGATCAGCATGCTCTCAACAATCAACATAGGATTACAAACATATTCAGACGACAGATTCACCTAGGTCTTGCACTCAACCGGTCACTCAGTCTTTGACTTCTAACCTTACAACCTTGCCTGTCTGAAATTTCCTGCTGCTCAATCCCTGCCAAAACACACACTAGTTAAATTGCTGCCCTGCATACTGTCAGATCTGGCTACCTTCAGATTGAGTTTCATTAGAGTTCTGCCTTCGTTTTAACCCAAACTAGCTTGGTCCATGACCAGATTCAGAACATGCAATATGATGCCCTTCCTCGAATATGCTTTGTTTCTGACATTCCAAATACACAGCATATTGAGTATGGTAATATACTAATATCACCCAGATTTACAGCTATATTCAAATTATATTACTGAATATATGATAATGTTCTGATTATGTACACTTAATTGAGAAGATACCAGTAATTTTTTCCATAATTGTGGCATCAATATGAGCAATCTACCATTTAAATCAACATTGTTTGCCAATGATTTTCAATGCATGTTTGATCTACTAATGAATATGAATAAATTATTGAGCCGACTGGGGTACATTGGAAATACAGAGAAATCATATTCTTTTATTAATCTTCTTCAACACTTTTAATTTTTAGAGTGCTTTGCTTCCAAGCCAAATAACACTTTTCACCTATCCAACTTTTACGGACAGTGTGATGATATTCATGATATAAAAGCTAACATCAATTTTAAGTATTAACTCTCAGCCTGTAGACTAGTGCGCGCACTCGATCAATTGTTACCATCAAAACCCAATCATGATAACTAACCATCATCAATACTTGCATTTGCTAGCTATTACACAAGCAACCAAAACAGAGCTTTGGGCTTCTATGCAATTAAAAAATTCTAATCATTTTCCACCATTTATTTTAATTTTAATTTTTTTGTGCAGAAGTTTTAGAAATCTAAATACAGTATTTTATATTAAGCAACTAAACAATTAATGCAGCATCATTCCCTAATTTATTTGCAGGAGTTATTTAGAGATGGAGAAGAGATTTAAGGTATATGTATATGAAGAAGGTGATAGACCTATTGTACATGGTGGACCATGCAAGGATATATACACATCAGAAGGGAGGTTTATACATGAAATGGAGTTGGAAAATACCAAGTTCAAAACAAGAGATGCTCGATATGCACACGTTTACTTTATGCCATTTAGTGTTTCCATGATGGTTAAGTACCTTTACAAGCCAAACTCTTTTGATAAGTCACCATTACTAAGGTTCGTTTCAGATTATATCAGAGTTATTTCTACAAAATACCCTTTTTGGAATAAGACTCAAGGTGCTAATCACTTCATGCTCTCTTGCCATGATTGGGTGAGTTTTTTTTTTCTTTCTCAAATATCAACTTAAATTTGAGTATGATTTTTCTTTTCATTTATATTTATGTATATTTTATTTTTCTGTGACTATAAAATTTATCAACGTAATAATAATCGACAGGGTCCAGATTCCTCTCGTGGCAACCCATTACTCTACAACAACTCCATACGGGTCCTCTGCAATGCCAACACTTCCGAAGGTTTTGATCCAAGAAAAGATGCAACACTGCCAGAAATCGACCTCTATGATGGTAACATGTCCCCAGACCTCATCTCTATCCCACCGGACAATGCTCCACGACCACACCTTGCATTCTTTGCAGGTGGGTTGCATGGACCAATACGGCCCATTCTTTTTCGACACTGGAAGGCTAAGGACCCAGATATCATTGTCTATGAATACCTCCCAAAAAACCTCAAGTACTATTCCTTTATGCTGCAATCAAAGTTTTGTTTATGCCCAAGTGGATATGAAGTAGCTAGTCCAAGAATTGTTGAAGCCATTTACGCCCAGTGCGTGCCAGTTTTGCTATCGGAACATTATGTACCACCATTTAGTGATGTACTAAGGTGGGAAGCATTTTCGGTTCAGGTTAAGGTCTCTGATATACCGAATTTGAAAGAAATATTGAATGCTATTCCTGAAGAACAGTATAAGAAGTTAAAGGAGGGTGTCAAGGCAGTGAGGAAACATTTTGTGTTGAACCAACCACCAAAGAGGTTTGATGTGTTTCATATGATATTGCATTCTATATGGATTAGGAGATTAAATGTTCAACTTTCATAAATTTTATTAAGACGGAGTTGTTAAAATATAGGAAACAATAAGGTGATTTTATGAGGAACTAATTTATTTTGTAGATAACACATTTATATAAAGATGATATTACTTGGCACAACGGAGTTGGTCTTTTCCATGTAGTGGTAAAATTATTTCTGATTTTTTTTCGTGGAATTTCATTACTAAAATGAATAATGAAATAGCGACATTCTGAACTTCAGTGTATGATTTATTTGGAAAAAGCCAAAAAATGTGATTGAAACAGAATTTTACTAAAAACATTTGCTTGGTTTGTGAGCACGCCCACAGTATTAGTGTATTACTGTCATGAGCATCCTTTCTTTCGCGCTATCCTGCTGCCAATAGACCAATCATGTCTCATTCTTCTCAGTTGAAGATTTCAGGTGGTCTCATTATCATTGATTTGTCGCAGTATCTGCTGCTTGAGCTTAGGGCAGTGGATGGCTAGGGCAAAGCAAGCCACCCAAAGTCGGCGCAGCCTAGGGCTGTGAGGCCTCGCCGATTGAGATGAAGAGTTCGGCCCCACCGATTGAGGGATTAAGAAGCTTTCTTCAATGGAAACTCTCCCCATTGGAGGCGGGGGAGGCGATGCCGGCCCTTCGAGACGCCCGGTTCTGGACCTCAACCGGACCCCAGAACCGGAGCTAAATCTCCACTTACTCTTTTTCCAACCTTGTTGTTTGATAGTCTAAAATTCAAAGGAAACTGTTCTGCAAGAGCGGTGTCACCCAGCCACACATCTTTCCATAGCTTGATCTTCTGCCCATCCCACAATATACACTGAATGCCTGGTTTGTAAACCCCCATATACTTCTCCACAGTGATTGAGCAGCCACTGCCCTTATGTCTGATCTTCTGTCCATCCATATTGACCTATTTGGCTTCTACTACCGTCTTCCATAGTGATCCTTCTATCCTGCCGTAAGCCGGCCATAACGCCAAAGTCATTTGGATAAGAGAGCTCCATTTGTATATTTCAATTTCCTTAGTCCCAATCCTCCAGTTTTTCATAGTTTACATATAGAATTCCAGTTCACAAAATGGTACCATCTCTTCGAACCCATTAGGAAATCCTTCAAATTATAACTTCATAGTACACCATTATGAATCAAAACTTCATAGTCACACCTCAATGAATAAATTAAACTTCATAGTTAATCAACATATTGATTTTATAAACTCATCTAGTCAACAAAAACAAGGCCTAAAATTAAGTTCAAGCCTAGAATTTCCAAATTCCATTTTCATTAACAATGACTCATATACAAAGGTGTAGGACAGACAGGCACACAACAAACTACGCTGCAAGTCCTCTATGAATAGCAAAGCCAACAAAAATAAAAAATAAAAAATTCAATCATTTGTTGAAAATCAATTAATTTTATTATTACTTATCAAGTGAGCTATATAAATCTGCACACCAATACATTACTGAACCACAAATAATATTTGATAAATAAATTCCGATACTGCCCTCCCAGTGTTGATAACCGCAATAAACTGTATTCTGAATCTTGAACCAACAAAAGTTGGACAACCTTTTTGTATCTGGTAATTTGTTGAACAGTGTGGTTCACCAAGTAGGCCAACCAACTTAATTTCATAATTTGTTGTATTCAACAATTCGTTGAATTACTTTTCTAAAAATGGTGATTATTGCTTTGTCAGAGAAGTTGAGGTTGGATGTTAATTAGTTTTATTTTCTTGTTCAACTTCTCCTTAATAGAGTTTTGAGTTTCTTTCTCTTCTTCTTCTTCTTCTTCTTTATGCCATCTATATTTGGTGCATGCACTAAAATAATTTGCATGCCCAGTGGTGGTGAGGCTCTCAAACCACTGGGATTATGGACGAATTACAAAATGTGACGTCGTGCATATCGATTTACTCAATCAACTCAAAGGGTTTGTTTAAAGGAGATAACCCACTCAATTACTCCATCCCCATTCTGCTGTTGCAAAGCTTTTTAGCTTCGTTTACTGCCATTGTCACCTCGGTTATTCTTAAGCCCCTTGGAATTCCTGTTATGGTTTCGCAGATTTTAGTAAGTTCCATGATCGTACTCTTCCTTCCTTTGACAAATTATACGTGTATATATTTTGATTGGTTTGTCATGGTTGTGTAAGGATGAATTCCAACTAATTAATTTGCGTAATATCTAGAGGAATTGAAGTGGCCATAGGATCAGCACTTCACATATATGCACGCAGTTTGTATGTGTCGATCTATTTTCTCTAACACCTTATTGTTCTGATCTAACAGGCTGGTGCTTTACTAGGTCCTACATTTTTAGGACAGATCAATGATAATGTTTTAAAGATATTCCCAACAAGAAGTTTTCAAGTGCTGCATCTATATGCCTTTGTTGGTTTGATTTTCCAGCTCTTTGTAATTGGGGTGCAGATGGATCCAATGATGGTGCTAAAGACAGGGAGAAAAGCACTAATTATCGGCATTTCAGTAGTTGTCTTTCCGTTGATATTTGCTATTACTTGTGCCTACATAATATCACGAACCATCGCAGTAAACTATGACGTGTCTAAGTCTCTTGTGAAGGTTGGAGCAATCGAATCACTGAGTTCGTTCTCGGTCATTGCATGCTATCTTATTCAGCTGAATATCCTCCACACTGAGTTCAGCCGCATAGCCTTTTCTTCCTCCATGATTAGTGGTTTTATAAGTGCTTTTTTAGCGGGGGCCTTTATAGTCTATGAAGATTCAGGGCACAATGGGGAGGTTTTAGCACTAATACTTTTTATGTATTTACTTTTGCTTGTGGTAGTTGTGTGTCTGCTCGGTCCACTGATAAGGTGGATCATTAAAATGGTACCAAAGGGACAACCCATTAAGGAGGGTTACTTGTCTTTTGTGTTGATAGGGGTACTGCTTTTGACTCTTTTATGCAAGTATGTCAATTTACGAGTGGTTTTTGCTCCCATAGTTGTAGGGTTGATGATTCCGTCAGGGCCACCGCTAGGATCAGCCCTTGTTGAAAGGCTAAATTTTTTAAATACATGGATGATCATGCCAATTTTCTATACTGAACATGCAACGTTCATGACGAATCTCTTTGGAGTTGAGCCAATGACTGCATTTTTCATTCAATTGGTTATCGTCATTGGTTGGACAGGAAAGTTTATAGGAGCATTTCTACCTGCTCTATTTTACAATATGTCCTACAAGGATGCTGTCTTACTTGGCCTCACCATGAACGCCCAAGGCTTTATCGAGATCACAATGTTTAAAGCAATGTACATCTACCAGGTACCACAAATTAGGAATTAAATCATATCTCCCCTCTTAATGTACTGCATATGAAGATCTGGTTTCTTAATTTTTAATAGTATCTTATTGTGTTGGTTTGACATGCAGTTCATTACCCTGGATTGCTATAAAGTCATGGTCATTTCCATGGTAGTCGTAACAGGGGTTACAGCACCCCTAATAAGATATATGCACAGGTCCTCCATGAAATATAAAATCCACAACAGAAGAACCATTCAGCACTCTGAACCAAACGCCGAGCTCCGGGTGTTAGCGTGCATCTATGAGGAAGAGAATGTACCTGCGATCATTCACCTGCTAAAGGCCACTAATCCAAGCAAAGAAAGTCCTATAAAAGTGAGTGTTGTTCATTTCGTGGAGCTTGTTGGCCGTGCAACACCTCTCCTCATTTCACACAAATTTCAAAGAAAAGCTTCCTTTGCCACTGCAGTCTCGCAACGCATCATAAAAGTCTTTAAACACTACGAAGATAACAACAAAGGGAGGGTAACTGTGCTTCCTTACACTGTGGTATCACCTTATGCATCTATGGACAACGATGCATGTATGCTTGCGTTCCAGAAAAGGACTTCTCTCATCATTCTTCCCTTTCACAAGCAATTAGCTACTGGCACCTTTGAAAGTGGCATAAAGATGGTGAACTGCAACATTCTTGATAAAGCCCCTTGTTCTGTTGGTGTCCTCATTGACCGAGGACTACTGGGAGGCATCAACTATGTCTTTAAAAACTGGTTGTCTTATCATGTTGCAGTAATTTTCTTGGGTGGCGCTGATGACCGGGAGGCACTTGCATATGGGGAAAGAATGTCTGAACACCCAACCATTGAACTGACTGTATTCCGGTTTCTGACAAGTTTAAATAAAGCCAGTGAGACAATGGAAAGGATATTTGATGATGAGATGGTCAGTGATTTTAGGGAAAGAACTGCATATAGCAGGCATGTCACATACATAGAGGAGGAAGTAGAGGAAGGGGTAGAGGTAATCAAAGTGATAGCATCAATGAAAGATAGTTATGAATTGATTTTAATGGGGAGGCGCCATGACGCGAAGTCACAGATCATTCTTGATCTCACTGACTGGAACAAGTGCTCTGAACTAGGAACTATGGGAGATATATTCACAACATCGGATTATGGGGGAAACGCGACACTTTTAGTGATTCAACAACAAACAAATTTCTCTCGTGTCTCAAAAAAATTATCCAATGACTGTGAATATAGATAATTAACGTCGTTTTGAAGAATAGATAGTTTGTAGGTCCATATACCTATATATTTTTGCATGAAATAGATTTTGTTAGTAAAAAGAATCAGGAATGTAGTCAAGACAAAGTTTTAGGTTGGTGTAGGAGATAGGATAATGTATTCCATAAGTCCAGTAGAAGTGTAGAACTAAAAAGGCTAAACTGTCAAGTTATGCATCAAAGTAGAGTCGAATTCCCAACTTATGCAACAAACTAAATTAGGTTTAAAATCATCAGCAAACTTCTATGTTTTCCCAATTTATGCAACGCCGTCAACTGAAATCTAACAGACGTTAGTTTTTTTGCTGACCGGATAAATTTTAATATTAAAAAATATTTTTTATCAAAAAATAAATAAATAAATAAATTAAATTAGTTTATCTCAAAAGAAGGTAAGTCTTGGGTTTCTAAACCCCAATTTTCAATTTTTTTTTAATTCTCAATCTATTGGATTATCAAATCGAACTTAAAATCTTAAAAAAAAAAAATTAAAAAAAAATAATTTAATCAGCTATAAATTATTACACAGTCAACAATAAAAAAAATTAAAAATAGAATACAGTCAGCAAAACCTAACATCTGTTAAGGATTGTTAACGACATTGCATAAATTGCAAAAACTTAAAAGTTTGCTGATTATTTTAAACCTAATTTAGTTGGTTGCATAAGTTGGGAATTCGACCTTACTTTGTTGCATAACTCGATAGTTTAGCCAACTAAAAATGTATGAATTATTGGAGAAGGATAAAACTGGAGTGGTGTACTTAAGAGTTAAGTAATGAAACAGGAGGAGGCCTGCCAACCCTAGCTTAAGTTCAAAAAAAAAAAAAAAAGAGGTTGTAGGTTGTTTTTTTGCGAAAAATATTAAATTGTTCTGTTCAATGCAATACTAGCTAGTATTTCAGACAGTGTGAAGGGGTGAAGGCCATATATGTAATATGAAGAATACTACAGGGACATTGTGATGACGGAAAGGAGGGTGATTTGGGCTTTAATTTTGGTCCATAAATATATTTGTTTATTTTATTTATTTTACTTGTTTAGTTTAGGGTTTTGGGTAAATTGGTAAATTTATTATGAGTATAGGGTTTTGGGTGAATTGGTAATTTTATTAGGAGTTTAGGGTTTTTGAAAAACTATATATCTCATTGAGAAATGCTAGCATCACAGATCTGTGATGCTCAAAACTCACAGATCCAATAACAAACTGCCACGTAGAAAGGTGAGGAAGGGCTAAGGTTTCAGCAGGTTTACAATATATTAGGTAGTTTTTACTTTTTACTTTGTTTTGCCAAACCACCATCAACCACAACTTCCCCCTCCAGTCCACCATCAACTGCCACCACCAGTCCAACATCATCACCGTCACCATCGTTATTACTTTTGTTAATTTTATTTTCCTTTTCATCCTATGATCTTCTTAATTCTAGTTTCTTGTTCCCTATATTCCATAAAAAGAGTTTGATTGATAAATCACAACTTGGATTCCCACCAAAAAATCCGAAAATTGCAAATCCATAACAACTGGTTTTGATACCCAAGCAAGAAGAAAGATGGAGAAAACAAAAATATAAAAACAAAAATGAAGAAAAAGAATGATAAATATGTAGAAGAAAATAAAAAAATTGAAAAAATACAAGGAAGGAGAAGAAGTGTATCACCCATGCAATTGGGTGGTGGTTATAAAAATCATGTTGTAGTGGTAGTGGTTGTAGAAACTAGAAATCATGCTATAGTGGTGGTGGTGGTGGTGTGGCGGTTGAAACCTCCCTGATTCCCTTTTCCTCTTTTTTATTTAAGATTTTATTTATCAAAATTAAAATACCGTTGAAACCTTAACCCTTCCCCACCTCTCTACGTGGCAGTTTGTTATAGAATCTGTGAGTTTTGAGCATCACATATCTGTGAAAGAAGTTTTGAGCCCATTTCTCTATTTCATTCTACAAGAGAGATGGTTTTTGGAGTTTTAATTAATTATTGAAAGAAGTGTGTCTTCTTTATGAGGGAGTATTTCATTTATCTCTGTTGTTTAATTCATGAGCTATTCTCATAATTCGCTTCCCTGCATCACATTGCCAAAAAAACAAGGCCTAAGATACTACCATGCATCTCAGGGCAAAAGATAGTTCCTGGATCGTTTGAAATCAGAGTAGTACCAAAGACACCCTCTTCTTCAATAATGCAAATTGGGAAATTGGCTATGGAGATTCTGTGCGGTATACTTACATCATGGACCATACATATTGTTTTGCCCGCCAACTAATTAAGGAATTAACGATAATTTGAGAGGTATGCTTTGCATAATATAATAGGTAAAAAAACTTTTTTTTTTTTTGCTTACTGTAATTTGTATTAATAAAAATGAAAAAGAGTTTACAAATGTATGGGCAGCTTGGGTTCTCTTATGGCATCCTATAAATGGTGGAGTGGATCCATCATTTCTTTTCTCCTTTAGGCAATTGATTTCCTCTTCTTGCACAATTATCCACAGAAAAATTGACTTCCCTCTTGTCAACGATTTTGTCCATTTACTTTTTTTGGTTGCAAGCGGGTTGAGAAGACCCTACCTCTTTTAAATTACGTGTAAAATTATATCAACAATCAGCTGTTGACTGTTTCGAACTCACAACCTCTCCACTTTGTGGGAGGGGTGCTACCACCACACTTTGGGTGATGATTCTAGAGGTCTGGGGTTCGAATCCCCAGCATTATCGAGTAACTGATCTCATTAAAAATAGGCTTGCCACAATATTTTTTTTTTCCTTCTTCCGTTTAAACACTTGACAAAATACAGTGGCAGCCTGTAACACCCCGGGTCGGCAGGTGGTTTGCCGAGGGGTGTGTCCTACGGCACGTGAGAGGAGGATGTCCTGACATTGGAATATAGGTATAGATCTGTCATATATAATCACCGAGGCCTTTTGGGCTCACTTGGCTCCAGAGTTTAAAAGAACTTCAGAGTTAAACATGCTCGAGTGGGAGTAGTTTCCAAGATGGGTGACCTCCTGGGAAATAGGTTGCTACCCAATAACAACCCACACTGTCGGATGTCCGCAGTGGCTAAGTGGGCACAATATCGGCGGTGATATAGGTCGGGTCGCTACAAATGGTATCAAAGCCGACGACGGTTCACTTGTCGAGGGTGGGAGAGTATGCTGGAAAGGCGCCTCGCCCAAGAAGGGGTGACGGTTGCGCCGGGTACTCGTCTCGCGAGGGGCAAGGAACGTCGAAAATCTGGGGCTGTATATTCCAGAGCCGAGGACGGCTCTCCTCTAAGGTGGTGGGATTGTAACACCCCGGGTCGGCAGGTAGTTTGTCGAGGGGTGTGTCCTACGGCACGTGAGAGGAGGATGTCCTGACATTGGAATATATGTATAGATCCGTCATATATAATCACCGAGGCCTTTTGGGCTCACTTGGCTCCAGAGTTTAAAAGAACTCTGGAGTTAAGCGTGCTCGGGTGGGAATAGTTTCCAGGATAGGTGACCTCCTGGGAAGAAGGCTGCTGCCCAATAAAAACTCACATTGTCGGATGTCCGGAGTGGCTAAGTGGGGATAATATCGGTGGTGATATAGGTCGGGTCGCTACACAACCATCTCAAACTAGAAAAACATCCTCAAAGTTTTCACAATGAGACATAGTCCCACATGATTCATCGCTAACAACCAGAACACCGTCACTTAGTCTTTAAACCTGAAAAGTCTGGTAACAGTAGGCATTGGGGTGACTAGAAATGTTGGAGGGAAATCATCACCCCAAGAAATGCCCTCAACAATTAACTTAAGAGTATAATTATCAAAAATATATAACTTCTGAACTTTATTTCCTCCGTTAGCAAAATCATAAGAATATATGGTGGCACAAATTGGGACATGATTGTGGATAACAGGGAAAAATCTCATCGACAATGAACCATTGTGAGAGAAGAAATCTAACATAAAAAGACCACCATAAGGACAAACCCAAAAAACAAAGTGATTTCTCGACTCACAAACAACAATCGTTCTAACGTAAGCTGAAACACACATCTCCTTTGGAGGATTAGGCCATTTAAACTCCTCTTTCTTCTTCTTCTTTTTGCTTAAATCCAACTATTCAGCAAAGTGTTCATCACTAAGAAGGTCAAGCGTGATAGTTCCAAAAACAAATAATTTATTATTTGTTACCTCTACGATATTGTAAGCCCTAACAGACTGCATGCATGGATAATACTCATCATCGCCTCAAGTTTATTTGCTAACATCAAAAGCATACACTTTATTCGAGAGAGTATGGTGAAAAGTTTTCATCCCTAATCTCGCCTCCAAGAAAAAATAACTTTGAATTCGATAATGCATTTGTGTAACCACAAATATTTTGAAGATCAATTGGCAATTTCATTACCTCGTTTGCTTCTTTTAATATAAAAAAAGGAGAAGTTAATATCAATATCGATGACTAACCAGGCAGAAAACTCATAATTACCGAAATTTGAACTTGAAGGTAGATTTTTATTCTTCTTTCCACGATTCACCACCAGATTGTATCGTCGTCTTCCTCGTCTTATTAACCTCAGCTAAAATCCAATGCAATCTCTCTCAAATTAATTAGGGTTTCTCTCTCAATTTATTTATGGTTTTAGAACAATTTTTATTTGTTTAAACAAAGATAAATCAGATAAAAAGTTTAACAAAGGAAAAATAGGTTAGTACAAAAAATTCTATATATTAAACCCTACTATTACTATACACTATTAGGATAAGCGTCGAGTAGGACTGAAACTCATGTCTGTCCCCGACTTTTTTGATTTATTTTTGTCTGTCCGACTTATTTTCAACTTTGAATTTTTTATTTTCAATGTTTTTAATTGTTTGTGTACGTCTTTTTCTGTTTTTATTAAATTTTTTTTTTTTTTTTTTTTTTTTCTTCCTCTCTTCCCCCTGACGTCGGTCTCCACCGTATCACGGTTCTATATTAATTGATACCTATAAATTTAGAAAACTATTGGGATTGTATTCTTACTATTTAAACCCTATTTATATTATAGTCAGTTTCTCACAATTGTTTTTTAAAAGCTCAATTCTTTGCTAATATGATTTGCCCTTGAATTAATCTCGATTTTATAATAGAAGAATCGATAGATTATCAAGACTCGACCATGTCAAGCATATCAATATCAACACATTAGGCATAAAATATTTTTGTAATCTATGAAACAGTTTAGGTTTTTTTTTTTTTATTTAACAAAATTAATTTGTTTGACTACCCATTAAACTTGTACCAAAATTTAAATAGGTAGTTTTAGCAGAGAATTTTATATGTGTAGCATACTTGTATATGGGTGTGTACACCCAATCACAAAATGCCATGTGGCAATAATAATATAACCTAGTATGGGTTTAGTTAACCCTAGTGGGCTTGATCAGTTTTTCAACCATTTCATAGACACGTGGCATCATATGATTGGGTGTACACACCCACATACAAGTTGGCTACACATAAAATTTTTTGGTAGTTTTAGCGAATTAGCGGCTCAAAAATAAGAGAAGTATAGTTACACTTAAATACTTAATGACTCTGCTGCCCCTGAAGGTTGACCTAAAGTTGTTATGTTTAATTTAATAATTTTATTGAAATTCTAGAAACACATTGGGGTTGATTTTAGACTAAAATATCCCTTGGATCATTCAAAAGGAAGCGCTGATCGAGAAACAACATTTTGTAATTAGTTTGGTTTCAATTTCTTAAAAACAGTTTTATATAAAACTAAGTTGTAATTAACAACATTTTGCAACTACCAAGCCTATGGTGATCTTAGTCCAACCATTTTTTGTTTTGTTATTCTCTATAACCAGAAATTTTAAATTTAACAGTTTAGTTTGGTATTTCTTTTCTTAATTTCTTGATTCATCATCATCTTTTTGCATGCAACAACCAGAAAAAGAAATCGACGACGACGACGCAGGCCATGGCCATGAACAATACAACAATCCATGGTCGACCTGCGGACTGCTTGGGCCTTAGTATGAATTTGAGGAGTCTGTTTGAAGGTGATAATCCTCTCAAATACACAACTCCTCTTCTCATGTTGCAATCCGTTTTTGCTTCCGTGATGGCATGTATCACCTCAGCTCTTTTCATGCCTTTTGGAATCCCTGCCATGGTTACCCAGATTTTGGTTAGTTCGTTCTATAACCTCTCCTTTCTTTTCAGTTTTGTACATGTTTTGTTAGGTTCTTTCTGGGAAAAAAAAAATTCTGAGATCAAACTTTTGGAAAATGTCAAAAAACCATTGTTGTCGGATAAATAAACCAAAGATCAAACTATATATTTATAATCGAAAACAAAATTAAGTACACAGTCATCTAAATTATTAATTTGTAACCGTTGTTCATATCGTTTTTGATCTAACAGGCTGGTGTTACATTAGGTCCTAGCATTTTAGGACATATCAAAATATTTCAAAGAGAGATATTCCCCGAAAGAAGTTACCTAATGTTGCAAATATGTGGCTACTTTGGAACAATTATCCAGATCTTCTTGATTGGGGTACAGATGGATCCCTTAATGTTAACTAAGACAGGAAGGAAAACACTGCTTATTGGCATTTTAGTAGTTGTTGTTCCATTGGTATTAGTTAGCATTTGCGGCTTCTGTCTATCACGATTTATTGGTCTAGAAAAAAAGGATACTGATTGTCTTCTGTTAATTGGAGCAATTGAATCCATGAGTGCTTTCCCTGTCATTGCTGGTTATCTTATTGAGCTCAATATCCTCAACACAGAGTTCAGCAATGTAGCTTTTTCTTCTTCAATGGTTAGTGGCATTTGTTGCACTCTATTCATGGCATTGGTTCTGATCCATCGCCAATCAGAAGAATATACAGAGGGGGCAGTATTTGCTATGCTTACCGTTTATGCGTTTCTGGCGGTACTAGTCCTATATCTACTACGGCCAATAATAAAGTGGATGATTAAAAGAACACCACATGGACAAGCAATGAAACAGGGACACTTGAACGTTGTTTTTGCGCTGGTAATGTTGACAGCTTATATCAGTAAAGCAGGTTCTATCGAAATGCTGTTTGGGCCTTTTATTTTAGGGATAATTATACCCTCAGGGCCACCTTTGGGATCAGCCCTAGTTGAAAAGTTTGAGTTCTTCAATAAGTGGATCATCATGCCAATTTTCTACACCATACATGGAACCCTGATGGATAGTGTCTTTAGAGTTCCGACAACAGCCAATCTTCTCGTCCTTTTGATTGTACTCACTACTTTTACAGGCAAATTTTTGGGAGCATTTGTACCAGCTCTATATTTCAACATGTCCTACAAGGATTCTACCTTACTCGGTCTCACCATGAATGCACAAGGCTTTATCGAGATTATGTTGTATACGACAATGATGAACCTTGGGGTAAGTACCACAATATATCTGAAGCATGTCTCCTCTTAATTGGCAGAGTTTATTAATAACACATGCTTTCAAAAATTTATGATCAATATTTACTAACTGTGTTCTAATGACTTGCAGTTAATTGATCATGATGCTTTCAACGTCATGTTTCTTTCAATCTTAATCCTAACAGGTGCTTCAGCACCCCTAGTAAGATACTTGTATAAATCCTCAATGATATATACACTCCACAACAAAAGAACCATTCAACACTTGAAACCAAATAGTGAACTCTGTGTTCTTGGGTGCGTGTACGAAGAAGAAAATGTACCTTCCATGATCCATCTTCTGAAGGCTATCAATCCGACCAAAGAGAGCCCCATCTACTTGAGCATCATTCATTTCGTGGAGCTTACTGGCAGTGCAACCCCACTCATTATTTCTCACAAAGTGCACAGAAAACTGCCTGCTGCCACTGGAGTTTCCAAACGCATTGTCAACGTGTTTAAACGCTATGAAGAAACCAACAAAGAGGGTATTTCAATTCATCCATATACTGTGATATCACATTATCCATCTATGCACAATGATGTGTGTATGCTTGCGCTCCACAAAAGAACTTCACTTATTATTCTCCCTTACCACAAGAATTTAGCTAGTGGTTACATTGATTTCGGTGTAAGGACAGTGAACTGTGACGTCCTTAAGAAATCCCCCTGCTCTGTTGCCATCCTAATCAACCGAGGGCTTCTTGGTGGCGTTAGGTTTGTCTATACAAACTGGGTGTCCTATCATGTGGCGGTGGTCTTCTTGGGCGGCGCTGATGACCGTGAGGCTCTAGCTCATGGGAAAAGAATGTTAGAAAACCCAACTATTGAGCTGACAGTTATTAGATTCCTCACTACTAAAGGAAATGATAATGATCCAACCGAGAGGAGTCTTGATGACGCAATGGTTAGCAGTTTTAAGTTTGAAACTACAAATAACAATCGAGTCACATACATGGAGGAGGTGGTAGAGAAAGGGCTAGGGGTAACTAAAGTGTTTGAGTCAATGGCAAACAACTATGAGTTAATCATACTCGGGAGACGCCATGATGAAAAATTACCGCTAATAATTGAGCTTACAGATTGGAACAAATGCTCGGAATTAGGGACTGTCGGGGACATATTCACAACATCTGATTATGGGGGAAAGGCAACACTATTGGTGATTCAACAACAATCAAAACTTGCAGCAAGCTTACAATCATTCCAGGATGAACAATCTCACGCTAGTTATGATGTCGAGGAGTGAAAGTTTTCCCTTTGGAAACGAACGTACCTAGCTAGTTGTAGGTCCTCATTTTTACAGAGTAAGTTAGGTTTGTTTCATGTTTTATTTAACCAAAAAACACAGTAAGTTTGGGTTTGTTTCAATTGAAACATATTTGTAGGTCTAGATTCATTACAAAAATAAAAAATAAAAAAATTGTAGGTCTGAATTGATTTCATTTTTCAAGTCTTCAGTTAAGGACATGACAAGAAGCACATTTCATTTAAACATCTAAATTTTTTGAGACATGGATGGAAAATTTTCCCTTTTAAGATTTGTGGAACTCATACACGAGGCATGTAATGCCCAAATGTTTATAAAACGTGAAAACATTGATAGTTTTTATCCCAACTTAATATTTTTTTAATTACTCAAAATAATTTACGAACAAACTGTGTTGCAAGTCTTTTTTAATAACAAATCCTATTTGTCTTCTTTATGAAAAGAATGAGAGCAGGAAGAAATGAATGAAGAGAGATCAGATAGTTTTCTCTCAAGGAAATTTTTTTGGAGCATCAAGTAATGTAACACCTTGATTCTAATTATAATTTAGGACAAGTGGCAAAAGGAATGAATCCAAATACATTAGAGCAATCCCAATGGGAGGGCAGTTTGGTGCCCTCCACGTAAGTGCCACATAAACAAAACCACCTTCAAAATCACTCTCTATCCATGGTAGTCAAAACCACCTGCGAAGTGGTGCCAATGAGAAAATTTGAAAATGTCAGTTTAGGAAATTAAATGGCTTATAAGACGAAACTTTGAGTTCCGGTAATTTTACTAAATATAAGACGGAACTCTGTATTCCGTTTTTTTTTTTAAAGTGTATAAGACAGAACTCTGTATTCCGTTGTTTTTATTAAGTGTATAAGACGGAACTTCAAGTTCTATATGAAATAAAGTGTATAAGAGTTCCGAAAAAGTGTTGAACAGGAACACTGTGTTCCGTCTTACGCAATTAACATGGCTTTTGGATGACACTCTATTCCCCTCTCAAATGCCATTGGAACTTCTAACCACCTTTGAATATTTGACCCACCATTCCATTTGGGGAAGGAACTTTAGCTGAGAGGGCATTTCATACTACCGCCCTTCTCAAATGCCCTCCCATTGGGATTGCTCTTAGGACATCTCTAATTGTTGGGCTAAATGTATAATGTATTTTGTTTACACTTTTTGCTCCCCGATGGTTGCTTGTATTATAACAGATGTTTAGCAGAGGCCTCATTTTGCTAGGTCAACGAGTATCTTTACCCTTTGACATAGTAAAATGAGGTTGTTGCTAAAATAACCATCGGACCGCAACTTTCTTATAGTTTCAGTTTTAGAGCACTGGACCGCAACTCTCTTGGGGTGTGTATTTAATTTTTTAACTAAACCGCAACTCTCTTGCTGTGCGAGACTTAACTTAACTGACAAGCCCAACGAACTTAATTTCTGAAAGTACATCGGACCGCAACTCTCTTGCGGATTGAACTTGGATTCCATGAAACAACTATCTTGCGACTTGATCCATAATTTTAACAAAATTATACAAGCCATTATTGGGCTCTGTTTGAATGTGTATAAAAGTACATGCCTCAAACTAATACCAATAAAGTGGTTGTGTGCTCCAAAGCAAACATTCTCAATGGTTCAGACTTATCACAGTTGATTAATTACTGGTAATTCAGCATTTCAACTCATATATTGGTTCTCATTTCATTAATATTTTATTGTAATTCAGATGCATGCTGAAGTTGTTAATTAGATCATTGCCCTATTCTTGAAACACAAAAAATAAAAAACCCACGCATAAATCCTCACAAGTATTTTAAATTAAATCTTATTAATATTGCAATGATAATCAATCAACCTTGATATTTGATTTCATTACCAAACGTCAAACTGTTGGTAGCAAGTTCCTTCAAAACTGCATTTTCCTTAGTAAAAGGATTGTTAGCAACATGAAGTTCATCATAGCAATCATTCATTTGAGAAAACCCGGTGAACACCGCAGCTAAATTGGAATCCATGGTACTCTTATCTTTCTCCTTCATGGCCTTCAATACACTCCCCATGTTATGAATGGCATTTTCATATTCTGTTTTGGTCTGGTCAAGGCACTGCTTCGATTTACCGGTCGCGGTTGGAAGTTGTTGTTTAAGTGCTGTCAAAGTTTTTGATGTTTGAAGAATAGTTGCTTGGATGTTTGCTTCCAATGCTTGGGGACAACCTCCTTGTACATTTTTCAATATAGCATTACATAATGCTGGGAAATCAGTCTTTGAACATAATGTTGTAGCATGTATTTCTGTTGCATGAGCACTTGTGAAGAAAAATATAGCTGTTGTTGCTGTGAATATTATAATCAAGTGTTGATTGGAAGCCATAAGAAAATATTGAATGCGAATTGAAGAAGAGCTAGACCTATATGCTTGTGAGGAGAATGGTTTTGTTTATATACATATATACAATATGACAGAAATAGAGATCAACCATTTTTTTCTTAATTCAGACTTATGCCAACCATTATGCAACAAAGTAACAGATTATAAACATAGATAGTTATTTCGGACTTATCTAAAATTCTGGACCAAAAATGGATTGTTGAGTTGGATTTATTGCTCCAATACTATTATCCAGAGCTTGCATCCTTGTTGTTGTTACAGGCACAATGACATATTGTACACTTGAAAACAACAAAAGAACAACCAAGAAACTCTCAACTTACTAAGCGAAATTTTCTCCATAGTGCCGCAGTAGTGATAAGCTGTATTTATTTTGAAGATTTGGTATGAATAATCGCAGTGACGCTATCATTGGCTTCACTACTAATACCCTTGCTTGCATTAACAGGATTGCCATGTTCATAGGCAATGGAAACACTGTACTAGAAAAACACTCCCTCAGGCCTCAACACCCTCAACATTCACATCAAAACAATCTCTCAATGCAGATGGGTAAGCAAAACATGGTATGATTTACTTCTCAACCCTCGTTTAGCCACTATTCATTATGCTAGGGCACTTGAGAATCAATCAATTTATGCTGTTTTCCGCAATGAGTACAAAACATTTTGCTTGATTGATCATGAATGTTTTGATAACCCAGATGTATCTGCAACTGCCTACAATGTCAAACTTCCAGAATTTGTAGAAAATTTTACAACAGATGGAATATGTGATGGTTATGAAGTTGTTGGTTGTATTTAGGGGTGGGTAAAAAAACCGAAAAACCGAAAACCGAACCGAAAAAACCGAGTCAAAACCGGTCAAAACCGAGTTGACTAAAAACCGGTCAAAACCGGACCGAAACCGAACCGAACTATATAGCTATTGGTCCGGTCTCGGTTCTTGTTTTTATAGAACCGAGAGAACCGAACCGAACCGAAATAAATAAAAAAACATTTTTTTTTATTAGTAAATTACTAAATTAGACATAGGAATTAGTAATTGGTTGTGGACTTATGGTGGATCCATGGTTGGTTCATTGGTTTTGGACCTTTTTCCTATTTAGTACTTGATTTGGTGTATGTCTTATTTTGTTTAAAGCCCAAAACTTAAAGAATAATCATCTAAATTGTAGTGGACTAAAGGCCCAATAAAAAAGCCCAGGACCGAGTTTCGGACCGAAACCGGACCGATTGTATTTGGTCCGGTTCGGTCCGGTTACATTCAAATAATTTCGGTCCATGGAACCGAAACCGAACCGATACTTTCAAGTCGGTTTGGTCCCGGTCCTATTACATTTTAGGACCGGACCGGACCGTGCCCACCCCTAGTTGTGTTAATGAATTGATTATTTTCACCCATCACCTTATTATATATCCAACCCCCATTGCTGGCGAGTAATGGGCTTGATTCCAAGTAGGCCCATTACATCAGCAAGTGGGTTTGAATCACTCATGCTCCACCTAAGCCCACGAATTGTGTCAAACTTGTAGGCTAGCGGCTACAGTTCCTTTTTAATCATAGGGAAGACTTATTCAAAATGACAGAAACAGATGGTTTCTTATTCAAAAGGGCTTTGAAGTCAACAAATTCTGGACTAAAATACCCACCCTAATCATAGTATGATTTTAGGTCAAATCATATATAAGAAAATTTTTTTTTGCACAAAATTTTGACACTATGATTCTACCTAAAATCATAAGTCTTGGTCCTTTTCAACAAGTCAACAACAGAGATTGTCCTTTTTAAGCATGACTTTTAAAGAGATTGTCCTTATGGAGGGTTGACTCAAAAGAGATTGTCCTTCTCACCAAGGAAAACATGATTGGTGTCCTTCTCAAAAGTTACTTGTTAATCATATCCAGTAGATAGCAGCTGCAACAGCAGCTTGTGTTAGTTTGGTCTCTAGATCTCCATCCTTGAATTGTTTTAACACCCATTTCCACTCAGAATGAGCAGGGAAGATGTTCTTCTGTGTGCCTATCTTCTGCAAAACAGCCTTCCTTCTGTCTTTGCATCTTTGGATTAGCAACAATCAAAGAACAAATGATATTGTGTTCATTGACAGGTAACTACGTACTCTGGAACTGGATTGCATGCAGAGAAGATGTTTTCAAAAGCAATGTTGTTAATGGTACATTTCTTTTTTATTTTCCTCGTTAATGTGGGTGTTTTTTGTCTTTCGTTTGAGGTTCCCCAGCCTACGTAGTATAGTCAGAGATTGTACTTTAAAACTTCTTCTCTGAAATTTGGTTCACTTCTTTATTCTTGTTTACACACATAAATGTAATTTATACCACAAAACCAAAACTTCATGGTTCTGGTTATCATAGGTATTGTTGTTAGTGTACTGGTATGTAGTAGTCTGCAAAAAGACCAAAGTTGAACTCTATTCTAACATCCGACTTCTTTGTGGCCTGTGGGGTTTATATGAATGCTATATCCAGAGTGCTATCGACGCAAAAAAATTTATCTGTCTCCTCTTGTATCCAGAGAAATAACTCCACGCTTTATGGCGTGTTGTGATTGGGACCACACGAACCACATACAAGAGGAGACACAGATAAATATTTTTCGTGTCAATAACACCAAACTCCGCAAGATTCTTCCACGGACCATAAAGGGTGGAGTTATTTCTCTCTGGCAGAAGACAGAGAAGAAACCAGGAGGACGATAAAAGTTTTGGATGCCTTGATCTGTTGAAACATCTGGAACACTCCAACAAGCAGCAACGTTTATCTGGCCTGAGGAAGCTATTCAAATACTATAGGAAAGGGTTCCTCTACCGTAACGGCGTAATTCCTTTCTGTTACCGCATCTAACTAAATCTCACCATAGCCTTTGCACATCACGTCAAGCTAAAAAATTAGATATAGCCTAAGATCCAACCCTTGCAGGTTGCAGTAG
Source organism: Aquilegia eximia (assembly GCA_023053565.1). Lineage (NCBI taxonomy): Eukaryota > Viridiplantae > Streptophyta > Magnoliopsida > Ranunculales > Ranunculaceae > Aquilegia > Aquilegia eximia. The sequence goes on from JALIGU010000003.1 coordinate 32,879,298, forward strand.
TTTCTTATTGTTAAAGCTTTCACCGGCCATTTCGAGGGCAAATTACGTCGGTCTGACTTGGGCGCACTATGAACACATTCTTCAAATTGAGTGAAGTTAGAATTAATTGAAATTCCAAATGCATTTAGCAATTAGCATTGTATCTGCACCGTAATCATTGGTTTCGCTTCTGATATAGCATCCATCATTCCATGGGGCTTCTTCCTGGATTTTTCCGCAAGAGACGACCTTTGTAGACTCGATAATGCTTATGTATATCATTGCAAAGACACCAATGAGCAAAGCTCCAGTGGAATGTATGTTGGTTTCCCAATACTAATGCATGGCAGGTCCCCAGAGAAACGCCACTCAATACGACAATGGTTAACGAAACAATCACAAACTGTTATATCTGTACTCTTTATATCCCAATTTCTTGCTTCAACAAGAATAGTTGTTTCTTGCATGCATGCTCACTTAATCTTGTGATTCAGATTTGTTGTATATTGGCTCGCCATAGTTGGGTGCACAGGATCATACCTTATAAGAGGTGTGATCCATAGGATCAGTTTCCTATATTGGTTAAGAAAACCATATATGTGCAGGAGTTCTATTTGGACTCGGTTTCCTATTTATCTCTAGTTTGAATTAGTAATTCTATATGGATTTGATTTCTATCCATGGGCTATAAATACCCAAGTAACTTGGTATTTGTAAGACAAGAAAACAAGAGAAGACAAGAGAGTAGAAAACAATAGAAACATAGAGATAGATAGAGTAAGTGAGAGAGAACTTTGGGAGCCAAGGGTGTATTGGGTATAAGGTGAGAGATTAAGATCTTGAGAAAGATACTAAGGAGATTATTGTAATCGGTGTTTCTTTTCTTATAGTGAAATCTTCTCATTGTTCCCCGTGGAGGTAGGCATTGCCGAACCACGTATATCTTGGTGTTATTGTTCTTTATTGTTTTGTTCTTCTTATACTATTGTTTATTGTTTGGTAATCTTTGACTTCATTGACAAAACGAATCTTGTATTGTATTGCAAAGGGGGTGTTCTCACGAATATCTAGGTTGCGGGTTGTTGGCGTTGTTAGGATTTAATTAATCACTGCATATAGTTCAACAAGTGGTATCAAGAGCTTAGGTTGGATTTAAGGTTTTGTCAAAGATGACGGAGACTACAGGTGTTCCTGCAAATAGTGACGGTAAGAAACCATCGGTTACTACTCTTGGCGGCGGTGTAAAAGTTGAGATTAAACCGTTTGACGGTAGAGATAACTTTACACTATGGCAAAGGAAGATGAGAAACGTTTTGATCCAACAAGATCTTCATGTGGTTCTTGACGTGAAAGACAAGAAGCCAAATGACATGTCAGATGACGAGTGGAACAAAGCAGATCTCAAAGCCATGAGTTCCATCGAACTACATATCTCGGACGAGGTGATGTTTAATGTGATGGAGGAAACTTGTGCCAAAGGAACGTGGGAAAAGCTCGAGAAGTTGTATATGGGTAAGTCTTTATCAAATAAACTTTTCTTGAAAGATGAACTCTTGAATCTTCGGATGGAAGAAGGTGGTGATCTTATGGAACATCTAAACGTGTTCAATAAGTGCATCACAAATTTGCTACAGGTGGATGTGAAGTATGGCGATGAAGACTCTCTGTACCTGCTCAGATCTTTGCCTCCATTTTTCAAGCACTTCAGGACCACATTGATGTTCGGCAAGAATACTTTAAAGTATGATGAAGTTGTTCAAGATATAATCTCTCATGTGAAGATGAATAAGAACACATGTGAAGACTCTCAAGCAGAAGGACTATATGTCAATAATTCTAATGAGAGGGGCCGAACAAATAAGAGAAGTAGCAAATTAAAAGGTAGGGGAAGATCTAAATCCAGGGATAAAGAAGGTTGCTTTGAATGTGGTGCGACAGACCACTGGAAACGAGATTGTAAGAAATATAAGGAAAAAAAGAAGAATGCCGAAAATTCAAATTCAGCCAGCGTTGTTACAGATGATAGCGGCGGAGAAATTTTGACGACTTCTTCAGGTAATGATATTTCTTCGCCTTGGATTTTAGATTGTGGTGCTTCTTATCATATGTGTTCAAACGAAGACTGGTTTGACACGTTTGAGAAAAGAAAAGGCGACGTAGTTTTTATGGGGAATAATTCCAGTTGTAAAGTTTGTGGAATTGGTATGGTAAAGTTGAAGATGCATGATGGAATTGTTAGGACTCTGGGTAACGTGAAATACGTTCCTGCACTAAGGAATAATCTTATTTCCCTGGGTTATTTGGATAAGAATGGGTACACATACAAATCCAAAGATGGGAATCTCATAGTCTCAAAGGGTTCACTTGTGGTTATGAGAGGAGTAAGAGTTTCTAACAATTTATACAAGCTTTTAGGAAATACAGTAATTGGTGGAGCTGCAGTTTCTACACAAGAAGATCACACTCAGCTTTGGCACTTGAGGCTAGGGAATATGAATGAAAGAGCCATGGAAGAACTACACAAGCGACAATTGTTGAAGGGTATAGGAGAGTGTAAACTTGAGTTCTGCAAGTATTGTATTATGGGAAAGCAAACTAAAGTACACTTCAAAGCTGCAGATACAAATAACAGAAGTACAGAAGTACTTAACTATATTCACTCAGATGTGTGGGGGCCTTCACCTACTCAATCAAAAGGTGGAGTTTGCTACTTTGTCACTTTCATGGATGATTTTTCGAGGAAAGTTTGGGTCTACTTCATGAAGGAGAAATCCGAAGTTTTCACTAAATTCAAGGAGTGGAAGGCAGAGGTAGAGAATCAAACAGGCAGAAAAATCAAGTATCTAAGAACTGACAATGGCGGTGAATATAAGGTTAGGAAGTTTCTACAGTACTACAAAGATGAAGGTATTGCAAGGCATTTTACCGTGAAGAAGAATCCCCAACAGAATGGAGCTGCAGAAAGGATGAATAGAACTCTTATGAATAAAGAGAGGTGGATGAGGTTTCATGCAGGCCTGCCAGAGATGTTTTGGGCAGAGTCACTTAACCATGCTTGTCACTTGGTTAATCGTTCACCATCCAAGATGCTTGACTTCAGATGTGCAGAAGAGGTATGGTCAGGTAAACCGGTAGACTACTCTACTTTGAAGGTATTTGGATGTAGCGCATATTCTCTTATTCCTAGTGATGAGAGAACTAAACTTAAACCCAAATCTCATGAATGCATTTTCATCGGCTTCGAGAAGGGAGTGAAGGGTTATAAGTTATGGGATCCAGTGAACCGAAAGAAAATCCTTAGTAGAGATGTTGTGTTTGATGAGAAGACTATGCCTATGAATCAAGACATGAAGAATGGTGAGAAAAACACTATTGTTAAGGAAGCAACTACAGAGATATCTCCTCTTACCAAGGTATCCAACAGGGAGACTCCTATTCAGGTGGAGGAGTCAGATGCAGGGGTTGAAGAGGATGGGCCAGAACAACAACAGTATGAAAAGGAGGTTGAATCTAATAAAGATAAGCAACAACCTTACAGCATAGCAAAGAACCGGGGCCAAAGACAAGTCAAACCACCTATTAGACTTGGGTTCGAGGAAGAAGTTCATTATGCTTTAAGCATTAGTGAAGGTGATCCTACTTCTTATCGTGAAGCAGTTGAAAGTAACGAAAGAGAAGAGTGGATTGAAGCTATGGCTGAAGAGATGGAATCTCTATACAAGAACTCTGTTTGGGAGTTGGTTCCTAAACCTACAGAAAGAAAAATTGTTGGCTGCAAGTGGGTTTACAGGAAAAAGGAAAGAATGCATGAGAAAGAACCACCAAAGTTCAAAGCACGTTCGGTGGCGAAGGGGTACTCATAGAAGGATTATTGTGTGTACACTCATGTGTTTGATGATGGGATGGTGATCCTATTGCTACTTTATGTAGATGACATGCTTATTGCTTGTCGGGATATGTCTAGAATTAAGGAGCTGAAGACGTTGTTATGCAAGGAATTCGATATGAAGGATCTTGGTCCTGCACAGAAGATCCTAGGTATGGAGATAAGGAGAGACAGGAAAGCTGGAAAGATATGGCTGTCACAAGTCAAGTACATTCAAAAGGTACTTGAGCACTTCAATATGATTGATGCAGATCCTGTGTCAACTCCTTTGAACAACAGTTTTGTTTTAAACAAAAGTCAATGTCCTTCCACAGACGCTGAAGTGGAAGAGATGAAGAAGAAGTCGTATGCAAGCGCAGTAGGGTGTCTCATGTACGCAATGGTATGCACAAGACCTGATTTAGCTCAAGCACTAAGTGTAGTATCGAGATACATAGCGAATCCAGGAAAGCCACACTGGAAAGCTGTGACATGGATTCTCAAGTATCTGAAGGTTACCAAGACGTTGGGTATCTTGTTTGAAAGACAACAAGGGAAAGCATGTGTTTCGGGTTATGTGGATGCTGATTATGCAGGAGATTTAGATAAGCGAAGATCCACCACAAGGTACGTCTTCACTTATGGTGGAGGACCAGTTAGTTGGAGATCAATGCTCCAAACGGTTACTGCTTTATCCACTACTGAGGCGGAGTATATGGCAGTAACAGAAGCTTGCAAGGAAGCTATTTGGCTGAAGGGATTAGTAAGCATATTCGGGTTAGATCAAAATTCTATAATGATAAGATGTGACAGTCAGAGTGCTATTTGCCTTGCGAAGAATCAAATGTTTCATGCAAGAACGAAACATATTGATATTCGCTATCATCGGATTCGGGATTGGTTGGACTCAGGTGAAATTACAGTTGAGAAGGTTCACACAGATGAGAATGCTTCAGATTGTCTTACTAAGCCGGTTTCAGTTGAGAAGTTCAGACATTGTTTGAACTTGCTCAATCTTTCTACATGCTAAAGATTGGGTGGAACACCTTCTCACTTGAGGTGCGTTGAGGCAAGAGGATTCTTGCCAATGTGACGGTGCTTGAAGAAATTCAAGCTGCAATGATCTTGTTTTTTGGTCGATGGCTCGCCAAGGTGGAGATTGTTGTATATTGGCTCGCCATAGTTGGGTGCACAGGATCATACCTTATAAGAGGTGTGATCCATAGGATCAGTTTCCTATATTGGTTAAGAAAATCATATATGTGCAGGAGTTCTATTTGGACTCATTTTCCTATTTATCTCTAGTTTGAATTAGTAATTTTATATGAATTTGATTTCTATCCATGGGCTATAAATACCCAAGTAACTTGGTATTTGTAAGACAAGAAAACAAGAGAAGACAAGAGAGTAGAAAACAATAGAAACATAGAGATAGATAGAGTAAGTGAGAGAGAACTTTGGGAGCCAAAGGTGTATTGGGTTTAAGGTGAGAGATTAAGATCTTGAGAAAGATACTAAGGAGATTATTGTAATCGGTGTTTCTTTTCTTATAGTGAAATCTTCTCATTGTTCCCCGTGGAGGTAGGCATTGCCGAACCACGTATATCTTGGTGTTATTGTTCTTTATTGTTTTGTTCTTCTTATACTATTGTTTATTGTTTGGTAATCTTTGACTTCATTGACAAAACGAATCTTGAATTGCAAAGGAGGTGTTCTCACGAATATCTAGGTTGCGGGTTGTTGGCGTTGTTAGGATTTAATTAATCACTGCATATAGTTCAACAAGATTTTCTTATTGTTCCACAATTGATGGAGGCTGAATAATCTAAATAGTTGACGGTGATACATATCCATGTTTCAACACCAAGAAAACCACCTCCCTAGTCAACAAAATTGTAGGAAAGATTGACAGACAAGAAGGCAACCCTGTTTTCCATCCAGCTTTGTATTGTACATCTCCTGACGGCTGACGCTATCAATTACTTCACTTTCAATAACCTTGCATCAACAGGATGGCCGGCCATATTCATAGGCAATGGAAACACTGTACTGCAAAAACTTCCGCTCAACACTGGCAATGTTCACATAAAATGATTAATTAGTTCGCAGCTGTATAGGCTGTCTCAGCAGCAAAAATCCTGCTGCTCACCCGGCGTGCTTAAAGCCACAACTCTGCACCCTTGCCAGTGAAGCTACTTAGCTAACCAGAAGAAATCCCCAAGTTTATAGTTGGGAGTGGGACTTGGGGTTTGGGGTAAATAACAAAAAATATAGAGATTTTGGCACTTACCCCCCATTTGAAATTCGAAATTTGCGTCACCCCCATTTGAAAAATTATAGCAGTTACACCCCCCAATTGGATGGAAAATTTTAACGGTGTTACAAAAATCAATTTTTAAATTTTTTTAAAATAAAATATTTTAATAATATCCAAAATACCTTTTTTATTCTAGTAATAATGACATGTGTCATAATCTTATCCATCTATTTAGTACTTAATCTAACGGTCAACTTTGTTGTCTTAAAAATACAATGTAGAGCAGCTTACCATGAATAGCGGTTGGCTCTGCTGCTGTTGTTTTAGCTTATGTTACTACCTAGTGACTTTGCTACTCCAGCAGTCCATTTTTAGTTAAAATTTTGTGGTCGTCAACACTCTTATCCTTATTTCATATCTTTGTTCTTTCCCTCTTTAGTAAGTTTGAGTAAGAAGAAACCTGATAAACTCCGTTGAACGGTTGATTTCCTCCTCTGATCAATTCTTTTCTTAGATCTTAATGTTATTCTAGCTCTAGTGATCATGGCTGTGGTACCAATTGGGTTGGGAAGTGGTCGGCATCAGGTCGTCTACCCTTGGAAGAGTCAAGAGGAAACAGTGAAAGAGAAAGTGGTGGTGCAAAGTGAAGCCTTGAAGGTTACTTATGCACAAAGAGCTACGCAAAGGTTAACACAAACTGTTAACATTGCAGATCTACCCATACCAAGCAAAAAGGGATCAACTTTCGACTCAAGTCAGTTGAGAAGGTTTTGGAGGCGTGCAAGAATGGATCTGTCAAAGGTTAAGTTGGAGGAAATTAGAAAGGCAATCACAAAAGAATGGGGACTTACAAGCTCAGTTCATATATCTCCATTGGGTAAGGGATATGTTATGTTCAGATTCATGTCCGAAGCATATTATAGAAGAGTTTGGTTTGGTGGACCTTGGTTTATCAAGAAACAACTTTTACGATTTGTTAAATGGAGCCCAAATTTCAGTATAGATAAACAGAAACAGTCTACAGCTTTGGTGTGGATTCGTTTTCCAGGATTAAGTCTTGAATACTGGGAAGTCGACATACTAATGGCATTGGGCAGAACAGTTGGGTGTCCCATTAGAGTTGATGAAAACTCAATTCAAAGGAATATTGGTTACTATGCCAGTGTACTTGTGGATCTGGATCTCGCTCAACCTATACCAGACAAGGTTCTTGTTGAGGTAGAAGAGCTTGGAGTGGAGTTCTGACAGGAAATTCAAGTAGGTAAGATCCCTAAATTTTGTACACATTGCAAAATTGTAGGGCATCAAGTAAATGATTGCAGGGTACTCAAAAAAGCCTGAACAGAAAGGCAAAGGTATTGTTATTGAGACGCATGTGCCATTAAATAAAAATCAGAAGAAGAAGGAAAGGAAGAGGAACAGAAAGGCTCAGAAGGAGGCAGAGCATGGAAATGAACCCCAGAAGATACAGCCTGCTGCTGATGCTTCCACAAGCAAGGGTCCAGAGCAAGCAGCTTTGGAGGTGGACGAAGAAGACAATACCCTGAAGGTGCTAGAAGAAGAGATAATGGAGTTAGCAAGTGAAGATGGGAGCCCTGAAGTTGTGCAGCAAGGGGATGAACCATTTCCTTCAGTTGTGCCCGCTACCCCTTCATCCCCAGTGAATCAACAAGATGTTGATAATACCACTGTCACAATCAATGGCTCTGATGAGCTGGCAGTGGTGTTGGTTGTTTCACCAGATGTTCAAAATAGGCTTGAAGTGCTGCCGCATGAGGGAGTCATGGAGGAGCACGCAAATGTAGAGGCAGAAGCAGAACAAGTGAAAGAAAAATGGGCTGAATTGGTTGAAAAGGAGGCTCAGGATGGCGTGGAATGGCAAGTAGCCAAAAGGAAGAACAAAGGTCCAAAAACTCTGGTGAGTCCACCACTTACTAGAGCTAGGACCAAAAGCTAATACTCAAAACAGTCATACAATGAAGGTCCTCTTCTGGAACCTTCATGGCATCAAGAATGCCAAAACTAAAGAAAGACTGAAATCCCTTATATCCAAATACAATGTAGAGCTTGTTTGTCTAGCGGAACCACTTATTAGGCCTACCACTAGGGCCATTAAAAGGTTGGGGCTGACAGGGTTCAACAACACACTAGTACATAATCATGCTGCAGACAGAAAGGGGAACATCTGGATACTTTGGAAGGATTACCTCACTGTTGATGTGATCTCTTCTTCTAACCAACAGATCTCTGTAATAGTGAACAACAATATTGTTTCAGTGGTCCATGCTCACTGTTTAACAGCTGAAAGGGTTAGCTTGTGGGAGGAGCTTAAGGCACTGAAGTCTCTCAATCTGCCGTGGCTGGTTGCTGGTGACTTTAACGTTATAATGAGAAGAGATGAAAAGAAGGGTGGTAGACCAACCTCAGGAAGAGCTATTCATGAATTTGTGGAATGGGTAGAGCAGTGTGACTTACTGGAATGTCCTTCTACAGGTTTAGAATTCTCTTGGTCCAACAATCAGCATGGTGAAAAGAGAATTTACTCAAGAATAGATAGAATCTTTTGTAATGCCTCCTGGGAGCAAGCTTTTGGTAACTGGAGGTATAAAGTTCTTGGAAGAGGACAGTCAGATCATGCCCCTCTCACTGGTGCTAGCTACCCAATTCCAAGACCATCCAATGTACCATTCAGATTCAATGTAGCTTGGATTTCACATGAAGATTTCATGAACTGTGTTATATCAAGCTGGAACGCGCCACTGACAGGAGCTCCTATCTTTGTGGTACAACAAAAACTTAAAAGATTGAAAGAAGAACTGAAGTGGTGGAACCGAAATATCTTTGGTGACATAGAAAAGTGTGTTACAGAGGCAGAAATGGAGCTAACAGATTGGCAACATAAAGCAGAAGAGGACTGGGATAATGCAATGATACAGGGTAAGGTCACAGAAAAACTACATAGTCTGGAACATGCCTTGCAAAGACAAGAAGACTTTTGGAAGCAGAAAAGTGGCTCTCAGTGGATGCACTGCAGTGAAAGGAATACTTCTTACTTTCAAAAGCTTTGTAAAGTTCATGCAGCCCACAACTTCATTGTTGAAATGTGTACTGAGGACGGAAGAACACTTACTGCTCAATCACGAATTCAGGAGCACATAGTAAATTACTTCAAAGAGAAATTTACTGATAAGGGTGTAGTGATATTGGATTCAGAGTTGTTGAATTACATCCCAAGTATGGTGAATGAAGAGGAGAACATTGAGCTAATCAAAATGCCGATTGAAGAAGAGATAACCTATGCAGTTTTTTCACTAAATACAGATAGTTGTCCTGGTCTGGATGGTTTTCAAGGCTGCTTCTACAGGTCATGCTGGAATGTAATTAAGAAGGATGTGGTCAGAGCTATCCAATCTTTCTTTGCAGAAGCAGTACTCCCTAAAGGCATGAACTCCAGCTTGGTGGCCCTCATCCCCAAGTAAAAAGGTGCCAATCAAATCTCAAAGTATAGGCCAATTACTATGAGTAATTTTCTTGTAAAGATTATTACTAAGATTATGACTGCTAGAATTACTCCTATTGCTAACAGAATTGTTTCAGTTGAGCAAAGTGGCTTTCTACAGGGTAGATCAATTCAGTCATGTATCGGTCTTGCTACAGAAATGATTAACGAACTACAGGTGAACAGAAAAGGCAGCAATGTGGCACTAAAAGTCCACATTACCCAGGCTTTTGATACATTGGATTGGGGCTTTATCCAGGCCGTGCTTCTCAAGTTTGGTTTTCATGCTACTTGGTGTCACTGGATCATGGTGATTATAAGAAGTGCTCATTTGTCTATTATGATCAATGGCTCCCCATGTGGTTTCTTTCAACCTTCGAGGGGTTTGCGACAGGGGGATCCAATGTCCCCAATTCTCTTTGTTTTGGCTGAAGAGGTTTTGAGTCGAGGGCTGAAACAATTGAAGAACAGTAGAATTGTAAAGGCTATGTGTGATATAAAGAGGGTGTCTGGGCCTACACATCTCTTATTTGCAGACGACGTCTTCATTTTTGCAAATGGGGAGACAAAAGGTTTGAAGAAGCTGGCAGAGTTCCTCGACAAGTACCAAGCTACTTCAGGCCAGTGTGTCAACGCAGCTAAGAGTAAGCTCTTCATGGGAGGTCTTACAGGGAGAAGACAACATAATATTGAAAGGATCTTTGGTATGCACCAGGGCATCTTACCAGACAAGTATTTGGGAGTGCCACTTATGCAAGGAAGGGTGAAGAGATTCCATTTTCTGCCCCTCATTGATACAATCAGACAGAAAGTTAACAATTGGGCTGGCAAACTCTTGTCTTTTCAAGGTAGGGTGGTGCTCGCAAAGTCAGTTTTGGCAAGTGTACCTATCTACAATATGAGTATATATCAATGGCCAACTTTAGTTATAAAGGAGTGCGAAACAATCATCCGTAACTTTATATGGACTGGTAGCTCTACAACAAGGAAGTCAGTGACAGTGAAATGGGACTCAGTTTGTAGACCAGTTGCAGAAGGTGGACTAGGGATCAGAAAATTGAAGGACATTAATGATGCTCTACTGATGAAACTTGCATGGGGAGTACTGACACAGAAGGATGAGTTCTCTAAGCATTTGAAGCTGAAATTCATGAACAAAGGGGGTGTTATAACAAAGCAGTACAAGCACACCTCTATATGGCAGGGAATTAAGAGGCAAATGACAAGTGTTAAGAATAATACCAGTTGGCTTATTGGTGATGGAAGTAAAATAGATTTTTGGAGGGACAGATGGTGTGGGGACTCTCTAGCACAAAGGTTGAATCTTCAAGAAGTTGACATCAGATTTTGCAACCAAGCTAAGTAGCATCATACTCAATGGTCAATGGAATGTGGGTCAACATGTTGCAGATATCTTGCAGCTTATTGGCATCTTTCATCTACCAGAACTGACAGAGGGGGAACATGACACTCTGATATGGGAGCACAACTCAGGTGACTTCACTACTGCTTCAACAGTGGAAGCTATTAGAAGCAAGTATGAAAAACCTAACTGGGTGAAGCATGTTTACAGCAGCGCTGTGCATCCTAAGCTTTCAGGTATTGCATGGAAACTTTGTCATAACAGGGTCGCAGTGGACAATACATTCAAATCTAAGGGTATTTCTATGGCCTCTAGATGTGTACTATGCAGAAATGAAGAAGAGACTCTGGACCACTTGCTTTGGCATTGTCTAGAGTCAAGGAAGATATGGAAATGGGTAGCTGACAGCTTTCACACCAATGATAATTTTAATTGCTTGGAGGAAGCTGTGAGAAAATGGGAGCATGGTAGTTCATTGACCAGAGAATTGTGGGGAGCTACAATTGCAACTACAATGGTGGAGATTTGGAAAACAAGAAATGAGATCATTTTTTATGAAGGGAAGTTGAATTCAGAAGCACTAAAGAGAAGAATCCACAGCTGGATGAAGGTTGCAGGTAAACTCACTAAAGGAACTGTAAGCAGTGGTAGTAGTGAAATCCCAATGTTAGAAAATCTCAAAATGATGGTGAGGTTACCAAGAGCTCCAACAATAAGGCCTCGTAGATGGATTGCTCCTCTTGAAGGTTTTATGAAGATGAATACAGATGGAAGTTACAAACAAGAAAGCAACAAAGCTGGAATTGGGGTGGTTTTCAGAGACCACAATGACCAAGTGCAAGGAGGGCTGAGCAAAGCAGTGAGACCTTCTAACAGTTTCCTGGCAGAATGTCAAGCAGCAGTGGACGGCCTGGTAAATGCAGCACAACAAGGATGGAAGAAGTTGTGGATTGAATCAGACTCAACTGCTATGGTGCATGTCTTGGGCAGAGGACAGGTGCCATGTGTGTTCAAGAGTAAATGGAACAGTGCAATGACTAAAATGGAGTATGTTTACATCACGTCTACATGGAGGGAGGTCAACTTCACAGCTGATTTCCTAGCCAACCATGGTGCATCACTAGACTTGGGAGACTCACTTCAATTTGTAGGGCGATCACCACTCATCACTAGAGTGGAAGACCCGCAAGCTGTCTACTTTAGATTTAACAATCCTTCTTAGTTCAGTCTTCCAATCTATAAGGAGGACCTGAACGGGTGTAATTCTTTTCATTTTTTCAATAAAATTTTAATGCTTATCGAGTAAAAAAAAAAAAAAACTTTGTTGTCTTCCTCAAAAATCCAAAATCCCCAAAAGTTTATATATAAACCTAACTTTTCTCAAATAAATTTCATGTTCTTTAAATTTAACAAATTTCTCAAACAAATTTCATCTTTTTTCCTAAAAATTCATTTTCTCCTTCAAATTTTTCGCAAATCGATTTGGGGGTATTGTTAATTATGTATGTTTCAGTTGGGGGTTTTACTAATTATGTTTATTATTTAAATGTTTAAAGAAGGGTAGTTTTGGTATTATCAAAATATTTTATTTTAAGAAAATTTAAAAATTAATTTTTGTAACACCATCTATTTTTTCCGTCCAATTGGGGGGGGGGGGGGGGGGGGGGGGGGGGGTAAGTGCTATATTTTTTCAAATGGGGGGTAACGCAAATTTCGACTTTCAAATAGTAGGTAAAACCCTGGAATCATTTTTCGTCTGTTCTCTCTAGGGTTTAGGGTTTAGTAGTAGCAAATCGAGAAAAAGAAGATAAACAAGACTAAGAAGTGATTCACAACATGGAGCTGAAAAAGATGAGGAAAGGCGAAGAAGATGTGATTTCAAAGCTACCCATTGACATCTTTTTTGATATTTTATTAAGATTACCTATCAAAACAATCTCTCAATGCAGATGGTTAAGCAAAACATGGTATGATTTAGTTCTCAACCCTCGTTTTGCTACTATTCATTATGCTAAAGCACCTCAGAATCATACTATTTACGCGGTTATTCATGATTGGAACAACACATTTTACTTGATTGATCATGAATGTTTTGATAATCGAAATGTATCTGCAGTTAGCCTACAATGTCAAACTTACAGAATTTGTAGAAAATTTTATTGTTATGAAGTTGTTGGTTGTGTTAATGGATTGGTATGTTTTGTCTCCTGAGTCCGGCAATTATTTTCACCCATCACCTTATTATATTTCCAACCCCATTACTGGTGAGTATATGTTGCTCCCAAAATCGCCCGAAAAATTAAACAATATTGATCCTATTCAATCTGGGTTTGGATTTGATCCGGTTAGCAATAAGTACAAGACTACAAGGTAATTCGCATATTGCCGAAGTCTTCAATATCGGAAAACTGTTTTGATGTGGGCACTGCACCTGCACCAGAAACAGGGAATGAGGTCGAGGTTTATACATTTGGTTCTCAAAGCTGGAGAAACATAACAACAAATATTCCATACATTGATGCCATAAAAAGGTCTACTGTGGTTGTTGTTGGGTTTTATGTGCAAATCAGACGGAGGGAAATTTTTTGTACAGGAACGTACGAACGCAGTTAGGACGTTCGTACGTTCAATGAGGCAGATAATTTTTTGAAGCAGGAGCGTACGTACGCAGTTAGGACGTTCGTACGTCCCGTATGCCAGATAACGATTACGTGTTGTAACGTACGTACGTGATTTCGACGTACGTACGTCCTCCTCATGTTTTGTGCAATATGGGCCTGTTTTGAGCCCAATTCGTGGCTATTGTAAGGCTATACTATAAAGCCAAATAGAAGAGATACAAAACCTTAACTTTTCTCAGAGAGAGATTGTGAGAAGCCATTAGAGAGTTTGAGAGAACTTTTGTGAGGAAGAAGACTTCGGTTTCTTCATGAGGGCTTGTACAATTGTCTAGATAAGAAAAGCATCATCCTTTCTCCCCGTGGACGTAGGCATATTGCCGAACCACGTATATCTTGTGTCTTGTGTGTGATTGCTTGTTTACTTTTGTCGTTTTCGTTTTACTTTCATATATTAGTTCAATCATCATATTTGTGCATTAGTCTCCGCTGCGCACAACAAGTGGCATCAGAGCTTAGGTTAGAACTTGAGCGTCTACAAGGTGTGTGTTGAAATTCCGGTGTGAATTTCAGATTCGTTTGGTGATTGTTTAGTGCATGAAAGTTGGTGGAAATATGTCAAAAGAAGGGAGCTCGAAGAGTTCGAAGGGGGAAACCAAATCAGTGGTTTACCATCAAGCAAAAATTGATGTAGAGAAGTTTACTGGCACCAATAACTTTGGTATGTGGAGGTGTGAGGTAATGGATGCTCTATGTCAACAAGACCTAGAAGATGTTCTGGAGGATAAGCCAGAAGATGTGGAAGAGAAGGATTGGAAAAAGATGAACAAACGAGCTTGTGGAATCATAAGGTCGTGTTTGGCACAAGAAATCAAATATCTTGTGATGAATGATGTTTCTGCAAAGGAGATGTGGCAAAAATTGGAGGAGAAGTACATGACAAAGACTATCCACAATAAAAACTATCTACTTCGAAAGTTCTATCGAATAGATATGAGAAGAGGCATTTCCATGGCGGAGCATCTTAATGATTTTACCAAGCTAATTGCAGACTTGGCGAATCTAGGAGCAGATGTGAGTGATGAGAGCAAGGCAGTGTGTCTCCTCAATTCGTTACCGGACGAATATGAACACTTGGCTATCACACTCACATATGGGAAAGAAAAATTGGTGTATAGTGAGATTTCTGCAGCATTGTTAACTCATGCGTGTATGAAGAAGGACAAGGAAGAGTCCAAGGGCTCTACACCTGAGGTCTTGGTTACAAGAGGAAGGTCTAGTGACAGGAAAGGTCAAGGTGGTAGAGGGAAATCTCGGTCAAAGTCGAAAGGTCGATCTCTAGCAAAGGATGAATGCTCCTTTTGTCATGAGAAAGGGCATTGGAAGAAAGATTGTCCTAAAGCCAAGGCAAATGACAAGAAGAAAGACTCTGAGGTAAACGTTGCATGTGATACTAAAGATAGGATGTAGATTCTGATTATCCTTTATCTGTTTCATCAATGGCTTGTTACACTAGTGGTAATGAATGGATTTTAGATTGTGCTGCTTTTTATCATATATGTCCTATAAGGGAATGGTTTTCTGATTTTAAGAAGCAGGAGAGTGGTGTAGTGGTGATGGGGAATGATCAACCTTGTCACATAATGGGTATAGGCACCATTCGTCTGAAGATGTTTGATGGAATTATAAGGAAGCTGAAAAATGTTAGGTATGTTCCTGACATGAAGAAGAATCTTATCTCAGTTGGTACTTTAGAAGCCAATGGTTACAGGGTGGTACTTGAAGATGGCGTTCTAAAGGTTGTTGCTGGTGCAATAGTTGTACTCAAGGGTGTTCGACAGAGGAACTTGTACTTCCTTCAAGGTAGTACAGTTACTGGTGATGTGGCCATGTCTGAGGCTACATCAAAGATTGCTAGAGAGACTACGCGGTTGTTGTATATGCGGTTGGCGCATACTGGTGAAAAATCCTTGCAAAGATTGATAAAGCAAGGGTTGTTAAAGGGTGCTATCGCCTGTAAAGTAGAATTCTGTGAGCATTGTATTCTGGGCAAGCAGACAAGAGTAAAGTTTGGCACGGCTATCCATAATACTAGTGGAGCTCTTGATTATGTTCACACGGATGTCTGGGGACCTACCAAGAACGCATCTTGGGGAGGTAAGCATTATTTTGTGTCTTTTGTTGATGATTTTTCTAGGCGTGTGTGGGTGTACACCATGAAGAGCAAGGATGAAGTCCTAGAAATTATCATGAAATGGAAAAAGTTAGTTGAGACCCGAATTGGCAGAAAGATCAAGGTACTTCGCTCAGATAATGGAGGAGAGTACAAGAATGATCCATTCTTGCAAGTATGTCAGGATGAGGGTATTGAACGCCATTTCACTGTAAGAGAGACACTGCAGCAAAATGGGGTGGCAGAACGGATGAATCGAACTTTACTGGAGAGAGTTCGGTGTATGTTGTCTAATGCTGGGTTAGGCAAAGTGTTTTGGGCTGAGGCTATTATGTATGCCGGTCACCTTATTAACAGGTTGCGTTCGACTGCGATTGATGGCAAAACTCCTATGGAGGTTTGGTCTGGTAATCCTGCTTCAGATTATTGTTTTCTTCATGTGTTTGGGTGTCCAGCTTACTATCATGTCCGAGAGAGTAAGTTGGATCCTCGTGCAAAGAAGTCTTTGTTTATGGGTCTACAGAATGGAGTCAAAGGTTATAAACTATGGGATCCAGAATTGAAGAAAATTATTCTAAGCAGAGATGTGACATTTGATGAGGCTTCTATGTTGAAGTCTAAGAGCTCTCAGCAGGTGGAGAGCAAGGCCAAAGAGGTTTCGCAGTGGGTGGAGACTGAAATATCTCCACGTGTTCCAGGTGGTTCTGTATCTTTGGAAACGTCTACTGTAAGGGTTCCAAGTATTGAGGTTCCTGGTGTTACAGATTCTGATGACATGACAGATAATGAGGTTGATGATGAGACGGTTGATGATACAGTACATGTGGACTCTGATGATGAGGGTCCAATTGCATCTAGATTATCCAAGAGAAATGTTGGTGTTCCTAAACGGCTTACTGATGATATGGTAGCTTATGCACTTTCGGTTGTTGATGAGGGTATTCCAGAAACTTTTCGTGAAGCACTGCAGAGTAGTGATTATGAAAGGTGGAAGACGGCCATGGATGAGAAGATGAAATCTCTTCATAAGAATGACACTTGGGAACTCATGGAGTTGCCTAAGGGAAAGAAAGCAATCGGGTGCAAATGGGTTTACACTAAGAAAGATGGGTCTCCTGGTGAAAATGTACGCTTCAAAGCAAGATTGGTGGCAAAAGGCTATGCTCAGAAGGAGGGAATTGATTATAATGAAATCTTTTCTCCAGTTGTGAAACATTCCTCAATTCGCATCCTATTGGCCTTAGTAGCACAATTTGATTTGGAGTTAGCTCAACTTGATGTGAAAACTGCTTTTCTACATGGTGAGCTAGATGAGGAGATCTATATGACTCAGCCGAGTGGATATAAAGATGCGGGTAATGACAAGCTGGTGTGTAAATTGAAGAAATCGTTGTATGGGTTGAAGCAATCTCCAAGACAATGGTACAAGCGGTTTACACAGTTTATGCTTGGGCAAGGGTACACAAGAAGTCCATATGATCCTTGTGTCTATTTTCGCAAGGTATGTGATGGTTCTTTTATCTATTTGCTTTTATATGTTGATGACATGCTCATAGCCTCTAAAAGCAATGTGGAGATAGACAAGTTGAAAAAAACTATGTCTATGGAGTTTGAGATGAAAGATCTTGGTGATGCGAGAAAGATACTTGGCATGGAAATTCAGAGGGATCGAGACAATGGAAGGTTGTGGTTATCTCAAAAGGCCTATCTACAGAAGGTGCTACAGAGATTTAGCCAATATGAGATTGGTGTAGCTGTGAGTATACCTCTCTCAAAAGATTTTAATTTAAATGCTTCCATGTCTCCTAATTCTGATAGGGGACGTGCGTATATGACACGTTATCCATACGCAAGTGCGGTTGGTAGCTTGATGTATGCGATGGTATGTACAAGGCCCGACATTGGGCATGCAGTTGGCACTGTAAGTAGGTACATGCATAATCCTGGTGAGAAACATTGGGAAGCTGTGAAATGGATCTTGCACTACATTCAAGGTAGTGTGGAGGTTGGTTTACTATTCCAGAAGGGAAGGGATTTGAATCAGTTTTGTGTTGGTTATGTGGACGCTGATTATGATGGTCAGATAGAGAGACGTCGGTCTACTACTGGATATATTTTTACATTGGCAGGTGGTCCTATTAGTTGGCGGTCTACATTGGTTACGAGGTATGTTGAAGAACTTGGGTATTGTGCAGGAGAAGCTTATGGTTCATTGTGATAATCAAAGTACCATAAATCTGGCAAAGAACTCAGTTTATCATGCTCGTACAAAGCACATTGATGTGCGACATCACTTTGTCAGAGATATTATTGAAGAGGGTGAAATCTTATTGAAGAAGATTCATACTAGCAATAATCCGGCTGACATGTTGACTAAAGTGGTTCCAGGGACTAAGTTCTATCATTGCTTAGATTTAGTCCATATCCTTCCTTTGTGTTGATAGTATATCATGAAGTGAACTACGATGGCTTGATCCCTTAGAAGAAGGGTACGTAGGCAACCATGAGGTGGTGCAGCCGAGGTGGTCCTTCGGGACATATGTGGGAGTTTGTGACTTGTGATTCTTGGTGTCGGCTTAGATTTATTGAATCTTCGCCGAGGTGGAGAATTGTTAGGTTTTATGTGCAAATCAGACGGAGGAAAAATTTTTGTACAGGAACGTACGAACGCAGTTAGGACGTTCGTACGTTCAATGAGGCAGATAATTTTTTGAAGCAGGAACGTACGTACGCAGTTAGGACGTTCGTACGTCCCGTATGCCAGATAACGATTACGTGTTGTAACGTACGTACGTGATTTCGACGTACGTACGTCCTCCTCATGTTTTGTGCAATATGGGCCTGTTTTGAGCCCAATTCGTGGCTATTGTAAGGCTATACTATAAAGCCAAATAGAAGAGATACAAAACCTTAACTTTTCTAAGAGAGAGATTGTGAGAAGCCATTAGAGATTTTGAGAGAACTTTTGTGAGGAAGAAGACTTCGGTTTCTTCATGAGGGCTAGCTTGTACAATTGTCTAGATAAGAAAAGCATCATCCTTTCTCCCCGTGGACATAGGAATATTGCCGAACCACGTATATCTTGTGTCTTGTGTGTGATTGCTTGTTTACTTTGACAAATCATCCTTTCTTTCAATGTGGCTACAGAGGAATTCAAGTTAATTCCACTCCCTTCTCGTGGCTTACTGGAGGATTGGAGGGGTTTGACTGTGCTTGGAGGTTGCCTCTGTGTTATTTCAAGTAGTAGAACATGTTCAACTATCAATATTTCAAGTACGGAGCCTCTTTTCACCCAAAAATGTTGGTAATCACTAAAAGGTAATACAATCTATTTTATATTTTTTCTTATTGTTACCTTATTAATAAAGTTCATATGATTTGATGCATTTTTTTTTATATTAAAATGCTCAATTTGCATGGTATGTGCTTTCCCTTAGTACAATGTGGTGTTCTTTAGGCTGATTCTTTGAACAGTTCGATTCATCCTCTTCTAAGCAAATATCTAATTATACTACGTTCTGTAATGTTTGTTGAATTCTATTGTTGCTTAATACTGGTTTTTGAACCAATATCTTTCCAGTGGTAGTCAGTGTAAGATGTATTTCAAATATATGGTAAGTCCTTGTAATGAGTCATGTAGTATTCATCGGGGATCCATCTGACTATTTCTTGCTGTGTCAAACACATTGATTCCTCTCATGAATGAATATCAATACTGGCCCTTCTGTTTATGGTAAAGGATCGATCTTGTACTAATAATAGAAGAGTATGTGGAAAAGTGCCTCCCTATTACATGAATGTAACTACATGCTATTGAGTTAAGGGTCTGTTTGATTCAGGCGGGAAAAGAGTTTGCCGGGAAATAGATATACCATGTGCAAATATTCGGGAAATAAAATTTTGATAAAATAGTTATAATGCTACATTGATCAAGAATTTTTTTGGAAAATCATTTAAATATGTTTGTAGTGAGAGTTCGACAAAATTGAGCTCCAATTTGTCCCAACATTTTAACTTATCATGTCGTTTTAAATATTTACCGCTTATTTTCCATTTAATCAAACATGGGAAATTGAAATTTCCCGAAAAATCTATTTCCCGGACTCGAATCAAACAGACCCTAAACTGTTTTAAGAAACTCTGTAATAAGTTCAATGTGGAACCATACAGGAGAAAATTTGTTTGACACTACAGTAATATCAATACTGGCCCTTCCGTGTTGATGCTCTTTAAAATAGTCATTGAGAAGCAATTAGCCTCATGTCATTTACTTGACAATTCAACTACAGTTATTGTCATTTTCATTTTTGTAATCGTCATTTTTACTTGGTTTTTCTTTCAACAGTGATGTCAATGACTGTGTAAAAGATACAAAAAGAGGATGAATGCATGGGAGTTCCTGCATGGAAGTATTGTCTTACAGTGTTTTTAATTTATGGTCGGTAAAGACTACTAAAGAAGGATTGGCCCTCTTTTGACTGGTGGTTGACGGTTCAAGGTGCTCAAGAAATCTGTATGTGTCTTTTTTGTCATCTACAGCTTGATTTGGATAGTTTATAATCATCAATTTTACAGCCCTGTAGTTTCTGGTTAATTCACATTGACCATACCAATGTAACACTACCTTTTGATGTCATGTTTCACTCTTCAGATATACACTTCTGTTGTAATCATATTGGCAGAACTTATTCTAGTTGACTGGTCGTACTAACGCTAACAGTGTCATTTGGTGGCTGTAATCCCATCCGCCATCCATCCGGTGCCAAAAATTGAATATTAGGTTCTTTATAATTAAAAGTAATTACTTTGACTCCTTCCACTACTAGATTGTGAGAAACTACAAATAGTGCTAATGTAACAGTTGAATATTCAAACAAATCAAACAATCTGCAAAAAGTAAATAACACACAGAAATTTTTAACGTGGTAAAACCCAATAAGGGAAACGTCCACGGTTGTCCTCTCGACAACAAATAATCCACTAGATGAAAAGAGATGTACAAACCTATCAACTACCTGCAATCACTGCGAGTTGACACTCCTGGTTATCTCTAACACCTTGACTTCACCAGAGCACCTTGATGTACGCACAAGACACTCGACTTCTTGATGAACACACAAGAAGACTCGAAGCCGAACTATGAAACAAGCTTACACCAGAGTTCCTTGATGAACACATAAGGATACTCGACTTCTTGATGAACACACAAGAAGACTCGAAGCCAAATCACTATTCAACAATGAAGAAGAAGATGAATAGGGAAGAAGGAAGAAGAAGATGAATGGGGAAGAAGAAGATGAGTTCAATCACCAAAACAACCTAAACCAAAACCTAAACAAACTCCAAGACTAGAGATGAATTGGACGGCCAAAGAACTAACTTGTTCATTGGAGAAGTAAACCTATTTATACCTAGGGTTGGAATACACAGGAAATGGGCCTGATTGGACGAAATCCATATTGGACGTACGTACGTCGAAATAACGTTCGTACGTCTTCACACGATAAACGCTTGCTGCCTGCTTGGACGTACGAACGCCCTAACTAGGTACGTACGTCCTGACCAAAACATGTTTGCTGCCTAACATGACGTACGTACGCCCTAACTAGGTACGTACGTCCTAAACCCAAAACTTACTTTTGACACAAGGACGCGAAGACACAGACTCGGGACGATGTGCGTACAACTTGGTTTTCCTAACAATGAACTCAAGGCGAGATAACCAAGAACACTTTGTCACAAAATTGATGTCAAACCACTTCGTGCCGGTTTCAATCTCCCCCTTTGACATTGATTTTGTGACAAAAACCTATGACTCTAATAGCACTTATAAAACGTGCTTACAAACCCAAACCATGGCATTTATAAAACATGCCTACAAAATCACTCAAGGTAGAACACATACCAAGTCACCAATTCTTGTTATCCATCTTGAGCAAGACACTTTAACCATCAGAGACCGAACGGAAGCAACAAGAAATTCTGAAACAATCAAAGAGCCAACGGAAGTTCCTCGAACAACTCCCCCACACTTCATGAGCTCCAAGGTTTAATACTCGAGCTTACCCAAAACTGTACATACACTTTGTGATCATCATCACTTTCACTCCATCATATATGTTCACTCCCCCATACATGTAGTATACCTGAAACATGACCCAAAACTGTACAACCTCTAAACATCAACACGTTCACTCCCCCATACGTGTAGCATACCTGAAACATGACCCAAAAATACACTAACAAAGGAAGAAACGAATGTTAGTATTAGAGTCATAAATCTCCCCCATTTTGTCACAAATGAAGCAAGGTAACAAAAGAAAGAGAAAAGAAAAAAAATACCAAACCATAACAAATAAGATTAAAGAAGAAAAGAAGGGGAACAATCATGTTAACAACAAAAAGGATATGCAACGGAAGCCATAACATAAACACTTGTTAACACGATGTCAATACAAAGAATTCTCTCCCTAAACAAAAGCGTCACCTAAATACAATGCATATGAGAAAGATACACCTAGAACAAACAAACCAAATAAGGGTATTTGAAACACACAAAGAACCAAGCATACAAGGGTAGAAGAGAGTAAAGAGAAAACCATACCATAAATCTGGAATCCATGACACACAAAACTAAAAGACATGAAAGAGATCTAGGCATATAAATGAAGAAGAAAGAGTACCAACACAGACACAAGAAAGGATATTAGATAAGAACCAAAACGAGATAAGAAGGAGATAGTGAAAAGACACTGAATACTTATATAGGTAACAGAGGGAAGAAAAGAAAACATAACATGAATCCCTGATAGAAACCAAGAGAAACCTATACATAGAAGAAAGAGTCAGGACACCAACAATCAGAACAAATGATTCACTAGAATATCACTTTAAACAACCGACCATAACCACCTGAGATAGATTCCAGAGAACCGACTTCATAGTAGCAAGATATCTAGAGAAAAAGAGCAAACAAACAAAAAGGAAGAAATATCATACTTGATGAAATTGGGAAGGTACAATAATGACCAAGAACCAAATAGTCAAACCTGTGAGAAATGTGCAAGAAAAGAATATGCAAAAAGAGAAAGAAGAAGAGATAAACAATAGTTAGTAGGAGATATGAAAGAGAATAGGGAAACCATGCATATTAGACACATCCAACAATATCCCATGACAAAACTACAGGAATATGAGTATCTGCAGGAAGAGATACTTACTTAAAGTATAAGAAAATCCATTGAGAATCCATGGAGAAATCCAATCTGTACATGTTCCTGAAACAACTCATCCAACCACAAAACGAGAATTAGAGAATCTTATAAACAAGGAGAAGAAAATATTATCCCAAACACAATGGAATAGAGACATAAAAGGAATAAACCTGTAAGCCCACCCTAGTGAAACCCAAAAATTAGTTCAACATATGCCAAACAAGATAAGCAATCATCAAGCTCATAAAAAAAATGCTTTAACTGAAGAATGAGCAAGGATTATCGATGCCACCAAGTCACAAAACAACAATCCAACTTCAGAGCAATTTCTTGCCAGAACACCCGATGACATGCCATACATTGTCAGAAAGATTAGAGAGTCAATAGAAGAGAATTGCTAACAATAGATGACCAAACTGAGCATATGCATCCCAAAGTAGAACAGTGGTAGCCCAAAACCATTGCATGAGGATTATTGCAGAAGACTACCAAGAACACATCTAATCAAACCTATTGCAGGAAAAAAATAGGATCAACCAGGCACAAGAAGCAACAATAAGAGGATAGGCAAGTCTCATAAGCATTTAATCAAACACCAGCTAGCCAACAAGGTAATTCAAGAATATTAGCCCAACATAGAAAAGTATGATGAGAACCTATGAGAAAACATGAATCAATATAAATCATGACAACCGAATACACCAATAACATGATTTCATCACCAAATTGAGAACAAATTGAGAACTATTACCTTGAGAAATCACATCAAACACATGTGATCCAACGACAAAAATAGAAAGCATGAAGTGTAAAACCAAATAATACTAACAATCTGACCTTAGTATGTCAATGAAACACCGACTGAAAAGAATTACCAAGGAATTGAACCAAAATAGAGTAAGCCATAAACACTTTCAGCAAGAACATCTACAAGAATCCAAAGGAATGGCGCCTCTACTCCTTTAAGCACGAGGAGGACGTGTGCCCGATGACGAAGCACCCTTGGAACCGGGTGTTTCTTTGGTGGGAGTAGTCCGAGCGCGCTTAGCAGGCATGTCCTGCATAAACACAACATTAACCAAACTAACAAATGTAAGAGAAATGGCGAACCTAGCACAAGAAATGTGAGAATACTCATGTAGACATTTTATCGAACACATGGTGTGCAGAATCATGAAGTGTGCACACGATAACAACCAAGCAATGAGAATCGCACTAAACTTGTTAGACTAGGATAATGAAGAACCAAACACAAACAATAGCAAATAGAGGCTGCACCATATCTAAGAATCAATTTTAACGACAAAACTAACAACCCATATCCAACCATGTGAAGACTAACCTTAAGGACTAACTTTAATAGCAGAAAAACAAACCTAATAACTAACAACACAAACCATAATAAGAAGATAAAAGGAAAATAACCGATCTACCATAGAAGTGAAGAGGAACACATCATGAACTTCCAAAAACAGTAGCCAATCCCAATCCGTACAAAAATAAGAGGTAATATGTTGGGATAAACAAAATATTGAACAATTAAGAGAATTGAAATGCATCATAAACTAAACCTCGGTGTGTAGATGCAATGCAATGCATAAAGAGAGATAAAGTTCACCACTAGAACACACCCTTGAAGACCTAGAATATAGAACCATCAACAAGAGACATACGATTAGTAAGTGAGCATAGAAGAAACAAACTTCAGCCCCCTTTGAAACAAACGTTATGAGTAGAAGGCAAACGAATATAAATATATAAATATGATCTTTCAAATGAAAACCAAGACATTAAAAGGCAAAGGAATATAACTTTGTATGCCTTACATAAAAAACAATGAATATGCGCTTGGATTTTTATTTTGCCGCATGTGGTGGAGTTTAGTCTACATCACTCTAATGTCATTCCCGCGTGGGAGGGATTTTTGCCTCCATTTTTTCAAATACACGAGGGTAGGGTGTAGCCTACATCTTTTTGACAAACACAAACTCAAGAAGTGCAATACCATGATAACGTACAACACAAGAACTAACATCTCTTGAGTGCATCCGTCAGAGCATGACCCTCACAACCCCAACGGGTTCTTAGCCAACTGATATTGCTTCAAAGACAATCAAATGGCTGGGGATAAAGTGAGTCATTGACCACTAACAAGAGTTGTAATAGGAAGATAAGAATGCTCAATAACACGAACAACAAGATGAACATTAACCAAAACAAAGGAGAGATAGCTCAAGATCACATAAATACTCGAGAGATAGAGAAGTTCTATGAGCTCAAAGAATATGTAAGTGGTTTCCAAAAACTCCCATCATGCAAGCATGCCGTGCACTGTGCAAACAAGCGAGGAAAAATGCATGATACATACCAAAACATACTTAAGAGTTCAGAAAGAGAAAACACCCAAACATATTGCAACTTATTTAAGACAATTGAATTAAACCAATATCTCAGAAAAGATGCATCCAACAACACATACATGGAATAAATAAATAAAACAAAAAATAGAAGGAATAACTAACAACCCTTTTTTTTATTAACAATGTATTCAGACATGCAACATGATCTGCAAGCTAAACAAACAAAGCATAAAAAGTAGAAACACCAAACAAATAGCCTATGTGGTTAGAGAAATATGCAATTCAAATAACACAAGGCTAGAAACAAACCACATCATCCCAAATATGGGACACCACCAGACCTTTGCAAGTCCAGAAAAACCTTCAACTTATCCTTTCTTACCCATACATGTTTAACACTAGGCGTGCACACCTTGGGAGGTGAAATGATATGAGATTTTCCCTTAACACGCTTTGCAATACATTTGTCCTTAACCAATTCCACCTTAGTCTTAGACTTCTTTTTGTTGGAATACCTGTTTTTCTTAAACCTGTGATGAGAACCATTATAATTCCAAGGTCTAGAAAATGCACAAGAAGGAACATAAGAATCAACAAGATTATAATTATAAGGAACATGAGAATAACATTTAACATGTTGATTAAAATCCCAACAAAAGATATCCAAATGACCATCTCTACCACAATAAGAACAATGAAAAACATTAGACTTACTCAAAGAATTCTTATAAGAAGATGTGGTGGTAGAAGATGAAACATGTATGTCACCATTGTATTTGTGACATGGTGCCTTAACAAAACCTATACCTCCATTATGAGAACAATATGGCTTATCAGTAAAAACAGCCTTACCATTAACCTTAGACTTAAAATTCTTACGAGAAACATGTTGAACATTAGTAGCATTAAGTCTAGTCTCAATAGGTGGGGTAGGCAAAAGGGCAGGCAAACTAGTAGATTTTACAGGAGTAATCACACTAGATGAACTAGTAGAACTATCAATAGGAGAATCAAATCTAGTTTTGTCCAAAACCTGCAATTGGAGTTGAGTAGACGTTAAATCGTTCTTTGTTACCTCATACTCCACCAATAGAGATTTGTATTTCTCATCGACCTCCTGATTGGCCTTCTCTAAAGCTGCAATTCTACATAACAAGTCAAGTTTTTCTTTGTCAAATAATTGAGAAATAGAAATTGTATCATCTGCAGCACAAGAAATCTGTTTTTCAAGAATCTCAATTTTATCCTGCAAAGAAAGATTAGCCTTTTCCAAATTTTCAATTTTGGATTCATAAACTTCCCCTTGAAGCATATAGTCCTCTGCACAATATCTGAGTCGTTGTTCTAGAGAATCAACCTTAGTCTGTAAAACACCATTATCTTCAAAACAAACATTATCAGAAATAGTAGACACATTACAATTAGCTTTATTAAATTTTTCCTGCAAATCAATATTAGCTTTTTGTAATCTTTCACATTCTTTTACAGAAAGTCTGTAAAGAAGAGCCCAATCACTATTGCTAACAACATACAAATTATCATCCTTTTCAAAATCAGATTTTGGTTTTGTAGATTTAAACGATTTAGCAATAAAATTATTATGACCAGACTCATGAACCATCATTGCACTCATAGGATCGTTAGCGTGAGCCTTGACGCTCCTTAACCAGCCCCCAGCGACTGATACCAATTGAGAAACTACAAATAGTGCTAATGTAACAGTTGAATATTCAAACAAATCAAACAATCTGCAGAAAGTAAATAACACACAGAAATTTTTAACGTGGTAAAACCCAATAAGGGAAACGTCCACGGTTGTCCTCTCGACAACAAATAATCCACTAGATGAAAAGAGATGTACAAACCTATCAACTACCTGCAATCACTGCGAGTTGACACTCCTGGTTATCTCTAACACCTTGACTTCACCAGAGCACCTTGATGTACACACAAGACACTCGACTTCTTGATGAACACACAAGAAGACTCGAAGCCGAACTATGAAACAAGCTTACACCAGAGTTCCTTGATGAACACACAAGGATACTCGACTTCTTGATGAACACACAAGAAGACTCGAAGCTAAATCACTATTCAATAATGAAGAAGAAGATGAATAGGGAAGAAGGAAGAAGAAGATGAATGGGGAAGAAGAAGATGAGTTCAATCACCAAAACAACCTAAACCAAAACCTAAACAAACTCCAAGACTAGAGATGAATTGGACGGCCAAAGAACTAACTTGTTCATTGGAGAAGTAAACCTATTTATACCTAGGGTTGGAATACACAGGAAATGGGCCTGATTGGACGAAATCCATATTGGACGTACGTACGTCGAAATAACGTTCGTACGTCTTCACACGATAAACGCTTGCTGCCTGCTTGGACGTACGAACACCCTAACTAGGTACGTACGTCCTGACCAAAACATCTTTGCTGCCTAACATGACGTACGTACGCCCTAACTAGGTACGTACGTCCTAAACCCAAAACTTACTTTTGACACAAGGACGCGAGGACACAGACTCGGGACGATGTGCGTACAACTTGGTTTTCCTAACAATGAACTCAAGGCGAGATAACCAAGAACACTTTGTCACAAAATTGATGTCAAACCACTTCGTGCCGGTTTCAGATTGAAACCATACAGAGGCAATCCCCCGTGACTAAATATTTTGCCATAAGCAGCTCTAGAAGATCCATTGAGTCATCCATTTACGAGCAAATAAAATCTGCTGGTGTTGGTTTTCATTTACATATCACTGCATCCGTGTCCGTGAGCGAACTTAGCGTGTAATTTATTAGCTGTTAGATATGCTCTGTTGCTCGGGCTATCGTATACCTTATTCAAATTGTCATGGAGTCTAGTCTGAAGTATCTCTTCGATGCTAGGAGGAAAGAAAGTATGTATAGAGTTAGCTTGGGTAGCAGTCGAGGTCTCCTAGAAAGAGTTGCAATGACATGATTCCTTCTTACATAAAGTGTACATATTACAATCACAATCACAAAACCTACAATTGGATTCTGGTAGAGTGTACATACTTAGCAACATTGGTGTTATCACACAAGAACATATACCTTACATCACACAAGAACAAAGAATTTTCTATTAACTGAGCGCAACTCTTTTATTAGGTGCTACATGACTTCTAATAAACTTAAGACTAAAGGAAAACAAACAAAGCCTACCGACCCAGCCACATAAGCAAATTCTCCTACATGAACAGACGCAGAAGACATCATCCCCTTTGTTTTTAGGCTTCACCAATGCTACCTTGATCATTTACCCTGGCACCACGTCCAACCCTCATTCTAAATTTGTTGTCTTCCAAAGACATTTCTTGTACCTCACCTTAATCTTCAAATCCAACTGAAATACCGCTGCAATATTTAGTGCCTTCTATCGAGTGGTGTAGGGGTACTATATGCTCCAACCATTCAAAACACGACACGTGGCCTACTCATCATTCTCTCAGGTCGTTCACTACTCGACCTACTCGAAGGCCGACCAGAGCAGCTCGACTATACGACCTAGGACGACCTCTTCGTATGCACGTGCCATAAATCAACGCATAGAGAATATCTCCAGCTGTTACACAATCATGGCAGCTGTTACACAATCATTGGAGAATATTACACAATCATAAAGATGTCGGAGAATCTACAAGATCCCATGATCTTCGCCCCTTCACCTTCTATATAAACAGAACTACGATGGCTTGATCTCTAAGTTCCATTCCCTCGAGCTAGAGTACGTAGGCAATCTCGATCTCATCGAGGTGCAGCCACCCCCGATCTCAAACTCCTCCTTTGGTCAGTCTAACAACGACCTGACCTAGTAAATGCATTAATCTAGAAATAGGTTAATACAAGCGGTTTCCATATTCAAGTGAGTGAAACCATCTCTATTATGTGCACTGCATTAGAAGCCTCAAGATTGAAACTGGGATTGACACCTATCCAACAATAGTTGGTAACAATATAGCAGAACTTTTGTTTCGTCCATAAGATACTGTAAGATTAATCATTCAAACTACAAGATTAATCATCCTATATGTGAATTCCTTACACCCGAACCATCAGAATTTATACGAATTAAGGTGAAGTGAAGATGATAGTTTGAGTGCTACGCAGACCAAAGCAAAAGCAAAACAAAGGCAACTGATTCAACCACATATCCAAAATGGGCAACATTGATTCTTATGCTTCACCATGCTACCCAAGTCTCTACACTAATATCACCTTCAATCATAATATTACAGCGATTTATCTTCCAAATGAATTGTCTAAACATCAGTTTGTTGTGGAAGATGACGACAACAGAAAGACAAGGGGGCAAGGGGCAGGAGAAGGGAGTTACAACAATAGTCAAGAGTCGTCCATGACAATAGTCAAGAGTCAAGGTAGATAGATAGAGTCCCACTCTCTGTAGAGTATGTTGTGCGCAGCGGAAACTTATGCACCAATACCCAAGATTGAAATAGTGTATGAATTAAACAAACAAAATAGAGAAGATGAAACTACTACTACTACCAAGCAAACCCACGCAAAACACAATATTTACGTGGTTCGGCAATATGCCTACGTCCACGGGGAGAAACAATGAATCTTTTCTTATGGAGACGATTATACAAGCCCTCACGAAGAAACCAAAGTGTTCTTCTTCACAAAAGTTCTCTCAAACTCTCTAATGGCTTCTCACAATCTCTCTCATGAAAAAAAATTAGGTCTTCCAACCTTCTCATTGGCTTTATAACATAGCCTTACAATCAAATACGAAATGTG
Source organism: Aquilegia eximia (assembly GCA_023053565.1). NCBI lineage: Eukaryota > Viridiplantae > Streptophyta > Magnoliopsida > Ranunculales > Ranunculaceae > Aquilegia > Aquilegia eximia. The sequence continues at coordinate 32,909,412 of JALIGU010000003.1, forward strand.
CTTAAACATGGGTTTTTTGCCAAACTGTACCGAGGACGTACGTGCATACGTACGTACGTACGTTCTACCATGTGGGAGTTGTCTGTGATACAGGACGTACGTACGCCCTAACATGGTACGTACGTTCCTGAACGAATAACTTTCTGAACGTACGTGCATACGTACGTACGTTCTACCATACGGGAGTTGTCTGGGATGCAGGACGTACGTACGCCCTAACATGGTACGTACATTCCTGAACCAATAACTTTTTAAACCAAACAGAGTAGACTTTTCTATTGAAACTTCCGGATATTTTTTAGAAAATGTTCCTCTTTTTGACATTACGAAAGCTAAAATATTTGAAGTAGATTGTATTTACTCTTATATATTTATCGTATCTTGTAATATCGACTGCAAATATGTGTAGTCTAGGAATTATTTATATTGAGTTCCCTTTAACCCTTTGGCGCCTAAGTCTGACAGTGAGCGATGTCAAAGCAGAATTTTAAGCTGTGTAGCTTACACTTGACAGTCATGCTAGCTTGGTATATCAAACTTTGGGTGATGTATGTGGTCTTGGTCTTTCATCGCAGCCCACACAATCCATTTCTTAAATCCACAGATTCCACTACCAACTCATTGAGGCTCAGGCCTCCGCAGTCCGCGATCAGCGTCTGCCTACCCTACCAACTTGTATAACTCATGGAACTGCATTCACATCAATTCTATATACGAATTCTATAGGCATGTTTAGAGGAGTTTCGAGTCCTCTTTATAACTCCAATCCTTTAAACTCTTTATTTCTTCATTTCTGGCAATTGTCACCTCAGTTCTAATCAAGCCTATCTGAATCCCCAGAATGGCCCTTATATGAATCTAACAGGTTTGTGCTTTTTCAATGCAGACTATCATGACTGATATATTGTTTTATTACAGTTAGGCATGGTTATTTATGATGATCTAACAGGTGGGAATTTAAATAGGTCCTACAGCTTTAGGACACTTTAAAACATTTCTATGCCCCTCCAGAGGTCTTGTAGTGATTAAAATATATTCCACATTTGGGGAGCTTTTCAGGCTTTTAATAATTGGGGTGCATATGGATCCAAAAGCTGATATTTGAGGCCGAAAGAAAAGGACTGACTATTGGCATTTCAGTCGTGGTCAGTTCCATTGTATTGGTACTTGCACCTTTGTTATACCGATAACAATCCCTGTGGACCGATCATGTAATATCTAAATCTATTCTGTGGGTGGGAACAGTAGAATCAATGAGTCGAATGGCCTTTGCAAAAATTGTGTAAAGCTAACAAGATAGATTGAGAATTTGAGATCGTTACATACAATAGTTGTCTTTGCAAGTAAGTTTGGCTGAATTGAATGGACATTATTTATTCGATTTCCAAAAAGTACAGTGTAATTATGACTTTGTTATGCTAGAAACAATATACATATAATGGTGTGAAGCGAATGCAAGTCCTTACTTACCCAATTCAGCTGCATTTATCCTCCTAGCAATGTCAATTGGGGAGCATCCTTTTTGAAGGTTCGTGCATCGTTGTTTTTCCCTCCGGGGCTATTATCTGTCAGATATGATGATCACAAATTGAAGGAATGAGAATAAGGGTTTGCATCTTACAACCATCCTTTAAAGAGAAAGGATGTGACAATGGGTTTGGAAATTAAACCATTACAGGCAGTTTCCTTAAGAAGAGTTGCTGTGACAATGGTGCTCGTAAGAAGCGAGAATGTGATCCAGGATCACTTAAGGATGAACTGTGTAGCACTTATAGAGAAAATTTTCATGGGTTTTTTTTTCCTATTACAGAAGGTTTTTTAAACTTAGCTGATTTGGCGGGAAATAGACATCAGATTAGAAGTTTCAAACAAGACCCGAATTGTTGGGCAATATTTTCTCAAGTGAGATCCCAAAATAATGGAGAATGGTCCAAATGTACACATTGTTGTAACACATTCCATCTTCTTTCTAGTCTAAAATCCAAACTATTCTCTTTTTTTTCTGTTTTTTTTTTTTTTTCCGCTTTTTCTCTCTATCTCCATTGATGATACAGATAAAGCAACACAAAAAACTGAAAATTGGTAGAGAGTGCTCATCTCAGGCCAAAAAGGATGACGACAACAATGCAGGCCACGCGACTCTCACCTAATACCACATCGATATGTATATCGGTACATTCCATCAATTCCAAGGGTTGGTTTAATGGACATGATTCTCTCAAATACTCCACACCCATTCTGTTATTGCAACTCTCTATAGCATCATTTACAGCCATTATCACCTCTGCTCTTCTCAAGCCTATTGGTATACCTGTCATGGTTTCCCAGATCTTTGTAAGTTCCTCTCTCTCTCTCTCATCCAAATTTTTTGTGAACTATATATATATTACAGAAAATGCATGTACAATGGCTTTGTCAATGTCTAAAAGTTTATATCAGGATAGTTTTGGGTTTTTTGCGCAGAAGCTGTATATGATCTAATTGTTGGTTCTCTGATTTCACAGGCCGGTATTTTTCTAGGTCCTACATGTTTGGGACGTATCCAAATATATTTGAAAAAGATATTCCCCTTCAGAAGTTTCTTAATGCTCGATACATATGCAACTTTTGGTACAATTTTCCAACTCTTCTTGGTAGGAGTACAGATGAATCCGATGCTAATACTAAATGCAGGAAGAAAAGCAATAGTTATTGGGGTTTCAGTTGTCATACTGCCTTTGATAATATCCATTACTTCCGCCATCCTTATAACAGCAAATATTGAAATGGAAAATTACCTAGCCCGCTCTCTTATGATTGTTGGAATAGCAGAATCCATGACCGCGTTCCCTGTCATTGCTGCTTACCTTTCTGAGCTTAATATCCTGAACCTGGAAGTCAGCCGCGTGGCTTTTTCTTCTTCAATGATTAGTGGTTTACTATGTTTTAGTCTAGTGACGACCATTATGCTCTGTCAAATTGCTAATAATGCGGCAGAGGTGTTAGGTATGATGGCTTTGACTACCATGGTTGTGCTAGCGATAATTATGCTTGTACTCAGGCCACTGGTAAATAGGATGATCAAAAGAGTACCTGAAGGACAAACAGTCAAGGAGGGATACTTGTGTGCTGTGTTTTTAATGGTACTACTATTAGCTTACGTCTGTCGACTTGGCCGCTTACACATGCTGTTTGGGCCCTTCGTTTTTGGGACAATCATACCATCCGGACCACCGTTAGGAACGGCCCTAGTTGACAGGCTTGAATATGTGAATGCATGGCTGATCATGCCAATTTTCTACACCGTACATGGGATGACTATGGATGTCTTTAAGGTTCAACTAAAGAATGCAGTCCTCGTCCAATCCATTATTCTCATAACTTGCACAGCGAAATTTTTAGGAGCATTTTTACCTGCTGTATACTACAGTATGTCTTACAAGGATGCTGCCTTACTTGGTCTCACTATGAATACCCAAGGGTTTCTCGAGCTTTCCTTGTTTAAAATGCTGAGTGACATTGAGGTACTGTACTACAAAAGAAAAAAATTCATGTTATCTCAATTGCCTGATTTTTAAATATATACTGATATTAGAAGAATTCTGTGTTCTGATGAAATGCAGTTAATTGATTACGCCTCTTATGAAATACTGTGCGCGTCGATGGTGTTTGTAACAGGGGGTTTGACACCCGTCGTAAGATACCTGTACAAGTCTTCGATTAAATATAAACTCCACAATAGAAGAACCATTCAACACTCTGAACCAAATGGTGAACTCCGAGTTATGGCGTGCATCTATGAGGAAGAGAATGTACCTTCCATCATCCATCTCCTGAAGGCCACCAATCCTACCAAAGACAGTCCCATCAATGCGAGCATCGTTCATTTTGTGGAGCTTGTCGGTCGTGCAACGCCTCTCATCATTTCCCACAAAACGCACAGAAAACCTACTGCTGCCGGTGCAGTTTCCCAACGAATCATCACTGTGTTCAAACGATACGAAGAAAACAATCGAGGGAGCATTTCAGTCCACCCTTACACTGTGGTATCACCTTACGCATCTATGCACAATGATGTGTGTATGCTTGCACTCCACAAAAGGAGTACTCTCATTATCCTCCCTTTCCACAAGCAATTTGCCACTGGCATCATCAGTGGTGGCATAAAGACTGTGAACTGCAACGTCCTTGAGAAATCCCCTTGTTCTGTTGGCATCCTCATTGACCGGGGACTTCTTGGTGGCATAAAATTTGTTTTAGCAAACTGGCTATCTTATCATGTTGCGGTGGTCTTCTTGGGTGGCGCTGATGACCGGGAGGCCTTAGCGCTTGGGGCAAGAATGTCTGAACACCCAACCATTGAACTGACAGTAATCCGATTCCTTGCACATTATAGAGTAGATAGTGACCCAGTGGAGAGGAGTCTTGATGATGAAATGGTTAACGATTTTAAGTACAAATGTGCATACAACAATAGAGTCGTGTACATAGAAAAAGATCAGGTAAAGAATGGAATAGGTGTTATTAATGTGTTTGAAGCAATGGCAGACAGATATGAATTGATCATTCTGGGGAGACGCCATGACGAAAATTCACCACTCATCCTTGAACTCACAGAATGGAACAAGTCAGAACTGGGGACTATGGGAGACATATTCACAACGTCAGGCTATGGGGGAAAGGCAACAATATTGGTTGTTCAACAGCAAACAAAAGTAGCCGCACAACCACGAGATTCAACCCAAGGGGATGAAGAAGAGATGCAATCTAGATCGCAAATATATGATTTGCCAAAAGAGGAAGAACTTCCATTTCGAAAAGATGACATCTAATGCTTTCTCCTCTTTGAAGGATCATCTATGGTCTGTGTATATAGATAGCACCTGTGGTTTTAACAAACATAGTTAATTTTGTAGGTTACGTTAATCACAAGATACTTAGGCAGCCATTCAATGTGTTAGTGTAACGTTTACACTTTTTAAGGGAAAAAAATGTATTGTTTAGTATGCAGATTAGCAGTTGCTATTCTATCTTTAGTGTTATAAATATCCTTCAGGCTTGCAGAAAGTATACTGAATAGAGTCAAAATGAAAAGATGCAAACAAACATGTAATCAGCAAACAAAAATTGAGATATTCCAAGGTTGTGCAGCTTTCAAATTGGAGGAGCAAAAGAAACAAAGCAGCTCATGGAAATTTGGTCCCTAAAGTTGCAATTCTACCTGTAGTGTTTAGTATGCTCACTAAAGTGAATTTGGTCTGAGGAATGCTAAAATAATTTTGCATTTTGCATCAAGCAAATTTTGTATAATCTACTGTGTCATAGTTTAACAAAAATTTAACAAAAAGCATGAGTAATATAGATTGTTAGTCTTTCAAGAAGGATGCTTCAACTTTTTAATGGATTGAACAATAACAAACGAGTGGGATTCAATTAGCTCAGTTGATGACATGTTCTTCGACATGGAAGCAATGTCGAAAATAAACATTCTATCAGAATTAGAAAAATACATACTTTAATTGGAAATAATCTGATGTTTTACACCAAATACCCTATAAACAAAATAATTTCAAAAGAAAAGCAAATCAAAACACAACAAAAGGGGGCCTAATGTTATAAAGGGAATTTCCCTTTAGTTAAGAAAGCCTTGGTATCAATTCCTAATAATACAGACTTTAGGGACAGGCTTTTATCCAAGCGCACATGGATTTTTTTTATTTTTTTTATTTTTTTGCAATAAGATGAGCTTTGTATTAATAAAAGAATAGGTGTTACAAGATAAAGTAGATGCTTAAATAGCAGCTTTCCTTCTTCTAAATTCGTAAAAAATTTGGTTAGCATTCTCCCATCTTGCAATCCAAGCTGGTCTGCCTTCCACAACAATATCTTCACCATCATTCAACAGAGCTCCTTCTTTTGCAGCTTGATCAGCCGAGAAGTTAGCTTCTCACCAGATACGGGAAAGATGACAGTACTGGAGTTTGCCATTAGTCAACTTCCATCGTGGTCCAATTCTCCAAGGAAGCGCACATGGATGTGCCTCATCCTATTTCCCATGAAAAAAAGTCTGCCCACGAATTAGTTCGACTCCTGTTGTAGGTAACACAAAAAATGACTTCGTGAAGTGGTTAAAACTGGGATTGTGTGTTTCTAACTTCAGTGATCACCCTGAATTATATTGAAAAGTCATCAGTTTTTAATATCATGATATTATTTGTCGTTATAAATAGTACGTACTGACTGATATAAACTTTATTACATCAAGAAGTATTCAAATAGGAACAGCAGAAGCTAATTCACTAAAGACCCCAGACCCATACATTAATTACAAAGCAGGGCCATATCTAACCTATCGCCCCAATCTACCCATCCCATATTGCAATTCTAATTATACCTCTCTTCCCAATCCTCCTCTTCCTGCTAATAAAAGCTCAGATCTAGGATTAAATTCCTTCTCAAGCAATCTTACACCAAAACCTAATAGGCAACCATCTCAGGGTTGTGTTAATATTCTGTTTAATTCCAAAGCCAGATTGAAAATCATTAATAATGCTCTCCACATCAACAGCCTTATTGTCCAAAGTCCTTTGCTTTCTTTCCGTCCACGGTCCCAACAAAGAAGATGTGGCTATATTCACCCTGCCCCAGATCCCCTTTCCCCTTTAAGAACAGATTATTGCACTTGCAGGAAGAAGGTGCTTGAGCGATATTCTTCTATGACCAGATTGCATCTAAACTCCCGAAGAAAGAAAGTCCCAATTTCCTTCACTACCACATATTCCAGGAACAAATGACTTACTGATTCATTATCATTACAACAAAAGCAGCATCTAATCACCAGCACTATACCACGTCTCCTCAGATTATCAATAGTATGGTGGTGTTTGTTTTCATTCAGACCCACTTAATTCGTAAGTGGGGGGACCATCGTATTCAGTGATTCAGTCTTTAGCAGTGTTTGTTGGCTCTAACCACTAGGAACTTTTTCTATTCCATTAAATGATATTTCAAATAAGTTATTAAGAGTTTAAGACCTAAAATTTGGGAGGATGAAACACTTGATGACTTGTGAGTTCAGAGCTTGATCCTAGGAAAAAACAAACGCCACCTTGGTTTTCCCCAAACCCTATCACATGAAGAAACATGGACTTGGCAACCAAACCTTCTTAGAGGTAAGTTAAGCTCACTGAAAAGCTTAGCGTTGTTCTGGAGCAATAAAGTTGTATTGCACTGAAGCAGGTCTGCAATCTTAAGAGGGAGGAAGCTTTTCAGGAAGATAAACTTTTCCTAGAGAAGCTGGTACTACCGATTTTGTATTAGCTTCAGGTTGTTTGGAACAACCATTGAGTCATTTTCTATCCCATTTCACAAACTGGGTCCTCCAAACCATATGGGGCAGAACCTAGGGATCTTGTGTTGACTAAAATGAGTGGATCCCGATATTTTTGTAAAGAAGCAGCAGCAGATAGACTTCAGGTAGACTGGTCAGAGCCGTGTTTACATAGGAACAACATAGGTGGCGCAAAAGATGAAGAGCATGGTGGTAGTTGTATAAAAGGCAAACCCAAATTAGGATCTGATGGCTGGTTTGGGGAAACAAATTATAAGTAGGACTGTAGGATGGGTTGAACCCAATTTCCTTGAGGTGGAATGCAACCTGAAGCATATGAAACAAAATGAAGGTAAACAGTGATGAACAAAAAAATTCAAATTTAGAAGGTTCATATATCTGAGTGATGTGAGAAGAAAAGACATATGATTGACTAGATGTCAAGCCGGAGATTCTTCATGGCCAAACCATGTTGGCATGTTTCTTTGCGTAGGTGCATGCCACTTCGAAACATAGGTGGGAGGTTAGAGCTATGGAGACGGACAGATCGAATGTTGTAGGCAACTTAAAGTTGGGGTGGTGTAGATAAACAATCAGCAGAGCGTTCGAATAAAGCAATAACTCTTTCTTTCAGCCCAACTGCTATTGCCCGTCAGCCCATGACTCTTTCTTCTCAGCTTTCACTTGTGACCAAAAATTGTTAGAAGCAACAATGAGTGAGGTCATTTGGGTGGGCTCTCAGGCATGCATATAAGCCCAATGATTATCGTACATTTTAATTGAGATATCTGAAATACTTTTGAAATACGCAGCAAACATCCTGAGATTTCCTTGAAACTTTTGAATTATAAATTTTTTTTCCCAACGAGGTCATTTATTTTAACGTTGTATGTGTACATTGTTTTTGTAGATCAGTTCGTATACTGGGTTGATTTTGAGTTGACATTTATCCTTTTTAGTTTTATTACTTTAAATATTTCAGTTCTGATTCCGTTGGAGCAGCCATAGCCCTCCCATAAAGAGAAACCTACTACCTACCTCTTGCTTAATGAGCTTATGATTGAAGACTATCACCAAAAAAACATCCATTCCATTGGCAACTGAATCTACCTAAGGAATAGCATACTCCTTAGGTGAATGATACCATATGGTTGACACAACAAAGCTACTATAAAACTGATTTTTTTAACTTATACTTGATCTGTTTTTAAAGATTTTCCCAGTCTACCTCAATCACTTCAACATTTTCATTCGGTTATTCTCGCTAGTAACCAAAGTGGTAGCTAAATTCAACATAAACTGGGTCAACAACGAAAATGTTGCTGAAACATAGGGTATATATCAGTTAACAATACCCAAGATGTATGTCAACATTTTAAAACCGATCTTTAGAAAGGAGAAGATTTGGCCAAAGTGTCAATCAAATTCGTAAAATATTGATATTTAAAAATACACATGTGTATACATACCTTAACATTGATTTGCATCATCGTCCACGACCAAGGAACCCACATTCACCAAACCTATGTAGGCGAACATGTTATATTTAATTATCAAAATCTAAAACCACTCCAATAGCCAGTTAAATAAAATTTAGCTGATGAATAATATATTACCTGTGAGAAATCAGTCTCCAATCCACATGCTTTTGGTTATCATCCCAAGGAGCGAAGATATAAGATAAGATAAGACTTGACAAGATCATATTTTGAATTGCATGATATGGACGCTGATCTAGCATCTCTTAATTGATAACTCATCACATAAACCCATCCAAGTGGCATTATAGGGAACAAGGCCTTTTTCCATCATATCACGAATCAATTGAATAATTGGCTCTGGCTTTAAAGCTGAAGAAAGAGATGCAACTAGTTCTCCAGAAACTGGAAGCAGGCTGCGTGGTGAGCTTTTTAGAAGCCATTGTATGTGCTCAAGAGCTATGTCCATTTCCCCAGCATCAGCTAAAGCCTTCAAAAATACTACATGACATTCACAGTCTTTAAAATCGGGAGGGAGCCCACAAATCACCTTTGAAGCCGCAATAAAGTTACCTATACCAAGTATATAGCCATATATAAGAAAAGTATCGATTAGTATAATCTCTTTTAATTAACCTATAACTATCAATTGTAGACCATGACAGGTAATTTATTTAAAAATCAATCATTCCACACTGAACCACTTCTACCGACCGAATTTCTAATAAAATAACCTGTTTGCGGCAATCACCATCCATCGAACTCGAGATACGTATTGGTGTATATCTCATGGTAGAAACGATGGTGAATGCAACACAGGTCAGTGTGTTATGTGAACTCGATGGTGAATTACTCTTAAAATATTATTACTGTATAAAATGTGTATATATGTGAACTGACCTTGTTTGCATAAAGAGCGTATCAATGTAGTCAATACCAATTGAGCAAGCGTCATTTCCTGCTGTATAGAAACTTTGAAGATCTCACAAGCAGCACCAACTTTTGCTTCTCGACAAAGGCCTTCAAGAAGGGACGTGTAGGTCAAACTATCAGGGGCTACTCCTCTCTCTAACATGTGGTTGAATAGATGGCGAGCCTCTTGAACTTCGCCTGTTTCAGATAGTTTGCCAATAAGAATGTTGTATGTCTTCAAATTCCCACGACACCCATTTGCAAACATTTCATCCCACAACCTTTTTGCAGGCCGCAATAAATCTTCTCTACAACAAGCTTCCATTACAGAATTATATGAAAAAACATCAGGACTAAATCCTTTCTTCCTCATCTCTTGTAGAGCCCCATAAGCTTCTTTGACTCGCCCTGCCATGCACAAAAATGAAACCATCACATTGTACCTCTCCATGTCCGAAAAGTAATCCATAGTAGATAGCATACGATATACATCCACCACTTCCTCAGTTTTCCCATTTTTACACAGATTTCTACTCAAATTACTCAAAGTAAGAAGAGAAGGAAGCCAGTCCTTCTCCATCATGAACTTGAAAAATGAAACAGCTGAATCAGGATCAATTGCTGAGACTGAGCCAATCAAAATGTTAAGAACATCCTCCTCAATTGGGAAATTTCCGCCAATTATCACTTCCCCCAATTCTTTCGCTTCCTGGATCCGTTTTTCTGTTATCAAATTCAATATGAACTCCCTATAATCATTGGCCCTCGGCGACACCCCAAACTTTCTCTTCCTCTTCAAAACCTTCTCGGTTTCTACCAATTGACCTTGTACTCGAAATGCTTCTGCTACAATCCTATATGCCATAAAATCAGGTTTACAATCTCTAACTCTAAGCTCATCCAATATCCTAGAAGCATCAGCTACTCTAGATCCTTGGCAAAGACCATCAGCAATTAAAACAGCAACAACTGACCCATTAATTCGAGAAAAAATCCCTCGGTTTTTAACTTCATCTATCAATCCTAATATTTCTTCTAATTCTAAAACTCTACAAAACCTTCCAATAAAAACACCAAATCCCAATGTACTAAAAAAAATCCCTCTCATGCACATTTCATCAAACATTTTCTTGGCAGAATCAATGTACCCATCAGAAGCAAGTCCAGCAACAAGTGAATTACAAACATTTGGTCCAATCTCAAAACCCAATTCCCTAACATCATTAAAGATTAAAAATGCGCTTTGGGTTTTCTTCCCAATGATCTGTGAAGCAATAACAGATTTATAAATTGAAGAATGAAGATGAATTTTATGAGTTTTAACTTGTTTAAGAAGTTTTTCAACTACATTAAATTGGCGGGAAATTGAAAGAGACTTTAGAATTGATTGATAAGTTAAAGATGTATGAGAAAAACCAGGTTGTTGAGATACCCAATTGAAAAAACCAAGTGCAAGAGAATGATGGTGAAGAAGAAAAGGATCAATGATTTGAGAAACAAGTGATGGGTTTTTTAATGAGTCACGATAACCGAGTTGGTGAAGTGTTTGTTCAAGTAATGGGTTCCATGAATGAGTTGGTATTGAACGATTTGAAGCTGAGATGAGTGCATTGCTTATTAGCTTTGCTGTCTCTGAAACTCTTCTCATTTCTTCTTCATGTCACTTGATGTTTTGCAGGAAAAAAAAAAATCCAGATTTATATATTTTGGATGAGCTTTGATCATCCTAAATAGGCTTACTACACAAAGCAATTTAGCCCAATGAAAAAACCCATGATTATGGCCCAATATAAGGCCGGTCCGGTCTTGTACTCTTGTTTGTGTATTTTTGTGTAAAAAAACAAATTTTTGTATGGTAGTCATTATTTGTCTAGTCGGATTCTATTTAGGGGTATTTTGTATTTAGTCCCTCTAGAAGATGGGTAATGAATATTTGATCTAATCTTTATCGTTTATTAGTAAATGGTCATTTTTCCGTCACTTGACTGTCAGTCAACCCAGTTGACGAGAGTCAACGCATCTATATTTTTTTTAATGACCAGACTACCCTTTCACGTGACTAGCATGTGAGAAACCATTTAACTAAAAAACCAAAAATTAGTTGTTTGTAGACCTGCAAAATTAGTTTATGGTCCTCCTTTGTCATATTTCGTTTCAAATATAGTCTCTGTAAAAAATAATGGAAATAACCATGAAAGTTATCTTACCTTAGTTAGAGTGATGTATAACATGTAACCACCATCCATGGAACCTCTAAAAGTTTATTCTCTTGTGTTTACAAGTGAAGATGACAATCAAGTGAAGAAAATTCTACACATTCCATGGGTGGTGGTTACATGTTCAAGTTCAATCCGGTAAGATAACTTCCATGGTTATTTCTGTTACTGTTTACAAGGACTATATTTAAAACGAAATATGAAAAATGAGGACTATAAACTAATTTTATATGTTTACAAACAACTAAATTGTGTTTTTTTAGTTTTAAGTTTTGTCACGTGCTAGTCACGTGAAAGGGTAGTTTGGTCATTAAGAAAATATGGATGCCTTGACTCTAGTCAACTGGGTTGATTGACAGTCAACTGACAAAAAAGGATCATTTACTAATAAATGATAAAGATTGGACCAAATGCTAATTACCCATCTTCTAGAGGGACCAAATACAAAATAACCCTTCCATTTACACAAGAAACTTTTCACAAATATATATATACACTCAATATTTACACCCTTGTACTCTTGTTTGTGTAGTTTGTGTAAAAAAACAAATTTTTGTATGATAATCATTATTTGTCCGGTCGGGTTCCATTTACACAAGAAACTTTACACAGATATATACTCAATATCTACACCGTAGATGCTACTTGATCCTACGGTTGATGTGAGTACATATATGTAAAGTATCTTGTGTAAACGGAACCCCACCGTTGTTTGTCATTGTAAATTACTTTTTATGTTTAAGGAGGGTTCCAAGGACTCAAGAAATGTTTGACTCAATTCTATTTAGGGTATTTGTACATGTTAGATTTGTTGAACTATATGCAGTGATTAATTAAATCCTAACAACGCCAACAACCCGCAATCTAGATATTCGTGAGAACATCTCTTTTGCAATACAGGATCCGTTTTGTCAATGAAGTCAAAGATTACCAAACAATAAACAATAGTATAAGAAGAACAAAACAATAAAGAACAATAACACCAAGATATACGTGGTTCGGCAACGCCTACCTCCACGGGGAACAATGAGAAGATTTCACTATAAGGAAAGAAACACCGATTACAATAATCTCCCTAGTATCTTTCTCAAGATCTTAATCTCTCACCTTAAACCCAATACACCCTTGGCTCCCAAAGTTCTCTCTCTTTTACTCTATCTATCTCTATGTTTCTATTGTTTTCTACTCTTTTGTCTTGCCTTGATGTCTTGTCTTACAAATACCAAGTTACTTGGGTATTTATAGCCATGGATAGAAATCAAATCCATATAGAATTACTAATTCAAACTAGAGATAAATAGGAAACCGAGTCCAAATAGAACTCCTGCACATATATGGTTTCCTTAACCAATATAGGAAACTGATCCTATGACCAAAAAACAAGATCATTGCAGCTTGAATTTCTTCAAGCACCGTCACATTGGCAAGAATCCTCTTGCCTCAACGCACCTCAAGTGAGGAGGTGTTCCACCTAATCTTTAGCATGTAGAAAGATTGAGCAAGTTCAAACAATGTCTGAACTTCTCAACTGAAACCGGCTTAGTAAGACAATGTGAAGCATTCTCATCTGTGTGAACCTTCTCAACTGTAATTTCACCTGAGTCCAACCAATCCCGAATCTGATGATAGCGAATATCAATATGTTTCGTTCTTGCATGAAACATTTGATTCTTTGCAAGGCAAATAACACTCTGACTGTCACATCTTATCATCATAGAATTTTAATCTAACCCGAATGTGCTTACTAATCCCTTCAGCCAAATAGCTTCCTTGCAAGCTTCTGTTACCGCCATATACTCCGCCTCAGTAGTTGATAGATCAGTAACCGTTTGGAGCATTAATCTTCAACTAACCGGTCCTCCACCATAAGTGAAGACGTACCCTGTGGTGGATCTTCGCTTATCTAAATCTCCTGCATAATCAGCATCCACATAACCTGAAACACATGTTTTCCCTTGTTGTCTTTCAAACAAGATACCCAACGTCTTAGTGCCCTTCAGATACTTGAGAATCCATGTCACAGCTTTCCAGTGTGGCTTTCCTAGATTCGCCATGTATCTCGATACTACACTTAGTGCTTGAGCTAAATCAGGTCTTGTGCATACCATTGAGTACATGAGACACCCTACTGCGTTTGCATACGGCTTCTTCTTCATCTCTTCCACTTCAGCATCTGTGGAAGGACATTGACTTTTGTTTAAAACAAAACTGTTGTTCAAAGGAGTTGACACATGATCTGCATCAATCATATTGAAGCGCTCAAATACTTTTTTAATGTACTTGACTTGTGACAGCCATATCTTTCCAGCTTTCCTATTTTTCCTTATCTCCATACCTAGGATCTTCTGTGCAGGACCAAGATCCTTCATGTCGAATTCCTTGCTTAACAACGTCTCCAACTCCTTAATTCTAGACATATCCCGACAAGCAATAAGCATGTCATCTACATAAAGTAGCAATAGGATCACCATCCCATCATCAAACACATGAGTGTACACACAACAATCATAGTCACATCTTCTATACCCAATGTTCAGCATATAAGAGTCGAAACGTTTGTACCACTGTCTTGAAGATTGCTTGAGCCCGTAAAGAGGCTTCTTCAACCTACAAACCAGATTTTCCTTACCAGCTTCAACAAAACCCTGAGGTTGAGCCATGTAGATGACTTCCTCTAATTCACCATGGAGAAAAGCAGTTTTGACATCTAACTGCTCAAGCTCCATATCCTGCTGAGCAACCAGTGATAGTAACACTCTAATAGAAGTATGTTTCACTACCGGAGAGAAAATTTCATCATAATTAACTCTTTTCTTCTGTGAGTACCCCTTCGCCACCAAACGTGCTTTGAACTTTGGTGGTTCTTTCTCATGCATTCCTTCTTTTTTCCTGTAAACCCACTTACAACCAACAATTTTTCTTTCTGCAGGTTTAGGAACCAACTCCCAAACGGAGTTCTTGTATAGAGATTTCATCTCTTCAGCCATAGCTTCAATCCACTCTTCTCTTTCGTTACTTTCAACTGCTTCACGATAAGAAGTAGGATCACCTTCACTAATGCTTAAAGCATAATGAACTTCTTCCTCGAACCCAAGTCTAATAGGTGTTTTGACTTGTCTTTGGCCACGGTTCTTTGCTATGCTGTAAGGTTGTTGCTTATCTTTATTATATTCAACCTCTTTTTCACACTGTTGTTGTTCTGGCCCATCCTCTTCAACCCCTGCATCTGACTCCTCCACCTGAATAGGAGTCTCCCTGTTGGATACCTTGGTAAGAGGAGATATCTCTGTAGTTGCTTTCTTAACAATAGTGTTTTTCTCACCATTCTTCATGTTTTGATTCATAGGCATAGTCTTCTCATCAAACACAACATCTCTACTAAGGATTTTCTTTCGGTTCACTGGATCCCATAACTTATAACCCTTCACTCCCTTCTCGAAGCCGATGAAAATGCATTCATGAGATTTGGGTTTAAGTTTGGTTCTCTCATTACTAGGAATAAGAGCATATGCATTACATCATACCTTCAAACTAGAGTAGTCTACCGGTTTACCTGACCATACCTCTTCTGCACATCTGAAATCAAGCATCTTGGATGGTGAACGATTAACCAAGTGACAAACATGGTTAAGTGACTCTGCCCAAAACATCTCTGGCAGATCTGCATGAAACCTCATGCACCTCTCTTTATTCATAAGAGTTCTATTCATCCTTTCTGCAGCTCTATTCTGTTGGGGATTCTTCTTCACGGTAAAATGCCTTGCAATACCTTCATCTTTGCAGTACTGTAGAAACTTCCTATCCTTATATTCACCGCCATTGTCAGTTCTTAGATACTTGATTTTTCTGCCTGTTTGATTCTCTACCTCTGCCTTCCACTCCTTGAATTTAGTGAAAACTTCATATTTCACCTTCATGAAGTAGACCCAAACTTTCCTCGAAAAATAATCCATGAAAGTGACAAAGTAGCGAGCTCCACCTTTTGATTGAGTAGGTGAAGGCCCCCACACATCTGAGTGAATATAGCTAAGTACTTCTGTACTTTTGTTCTTTGTATCTGCAGCTTTGAAGTGTACTTTAGTTTGCTTTCCCATAATACAATACTTGCAGAACTCAAGTTTACACTCTCCTACACCTTTCAACAATTGTCGCTTGTGTAGTTCTTCCATGGCTCTTTCACTCATATGCCCTAGCCTCAAGTGCCAAAGCTGAGTGTGCTCTTCTTGTGTAGAAACGGCAGCTCCAACAATTACTGTATTTCCTAAAAGCTTGTATAAATTGTTAGAAAGTCTTACTCCTCTCATAACCACAAGTGAACCCTTTGAGACTATGAGATTCCCATCTTTGGATTTGTATGTGTACCCATTCTTATCCAAATAACCCAGGGAAATAAGATTCTTCCTTAGTGCAGGAACGTATTTCACGTTACCCAGAGTCCTAACAATTCCATCATGCATCTTCAACTTTACCGTACCAATTCCACAAACTTTACAACTGGAATTATTCCCCATAAAAACTACGTCGCCTTTTCTTTTCTCAAACATGTCAAACCAGTCTTCGTTTGAACACATATGATAAGAAGCACCACAATCTAAAATCCAAGGCGAAGAAATATCATTACCTGAAGAAGTCGCCAAAATTTCTCCGTCGCTATCATCTGTAACAACGCTGGCTGAATTTGAATTTTCGGCATTCTTCTTCTTTTCCTTATATTTCTTACAATCTCGTTTCCAGTGGTCTGTCGCACCAAATTCAAAGCAACCTTTTTTATCCCTGGATTTAGATCTTCCCCTGCCTTTTAATTTGCTACTTTTCTTATTTGTTCGGCCCCTCTCATTAGAATTATTGACATATAGTCCTTCTGCTTGAGAGTCTTCACCTGTGTTCTTATTCATCTTCACATGAGAGATTATATCTTGAACAACTTCATCATACTTTAAAGTATTCTTGCCGAACATTAATGTGGTCCTGAAGTGCTTGAAAAATGGAGGCAAAGATCTGAGCAGGTACAGTGACTTGTCTTCATCGCCATACTTCACATCCACCCGTAGCAAATTTGTGATGCACTTATTGAACACGTTTAGATGTTCCATAAGATCACCACCTTCTTCCATCCGAAGATTCAAGAGTTCATCTTTCAAGAAAAGTTTATTTGATAAAGACTTACCCATATACAACTTCTCGAGCTTTTCCCACGTTCCTTTCGCACAAGTTTCCTCCATCACATTAAACATCACCTCGTCCGAGATATGTAGTTCGATGGAACTCATGGCTTTGAGATCTGCTTTGTTCCACTCGTCATTTGACATGTCCTTTGGCTTCTTGTCTTTCCCGTCAAGAACCACATGAAGATCTTGTTGGATCAAAACGTTTCTCATCTTCCTTTGCCATAGTGTAAAGTTATCTCTACCGTCAAACGATTTAATCTCAACTTTTACACCGCCGCCAAGAGTAGTAACCGATGGTTTCTTACCGTCACTATTTGCAGGAACACCTGTAGTCTCCGTCATCTTTGACAAAACCTTAAATCCAACCTAAGCTCTGATACCACTTGTTGAACTATATGCAATGATTAATTAAATCCTAACAACGCCAACAACCCGCAACCTAGATATTCGTGAGAACACCTCCTTTGCAATACAGGATCCGTTTTGTCAATGAAGTCAAAGATTACCAAACAATAAACAATAGTATAAGAAGAACAAAACAATAAAGAACAATAACACCAAGATATACGTGGTTCGGCAATGCCTACCTCCACGGGGAACAATGAGAAGATTTTCACTATAAGGAAAGAAACACCGATTACAATAATCTCCCTAGTATCTTTCTCAAGATCTTAATCTCTCACCTTAAACCCAATACACCCTTGGCTCCCAAAGTTCTCTCTCTTTTACTCTATCTATCTCTATGTTTCTATTGTTTTCTACTCTTTTGTCTTGCCTTGATGTCTTGTCTTACAAATACCAAGTTACTTGGGTATTTATAACCCATGGATAGAAATCAAATCCATATAGAATTACTAATTCAAACTAGAGATAAATAGGAAACCGAGTCCAAATAGAACTCCTGCACATATATGGTTTTCTTAACCTATATAGGAAACTGATCCTATGGATCACACCTCATATAAGGTATGATCCTGTGCACCCAACTATGGTGAGCCAATATACAACAAGATTACAATGAAAGAACCACAGAGAGTCAAAGAGAGAGAGGAAGAAGAAGAAGAAAAGGGTGGAGAGAAGAATTATCAAAGTGGTGAGATGAAGGAGTGGAAAAATGAAATTAAGGTAGGAGAGCATTTTTTATCCTCGCACAAAAAATCTCCTTATAAGATCAGTCGGCCAACGAATGTATTTGCCCACAATTAGATAGATTTGCTTGATTTCTTGGATGGTAACAAATAACAAAAGATTTGTTAGTTTGTATAGGATGTGCATTTATTTTTGCCACATGAAAAGTTTGTATGTGGATTATAATGTGTAGAATTTAATTTGTTGATTTAGTATGTTGTGATTTGTGGGACAAATAAAACACGTCCATGTATAGGTGTTAACCTTAGTGGGATTTAAAGCAAGTTTTTTAATAATTTTAAAGACACGTGGTGATTTTTTATTAGTCCCACAAATCACAACAAACTAAATCACAATAGACTAAAAATTTTGGATTATAATGGTTTTGCCCTAATAACAGTTAATATTATATTTTCACTATCCAATTAAACAATGGCATATTCTAACGATAGTAATCCTTATATAAAAGTTAATATTTAATTAAATATGAGATATCATTTGCCCAATAGATCAAATTGATTTTTTGGATAAAAAACAACAACAAAAAGTTCTGAAGATCAAGACTGAAAAGCTAAACGTTTTTTGTTACAATGTGGTAGGATTGGTCATGATAAATAAAGAGTGGTGATCAAATGGCCATTTGGCTAATTGAAGTTAATATTTTCATCAATAAAAATATATTTAGGTTGCTAATTTTCTAAAGCTATTATGGTGTTGCCTTTTTTTTTCTCTAATCGCATCGTTGGTTAACTTTTGTTTCTTTTCAATAGGAGTGACACCTGTAAGCCAGATGGGGGAAATCTCTACAAAATGGAGATATAATCTAATGATGGTAATATAGTCCATGTGGAAGAAGAAGAAGAAGAAGAAGAAGAAGCAATATAGCATGTTCGTCACAACACACAAATCTCTAGAAAGATGCAGATTATGGGGATTACGCGTCAAAGTGAAGAGCCAATGTGCAACACTCATTCTATTTTAGTTGGTCCAACACAAAAGAATTAGGGGGTAGCACAATCAAGTGGAGTACATCTCAACCCCAAATCAAGACAACCAACAAGGTGGAAGTGATGATTCAAGAAGAACAAAAAAACTGAAATTTTCTCTTCTCTTACATCAAAATGAACTAACTTGAAGTTACATAAGAGGTTGTCATGATGAAAAATAAAAATCAAGAGAAAAATCAGGACAACTGTCAAACAAATAAAAGGAAACGCTCAACAGAACCAAATTGGAAAGATGAAAAAAAATTAAAAGATAATAATTTTACTCCAAATGTTACAACAAAACAAAAAAAAGACATCATTGAAACAAGTTGTCGAAAAGGAGTTAACAAAAAGAAAACTCAAGAGCAAACCGCTTAAAACTATTAGATTCAACAACAACAAAAGCAAAGAAAGAAACATTAGAGCAACACACTCTCTTCAAATTTCAGTAGAAAAAAGAAAACTCATAAAGAATGGCATTTGAAGAAGGCAGAGTCATCAACATATATCCACCAAGTCCAAGACGACAAGCAACAAAAAGAATGAGAGATTTAATCATGAATGAAGAGAACCAAGAAGAAGAAATGGAAATTGAACCAAAAAAATTCAAGGAAGATGGTCTAAACAAAGTAGAGATGGAAGGAATAATTGAGAAAACAAGAATGATTATGATTCAACAAATCAAGAATCCCCTTGTTAAAGAAAAAAATGTTGAAGTAAAAGAATCCCTTGTTGAAGGAAAGAACAAAAAAGAAGACGAAACTGAAAAAGAAACACCAACATCAGAAGAAAACCTTGAGAAAACAAAGGAAAATAGTGTTGAAATACCTGTTGCTAAAGCATGTGTGGGTGATGGCCAAGAACCTAAAACACAGGTCAGTTATGTTAAATGTAACATTGAATTTATCGTAAAAATACTATTTTTTTTTTTTAGTATTAAATTAATTCTTTTTTTTGGTAGATAAATAATTAGTTCTTTGATAACATAGTATCTTTGCATAACTTCAATTACTTTTGTCTCGAGCATATATAAATACAATCCTTATATGTTCATATCATATATATATATATATATATATATATATTTAAACTTTGTCATTTCATAAATTCTTGGAAATTTGGTGAATTTTTTTCATTAGGTACCTTCCTTTTGAGGTATAAAGTTTATTTAGGATACATATTTTGGATATCTCTCTTTCTTGTTTGGTGGCTTAATTAGTGAATATGCAGATTTGAATGAAACTCTAGAATCATGAAAAAATTGAAAATGACATAGAAAGTGAGAATAGTCAACTAGTAAAACAAATTGACAAATTTAATGGACCTAATACAACATCATATATATATATATATATATATATATATATATATATATATATTAACCTTCACTTAGGAAGAATGGTAGAGTACCAGTACCGTATAAGCTAAGTTAAAAAGACTAGATAATATAGTTGGTTTAACGTGGGATATAAAGTTTCTAATAAACATTAGATTTGAAATACATTATATAGATAAACAAATAATGATTTTACAATCTTTAAATCAACCTAACATAGGTATAACTTTGGAGCTTATAAAGTGATGGCTAAACTGTCGAGTTATGCAACAAAGTAGGGTCAAATTCCCAACTTATGCAACAAACTAAATTAGGTTTAAAATCATCAGCAAACTTTTATGTTTTCCCAATTTATGCAACGCCGTCAACTGAAATCTAACAGACGTTAGTTTTTTTGCTATAATTTTTAATATTAAATTATTTTTCAATAAAAATAAAAATAAAAATAAAATTGGTTTATCTCAAAAGAAAGTAAGTCTTGGGTATGTAAACCCCGATTTTCAATTTTCTAATTCTCAATCTATTGGATTCATCAAATAATCGAACTTAAAAACTTAATAAAAAAAATAAAAAATAAAAAAAAATATAGTCAGCTATAAATTATTACACAGTCAGCAATAAAAAAATTAAAAATAGAATACAATCAGCAAAACCTAACATCTGTTAAGGATTGTTAACGACATTGCATAAATTGCAAAAACTTAAAAGTTTGTTGATTATTTTAAACCTAATTTAGTTGGTTGCATAAGTTGGGAATTCGACCCTACTTTGTTGCATAACTCGATAGTTTAGCCAAAGTGATCTATATCCTAGACTTCAATAAGTACACAAAATAAAGGAAACCAACTGAAAAGATAAATCTAGAGTTTTATTTCTCAACAAAACTTATAACAATACTATATGTGTTTGATAGACATGTTTTGCCATGACAAATCACTATAGTGGATGCATTTGCATACTATAAATAAATTTACCACTGTTTGATATGTTTTTCGGGTGGTGGCAAAAGATTTGCCCATTTTGGCTGATTTGCCCGCTATAAGGTGGATAAAGGTTTCCATCTAAAACATGAATTTTGTTTGCCATCTCTAATTTGCACACTATGAAATATTTATATGTGTATTGAGGTGGGCTATGTCATAATAAATGTTATTTTCTCACTATATAATCAAAAATGATAAAATTGGCAAAAATCTTACCCGGCCAATATAATTTATCATTGTCCATTGTAATTTGCCTGACAAATTTTATAGTGGCAAATTTGCCATAAAATTTTACCCACAATGCTATAAACAGAATAGAATTTTATGTTTGCAAAATGAAAAAGGATAGTGACTTCACTCTTAAGATAAAATTGGACTACACTTAGAATTTTATTTTGAAAATCTTTTCACTTTCAACAACCTCATATACTTGATACTTAGCCAACATTTTTCGTATAATAATTATCAATATATCCACTAAAGAAATTTCTCTTTGTGAAATTAAAGAAGCTTTTTATCAGTATGAAACCATATAATACCCCAGGGGCAGATGGTTTCACTCTAGGTTTTTCGCAAAAGTTGGGATGTAGTTAAAAATTATATTCTAAACATGATAAAACAATTTTTATCAAATGCTCAAGCTGGCAGATTCGCATAACCACACTTGTAAAAAATGTGGCAAATGATCTACATGTACATCTCATACACCCAATTATTTTCAAAAAAAGATTATCTTCAAATTGATAAAATGATTAGGGATCGGTGGTGGAAACCATGTTCTCACTCACACACTTTATTCACACAATTAGTTGGAAGAATCTATATTTTAAGAAAAATTGAGGGGGGGGGGGGGGGGGGGGGGGTAGAAATTAGAAATGTTTATCAACAAAACTTTAATTTCCTCATCAAATTATGTTGAAGGATATTAAAAAAGTCACACACTTTTTGGGTGAGATGCTTGAAGTCCAAGTACTTCTTCGACTCCAACCTTCAAGCAAAATCCAATAAAAGAAGTTTGTCTTTTTGAAAATATCTAATTGAGGTTAATAATAAAATAAATTTTAATATTTTATCAATCAATTTATTTTAAATGTAGTATGATGATATAGAAAGGCCAATGGATTCCATTGTTGATTGTGGATGGATATTCAAACTCACTTCGACACTATTTAACGAGCAATCACCAACTAATTCTTATAACAAACTAGGGCTTATTTTCAACAACCTCGCCTGAGTTTAACATATATCCCACTTCTTTGAGATAAGCCTTATTTTTATTGAGCCCACTCGAGCAGAACCATGTCTTCACCAATCTTATTCAAGCTACATCATACGTTATATATCATAACCACGTTCAATTATTTCACCTAATCACAAATCAGTTACTAAATCTTATTCAATCACTTCGTAACACTTAAATCATATATTAATTAAACCATTGCTACATTTACTACCAGCTATTGTCCCAATTCTCATATAAAGATAAACTACGTAGGCTTGATTCTGGGACCTGCTCACTCCCAGATACGTAGTGAACTATCACTTTGATAGCTCAGCCACATTCTTCAACAAATTTCCTTCTCATTATGATCATCTTCAACCTATTTTTTAATCATCTAATTTCTTTCCACATTTATATATTTTTAAGAAACATTTTGCTCGAAGACAATATTAGATTTATGTCTGATTTAATTAATCAAGGAAGAAAACAATGAGATATCATAATAATGTCTCAATATTTTGTTGAATTTACCACCAAAGTAATTTTTAAAAATAACAATCTTAAATGATAACTTCTGTTGTAGTAATTTCTATTGGAAGGAGAGAGTAACAATCATATAGTTGGTTTACAAATGACCTAATTGATGTAAAACATCATAAAAATATTCCAAAAATAAATTTGGAATCAATTGGAAAAGTAAAGCTCCTAATAGGATCATATTATTTTCATGGAAGATTGTGCATGATATTTTACATACTAAAATACTCTTATATAATAAAAATATTAAAACTCAAATTACTTGTCCTAAATGTAAGTAAAATGAAGAATTATGCATGTTTTTTTTGTTGCCCATATCTACAACATGTTATTGTTTTGTTGCTACATCTCTTAGTTTTAGAAGTAATCCATGAATGAAATTAATCTGTCAAAGGCATATTGTTAACTATGACCAATGAATTGAGTGGCATGGACATTATTATGAAAGCTTTTATGTTTTGGATGTATTGCATATATTTTATGGATGAGCATGAATAATAATATCATTTTCAATAAGGCAGAGAGATGGAATAATCCCCAACGGATTTTTAGAATGGCCGAAAGCCTTATTTATCTTGGTGGTGAACATATAAGGAAACCAGACCAATCTGTCATTCCATCTCAAATTCATAACCCCTTTAATTATTATTTTAACAAATAGATCAATTGTATATGATGAAAGTAAATATATTGGTAGTGGTGTGGGTTTCTTTACATCAAATTCGAATAACTCGTCTGGTTGAATAGCAGGATATGGCGAAAGAAACTCAATAGATCTTGAAGAAGCAAAAGTATAATCATTGAAAAAAGCTCTTTCTTTTGCTATAAAGAGTGGATGAGAAAATATTTTGTTGCTTAGTAATTGTGTAAATATTGTCCTAACATACAAAATAAAGTTGAAGATGCAGTTATTAGTATAAGTAATATTACAGTGAAAATACTTGGACAACTGTTACAATATTTTTATTTTTATCATTTTAATTTCACTTCTAGAGAATATGTATAGTGTGCTCATGTCTTGGCAAAAAAGAAAAATAAAAGAAAATGGATAGAAATGCGATGTTAAAGACATAATTGTTAATCAAGAACCAATTATCAAAATTAGGTATTCTCGATATGTGTAATGATGTAAAAATAATGTGTACTTTCTTATATCATAATCCTAATTCTGGATATGTATAATGATGTAAAAACAGTGTGTACTTTCTTATATCATAATTAATATATTATCCTTATGGTTATAAAAAAAAAAAAAAAAATCAAACAACAGTAAATATTTGTACAAGTAAAACCTCTTTATAGTCATACTCTTAAGACCAAAATAAATTATTAGTGTAGAGAGGTTATAATTTACTAGATTTTTATTTAAGAAAACTATAGTATAATTTCAATAATGGTTAGTTTCAAAAAAATAATATAGCTCCAAAATATAGTGCACATATACTAACTTAGTGATGAGAAGTATTAGAAAATGAAAAAACATATTAAATGTCTAAAATTTGATATTTTCTTTAATGTTTTTCTTAATATTTTTTTTGTTAATATCTCTACTTCTATGTTCTATAACGCAGCAGGAGCATTTTTTTTTTCTGATGCCGAAATCATACCCAAAAACTCCTTCTCCTCTTTAACAAAAATCAAATATCACTTCTTTAATTTGATTTATTTTTAGGGTTATCAAAATAATTTTATTATAAGCATATAAACTTTATAAATTAGTTGCCTACAAACCAGGAAACTAACTGGGTGGTTATCAGATTCAAGAAACAAAACCGAAGAGACTTATATCCCCTTTCTTCTGTTTACTCTCATCTTCTCCCCCTCTCTATATCTTTCTACTTTAAATTTGAACTTTTGATCAAACTATTATAATAATTGAAAGTAAAACTCACAAATAATCGAGGCGTTTAACAATTTCTTGCTTAATCATCACTAAAGATTTACTTGAGGTTGGTTTCAACTTAAATTTATTTAAGGGATTGTATTTCTTACTTTTTTTTTAAATGCTGAATTTTGAAGTGATGTTGTTTTCCTAAACTCTTATGTTATGTTCAACAATTACAATTGTTATATAAGGATATTTATTCTTTCCTGTAGTAGGTTTTGTTATCTAAGTTTATGTTTTTTTTTTTAATTTATTTATTACAAATAGCAGTGGATTAACCTACACAATACACACATCTAAAATCTTCATGGTTGCAAACTCAATATTTTTTTGCAACTTTTTGTCATTCATTGAATGTATAAAACACAAGGCTAAAAATAAAAATTGCCCACCTGATTCGTCCAACCGACGTACATTTCACTTAGTATACTTAATTATATGTATGTAGAGGCAATTTTCTTCCAGACGAGACCTAAAAAAATTATAACTTATGACAATATGAATATTATTCCTATTTATAACTGGCCCAAGTTGAGACTGAATTTTTTTATGATTATATAGATGTTATTCATACTAAGTGAATGCACGTCTGTCAGACGTGTATCATATTTAGTTTCCTTGTTTTTTTTGGTAAAAGCAATATTAGTTTCCTAATTTATAAGTAACTACTTGAGAAAGTTTAATTATTATATTAAAATTACTTAATAACCTTTTATATTAGAGAAAATATATTTGATTTTAGTGAAAAAGAAATGGACTTTTTTGGTAAAAGTTTGGCATCAGGAAAAAACCTCTCCTCATGAGTTATTAAAAGAGATTAAAAGAGATATAGAGTATCATAATATAGAGGTTTTACTGTAACAATAATTTTGCTCTTTACTTTAATTTATTTATGCGTAGGGGCAATTCGAGCCAAACGAGCCGAGCTAGGGTAGGCTCGAACTCGGCTCGCTACGAAACGAGCCGAGCTCAAAATGAAGACCGAGCTGAATTATGAGCTCGAGCTCGGCTTGCGAGCCAACTTCAAAACTCGAGCTCAGCTCGTTTAGCTCGTTGGCTCGTTTAGCTCGTTAGCTCGCTCGGCTCGTTTGGCTCGTTTCGGCTCGTTTCGACTTGTTTCAGCTCGTTTCGAATAGGCTGACTCCATAAAGCCATAGATCAGATCTAACACCGATGTAAAATGTATGTTACAACAAATGATATTGATTAAAAAATTCTAAAACATAGATCAATTTACACATTTATTTTACATAAAAAATAAAATAAAATAAAAACAGTACATATAGTAAGAATTTAACGAGCGGCTCGGCTCGGGCTCGTGACGAGCTGAAAAACCAGCTCGAACTCGGCTCATTTAGGTAAACGAGCGAGCCGAGCTTTTATCGAGCCGAGCCCGAGCCGCTCGGCTCAAATTGCAGCCCTATTTATGTGGCAATTTTTTATAGTCTTGAATGATTAATGTACGATGAAATATTTAGAGTAATTTCTAAAAAATAAGGGAGATTTGGAGATACCCCCAGAAAAGTTTGCACTCTTTAAGATACCCCTCAGATTTGAAAATAATTAGAGATACCCCCCATTTTCTTATTTGAAGTCGGTCAACCAATCCATTGACCAGTTTTTCTTTTATATTGACAAAAACACCATTCATTATAAAAATAACATTGTTACCCATTATTAATTTAATTAATCTCCACCACCCAAAAGCTAGATCTATCTTTAGCTATCTAAAATCGATGGTCTAGATCATAACTTCCTTCAATATTCCTTCTCTAAACAACCACCATCTCCATCCTTAACTACCACCACCACCACTACCACCATCTCCAATTACCTTAACTCCACCACTTCTACAACCCAATTGTCGCCTCTATATAAACCATTAACACTCCATTACCAACACCACCACTAACACCAACTATATATACCTCTATTACCACCATTTCCAAAATCCCACCACCACCATCTTCACACAATCACACCCCATCACCATTAATTTTTAAACCATATCATTAACATCATCTCATATTCTACACATTCCATCATCATTACCTTAATCTTCACACCCCATCAACTTTTCTTTCAAACCCAAATCCAATCTCCACCATTTTCTTCATCACATTTTTAACATATTTTAACGATTTTCAAAAACAAAGTTCACCAATTACATAAATGGTGGTTGTTTTAGTATGTTAATGGTGGAGGTGAATGAGTAGTGGTGGTGTTAGGGATTGTGGGGTTTGGGTTAGAGATGGTGGATGTGAAATAGTTATTAATTAATTAATGAGATTAAATCTAGGTGGAGGGGTATTTTAGTTATAAAGCTTTAAAAACTGGTTAGACTATAGTCACTGACTTAGTTGACAACTTTAAATGAGAAAATAGGGGTATCTCTAATGATTTTCAAATCTGGGGGTATATCAAAGAGTGCAAACTTTTCTACGGTATCTCTAAATCCCCCAAAAAATAATTATAGTTTACCAATAAAAGCTAACAAACTACATATTGATCAGTTCTTGTCAGATGCCTTAAGTACATAGCACAGTAGTAGGATTAATGGATTATTTCCAACAGAGAAAGAAAGACTGGCTGTGAATAGTAGTAATGGTTGTATATAACTATCACCTAAAATTACCCTTTTACCACTACAATGTCTCGTCTTAATTAAAACCGAGTTTTCCCCCAAAACCCTCGCGACAAAACTTGATTTCTTTTCTAACAAAGAAAAGAAAAGAAAAGAAAAGAATAGAATGGAGAACATCGAAGACGCGAACTCTTCGAAACTATTTCCCGCCAACGAACCAGACCTCGAGCTTTACACTATCCCTAGTTATTCAAGTAAGTGTTTCTTCTTATCTTATTATTAACTTCTTTCTTTCATAAAGAAAACCCCTAATTCGAAACCCTAACCCTAATTTGTTTTTATTTCAGGTTGGTTTTCATGGAATGAGATTCATGAAAAAGAGAAAACATCATTGAAAGAGTTTTTTGAAGGAAATTCAATTTCAAAAACACCAAAAATTTATAAAGAATATAGAGATTTTATTATTAATAAGTATAGAGAAGATCCATTAAGAAGATTGAATTTTACTGAAATTCGTAAATCTTTAATTGGTGATGTTAATTTGATTTATAAGGTTTTTTTGTTTTTGGATGAATGGGGTTTGATTAATTTTGCTGCGCCGAAAGTTCCAGATGGGTTGACTGTTTTGAATCAAGATGATGATGAAAAACAGAGAGTTGTTTATGAAGAAGGTGCTCCTAATGGAGTTAAAGTTGTTGAAATTCCAAATTCGTCTAAAGTTGTTATGTTGCCACCAAAGAGTAGTGTGAGATATGATGGTGAAGAAGTGGTTGAGAGTGGATTTAGGTTGCCTCCTTTGGCTTCTTATTCAGATGTGTTTGGAGACTTGTTGCGACAGAGTTGTGCTAATTGTGGAGATTATTTTGCCTTTAAACATCTTGAATCTAGTAGTAAGGTAATATATATCCATCTAATAGGCTATTTGTTGTATTTAGTTTGTCGTTTTGATGATATCGGTATTTTTTCCCCACTTAGTGTGTGTGATATAACTAAATATTGCATAGAGATCATATAGACTTAAAGCTTGACCAAGGGGTTTAGTGTTGAGATCTGCTCATAGTAGAAAATAGGGAAGCTGAAAGTCCACTTTGCAAAGCTTTCATTAAATTAGGATCGATCTCTTTTTGTTAAATGCCTAAATAATGTCGCCCTCAGGAGAATCTCCTCTCAAGAGCAAGCAGATAACATGGAAGCTGAAGTAAAATGGTAGATAATGTTTATTTTAGGCTGTTAGATGATATATGTTATATGTATTAAGGAGGTCTATGTACACCTCAATATGTACATACAAGTTATATGCCTCACC
This sequence comes from Aquilegia eximia, assembly GCA_023053565.1. Taxonomy (NCBI): domain Eukaryota; kingdom Viridiplantae; phylum Streptophyta; class Magnoliopsida; order Ranunculales; family Ranunculaceae; genus Aquilegia; species Aquilegia eximia. The sequence continues at coordinate 32,938,462 of JALIGU010000003.1, forward strand.
ACTAGTTCCTCTCTTTTACATTCTTAGCACTCTAAACACCTGGATCTTGTCAAGGAACAAGAGTAGCTTTCCTTTACAAAATTGTTTGTAGGGATAATAGATTCCACGTAATATGTACTAGGCTACAATTGTCCTTCATAATTACTGTCTAGATATTTATTGCTCATCTGTGCTCATTTACCTAAATTTAATGTAGCAAGGTCTTGTTGATTTTCTTGCGAAGATTTACTTTCATTTTCTATCTGTTGAAGATTATTTTATAACGATAACTCTCTTTTCTTCAGAAGGAAAGCATCGTGAAATGTTCAAGATGCTTGAAAAATGACAAAAATGAGGATGACAAGGCAGCAGACGATATTAAGTCTAAAGATTCCAAAACTGGCTCTGAAAATCATGAAGCCGATTCCTGGACTGATGCAGAGACTCTACTTCTTTTAGAATATGTTTTATTGCATGGAGATGACTGGGACCATGTTGCTGAAAATGTCCGAACTAAGAGCAAATCTGAATGTATTGCAAAGCTTATTCAATTGCCTTTTGGGGAGCTTATGTTGAGTACAACCAATGGAAAGGGTGCTGGCAGGAATACTAACAGCAACTCTATTAATATTACAGAAGACCAGTCTGCATCACTTGAGTCGCAGAAGCCAATTAAGAAAGGGGATCTATTGTATAAGAATATTAATGAGTCTGAGCCCGAGCAGACTGAAACTGGTCAGACTGAGGGGCCTCTTAAAAAACGAAGATGCATGGGTTCATTTGCAGATTCTAGTGATTCATTGATGAAACAGGTATAGTCATAGTAGTTAATCCTTTTCTTAAGTACTTCAATGATTTTTAGTTGGTTTAACCTTTTTTCGTGCGCTTGATTGGATTACTGTTGAGAGAATCCTAAAGTTGGGATCATTTAACTTTGAATAGTAAGATCCTTAGTGCACAATCACAATGCCACATTGAGTATTGGAACTTTTAAGTAGAAATGATACGTACATATGCATTATGCATACTTATTATTATGATTGTAATTATTTACTACTACTTTGGCCCGTAAACCTAGAGTTGTAGTAAATCTTTATTGGATAGAGAGGGTCACACTATAAGCCATGTTACAAAGTCAACATCTATGTACTACAGAAGTGGAATTTCCCCCATTGACTCTGTTGCGAACTTGCGATTAATAGTCCCACATTGCGTGATTAAAACCTAGCATATTAATAGTTAAGTTCCTGGACAATTGCTTTTGAGTTGGACCCCCAAACGTAACCGACTCAGAGAAGCCTAACATTATTAATAAATAAGTTCCTGGACAATTGCTTTTGAGTGTCCACCCCAAACGTAATCGACTCAGAGGCGGTGTTTGGTTCAGTGAAATTCAAATTCTGGTAAAATTGGTATAGATCAACTGGCGTTTTGGCTAGATTTTAGGAGAAAATCAGAAAACAAGTTCTAGCTATGTCTAATTTAAAAGAACACGGTTTCTTCCTCTCAAAAACGGAAACCAGTTTCCATACTTCCTTCGACAAATCCATTAAATTCTGATCCCCCCTAAACATTCCTCTCTCTCCGTCTCTACTACTCTCTCTTTCACTCTCTCATCCATATATTCTTTGATTCCCATTAAGCCCTCCTTTTTCCCGGCATTTGGATTTCGAGAACCAAACACAGCTATAAAGTTATCCTATCATTTGTCTTTCAGTCTAAGATGAATGAACACCCAGTTGTACATTATACTCTTTGTTTGGCATATAATCTGATCGATTGATTTTGTTGTTTTCAAAGATCATTTAATTTCTTTCCATTCAAACACTCAGGCAAATGGCATGAATTTGATACTTCCATGCTAAACAGAAAAATATATTATTGATTATTGTAGTTTATAGAAAATGGAATTCAATGTCTTATCAAGTCATTCTTTTTACCAAGTTGATGGGGCCCAGCCTAGATGTAAACTACTGGGATGGTGTCCTTTAGATGGGGAGGACCTTTGAAAGTTAAGTTGTTGATATAGGTGATTTCGTGATGATTTATTTTTATTTTATGGTTAGGATTTAACTTCATATAATATTGAAAAGGACAATTTTTGCATGGTATGAAAATCGGATGCTAACAATTTTTCCATTAGGTTGCTCACCTATCTACATTGGTGAGCCCACATGTTGCAGCTTCTGCAGTGGATGCAGCTATCACAGCATTGTGCCAAGAAAATCCATATGCAAGAATGTTTCTTGAGAGTGAAGGGGACGACATTATGAATTTGTTCGGATCCCGTCCTCCTAATAGTGAACCCATGAGGTTAGTGCATTTATTTTGGTTTGTAAGGAGAGATACATTTATATATATTTATTTAATGGTCCTTAGTTGTACCTTAATTCATGTAGATTACTCGGTGTTGAGGATTCAGAGATGGCGGAGAGGCCCACACAATCAGGTAAATTATAATATTTTAATTAATGCTCTTTATATGAAATTAGCATTGCGATTTTTCACTTAACAAAAATGCAGGCATCGAGTAAGGTGTTTGGTTTCAGACGTTGAACTTGTTCGTACGTCATACTTGGTGGCTGTTCTTTTTTAATTGGATGTCCAACTGTGTTAGTATTGTCATGTATTCACTCAAGCTTATACTCAAATATCTAGACCCTCTATGTCATTATATTTAACAGATATCTTTTAATAGCTGGACATCCAGTTACAAAAGGTGCACAAATACGGGTTTTAAGTCGAGCTGACATTTCTCTTTCCTCCCTTCCGTTTAATCTCCTGATGGCACGTGTCTTATTCCTTTCGTCTCCTTTTATCAATACTCATTCATCTCTTTACTAAAAAGAGAGAAAAACTTAATAAATAAGAGAAGAGGATGCACAGATCATTCTACTTTCTCCTTCGGCTCTCTTCTCTGCCAAGCACAAAAAAACTGGAATAAATTGCTTGGTTTTGTAATTCTAGGTAGTAGTTAAAATGTCTGTGTTCTACATTTGGAATTTTGGCAAACCATATTTGCAGAAATTGTATTGTTGTGGCTAATTGGATTTAGTCCATGTTAAGGGATATCAAAAGTTTGAGGCTGGAGGTGATTTTATTGTTATTAGTAAAAATAAAATTTTGTTGACAAAGGGGAACCGTTATAGGATGCCCAAGGTCCTCCAGCCTATTTAGGCATTAAGTTGAGAAAGACTAACAAGTGGTCAGAGTAAGGAGAGTGACAATGAGGCTGGAGGTCAGAGTTTCATCTTGACTCTGGAAGCTCTGAGAAGCTCTAAAAAGACGCAAGGAAAGAGGCTGCTCAGCAGCCTAGAAACTTTAATGGGGGATTGATGGTCTGGGAAGGGCATAAAACATGCCAAAGTAGAAGAAGAGAGTAACCTTTGGGGAACAACAAGAAGGAAATTAGAGATGAAGAAGGGACATGCTCTGCTCTTGAGGAGAGGACGGGATGGGGATAGCAGGCCTATAGGTTCCAGGTGGGAGTAGAAGACTTCCGGGGTTTAGACTCATACATGTAGGATTGAAGAGGAGATGAAGAAGAAAGATTATGAGCGAGGATGAGGACTTGAAGAACAGGGAAGATATTTTGTACGATACTTTGAGTTTTGGGGATAATGAGGAGGACTGAGGATAATGAGAGGTGAATTTGCGAGCTCGCTGAGGGCGCACAAGAACGGCGTCGGGAGGAGCAAGAGGCAGACAGTTCTGAATCCAGCTGAAAGTTTTATTGGTTGGACATGGAGGAGGTGGATTATGAGGACTCCATGAATGACAGATGCTTGTGTTAGTTGGGTTAGGGTGATGGTGAGTGGTTTTGTGAGATATGTAATTAGTGGAAGTGGGGTAAGGGGGTGTGAAGGATAGGTCTTTAATTCTGGCAAAAGGCCGTGGGCCTTAATGTAATTTTTCTAGATTATATTAATGAAACACCTTTTATCGATGAGAGAGAAGAAGATTAAGTTTGTATGGTCAATTACTCGATTGGTTCTTTTTAATCCATTAACAAGAGTCATCTCCTTTTTATTTTTTGGTTGTCTCTGATTTGAATGTAAAATTTTAGCTTACTTTTCATAAAGAAAAAAGTGGGAAAACTTTAGAAAGAGATTAGTGTTACTTTCAGTTAAGCCTTCCAGCATTTAATGAAACCTTCTCCTTTTCGTTCCTCCTGATCAGTGCTAGCTGACTATATTGGATAACGAGGTAAGAAGGCTGTAAAACCTATGAATGGTCACACTGCACAGCATGTGTGTCCCAACAAGAGGATTCATGAGGATTACCGTATGAAAGCAATTGATGAAGACCTCTGTGTTCTGAAATCAATGGATGAGGTTGCGATCGGAGACTGCTTGGTTTTTCTTTTATGTATTGAACCAATTTTCATTTTCCTCATCTTTGTGTCAGTGGGTCACAATAACATATCCTAATAGTTCGCCGCTTGGAGTAGTAAAAAAAGATATTATTTTTGATGATAATTAAGCAACATGTATGAGAAAGTAAAAGCATTTGAATTGGAGAAACTGATCAGAAATTTGAACGATACAGAATAAGGGTGGAAGATATATTTTCTTCAAAATAAGCTTAAGATTATCTTATAATTTTTTAAACTTGTTGATTAGTATTATCATATTACCTTTTATAGTTCTGAATTAGTATGAGACGAATTTATCGATCACAAAGACGAATCTACGAATCTATGACGCAAGATGAATTACTTTTCTTCTTTGGTGTTCTAAAGTTTAAATAAGGTCAAGTCTGGTCCATGGATGGAGAACATCTGGACAAAGTGTTGGCATTGGGTTATTGGAAGAATATATGTTTCCAATTATCTATCGTTATCGCAGAATTAGCATTAAGAATTTATGAGAACTTTTCTATGAACTAGCCATGTCCTGTGTTTGCATACTTCCTGAAATCTATTTTCAATAAGTGCAATGTGTTTTGGGATGATTTACTTATGCCACACTAGACACTGCTTGTAGCTGAGTTCATTTTAAGTTTTAACACCTCCATAAGCGCTTTTTATGTTGATGTTATAGTTGTTGAGATATCGGTTTTGGGGCTATCTTTGTTTCTTGCAAGATACACCGAGAAATCTTATAGCGATTTCCTGGCAATCTGGTAGGACTTTGCTTTATTTAGTTGTACACTTGTACTTCTCAGGAACTTTTGCCTGACCTCCTTTTCTTCTCTCCTTTTCTTATGGTTCTTTCGTTTCCTATGATGACGTTTTGAGTTACCAGTATTTCTAAGAATCAACCTTTCTTCTGTTTTGCTTCTCTCATTTTGATTGATGAAATACTTTATCTTTTTCTCTTTTTATTATTTCAACCAAAGTCAACAGGGATGCTTTCAAAGCAATGCAGATTTCTTTCTTTTTACCACTGTTGAATTCAAGGAGATGTGTGTTAGATCAAAGGCGACAGATAAATCTGATGTAGATAATGATCACATCTGAAACCGAAACAGTAAATGGAGAAAAAAATATCTTTTTTCTGGCAAGAAGTTGGCTTTTGCCGTCCATTGAGAGGGGGGGATAGGGGGGGGGGGGGGGGGGGGGGAAGATATATTTGATCCTTGTATCACTTTACTTACCATTATTAGTTATTACACATAAAATATACTGTGTTTGCCTGCCAAAAAGAAAATAGAAATATTTGAAGATTTGCAGAAGATATGGACAGCATTAATTGAGTTTGTGGTGAAGTATAGTGACGATCTTAGGGCTAACGACAGACAAATCTCTTGACCGTAAGTCTGATATCTTGACGACCTATTGGTCTTTCAGGTAGTATATTTGAAGTTGTGTATCTAGGATGCATTCCGGAATCCGGATGAGTTTATCTTGTTGTACCTGCTCTGGAAGCTTTTTTCTTACTGTTCCTCTAACTCAGATTTGTATGTTATGTTATTTAACCATTTCTTTTGATCCTGGTTCTTAAATGTATATTTTTCTCATACAGAACCAGATAGTATTGCGGAGAAGAACTCCACTTCCATAACGTTACGAATTAGAACAGCTATTGCAACAGCATTTGGAGCAGCTGCTGCTCATGCCAAATTATTGGCTGATCAGGAAGACAGAGAAATTGAACATCTAGTGGCAACCGTGATTGAGACGCAGGTCTGTCTTTTGTTTTTTTTTTCCTTCTCTTTCCCCATTTGTTTAGTGTTTTGATCTTGTAACTTGATAATGTTGACGTAGATTATATCAACTGAAATTTTTTGGACTATAATTTTCATACCATCTACTCTTTCAGCAGAAAATACTCTTTCAGCAGAAAAACAAATGTGTGTTTTCATTCACTTTAGCTCCAAACACTCTCTTATTCTTATTTATGTTTTTTCTGTTCCTGCATCATTAGTTGAAGAAGGTACAGAGTAAAATCAAGCATTTTGAAGAGCTAGAGTTGATTATGGAGAAGGAGTATACTCAAATTCAGGAGCTCAAAGAGTCCATTGTTACAGAGCGTGCTGATATCTTACGGCGAGCTTTCAATGCCGGCATTGCAAGATGGAGGGACTATTCTTCTGTAAAACCTTATATAGGTAATGTATTTTGATGTGATGTTTGTTGTCTACCTGTCTTCAATCAATTGAAATAGAAAAAGGAAGACGAAGATGCTAAGCTTTTATTGTGATGTCTGTTGAATTTTTTCTCCATGTATTGTTAAGCACACTTAATGTGTAATCCTATTTCTTCATTATAGATCACAGCATTTTGCACAGTTTTTTTTCTTTTCTGTTGCACACTGAAGGCTGTGTGTTTGGTTTGTTAATATCTGTTTTGCTTTCTTGTTTGAAGAAAAGAATGAAAGTTTTTCTGGTGTATTTAGTTGTGTAGTTGAAAAATTCTGGACATCACAATATTAGGTAGAACATTTCCCGAGGGTAAGAGTTCAATTCATCAAGACATGCCTTGTTGGACCCCCTCTTTAAGGTACTCTACATTTTGAAGGGTACCATATTAGAAATCTAATTTTGGATACCCTCTTCTTCTCTTCCATTTGCCGCCCTCAGCAGTCCAACACTATACCACTTCATTGCTACTGCTTTCTTTTACCACCGGTGCACCACCTTCTTTTCTCCTCCCCAGTCCCTGCTGCCATATGGGTACAAGTGATTTTTATGAAGAAGTCCCATAATTAAATTTTTTTTACCAGCTCATTTCTCGATTGGATTTACACCTCATTGCCATTGTGTATAAATACAACTGTAATAAGTTGGGTTATCGATTACCTCGTATAATTTACAAGAGAGTATAAAATAGTCACCAACCACCACCTTCATCTTCTAATTCTTGTTGGGGTCTGGGGAGATACTTGTTTTGTGGCGGCTGTGAGTGTGATAGCATGTATGTTAGTATATGCATGAATGGAATAAAAACAACAACTCATTAAAAGTGGAGAGTGATTCCACTTTTGGCACACCATGAGTATGCTACAGAGGATGAGAAAAAGATGGATCATGCGCTTGCACTCCTTCTGTCACTCTCTCTGTTACTTGTAGATTGCTGGACCATCTTTTCATGATCCTCTCTTTACTTTCAGCTTTGCTTGGATTCCGTGGGTGGATATTCTCCTTTCTACACTATTGCCCTTCCCTGCTCTTGTTTTTTGTGCAAGGCTTCGACACTCATTTATATGTTTAGGACCAACAGATGCCAAGTTGGATTGATTTTGATATTTTTGTGTTATCCCAAGTCCATTGTCCAATTTTTGTCACTCTCCTATATGCTATAGTTACCTCTATTTATATTAGTACTAATTCTCCAGATGTTCTTCTATGTATGAAGACATTTCTTGGGAAAAAAAAAAAAGTTTACACTTTACATGAAGTCATGAACTATCTTTATTCCGTATTTGTATTTTTTTTTTTTTTGCACATAAATAGGGATTTTTATTAAAGGTATAAAAGAATGATACAGCAGCAAAAAGAAAAAATTACAACCATGTCCAAATAATTACTCATCAAAGCGATAGTAAATACTGTTTGGACACTCGACATTCTTGATAAAATTAGGCTTCTGTGTAGTCCATATAGAATGACCTACACTCATTTGAGCTCCCTTCTTTGCTGCTGCATCTGCTCCTATATTAGCCTCCCTATATGTGTGGGTGAGCCTCCATTGAAACTTTGCAGTAGCTCTGAACCATCTTGCTGCTACCTTCCATGGAATCTTGCCAGAGTTGACTGAATCCACCAAGGCCATAGAGTCTGCCTCAAACCAAATCTGTGTCCATCCCTGTGTACAAGCTACCTCTGCAGCGGCGACCAGAGCTAGACACTCAGCTTCAAAACTAGTTGTAACACCTAGTCCTTTGGCCATTACTCCAACCACTTCAGCATTTGAATTCCTACAAATAAGTCCCAAGCCCGCAGTTCCCGGGTTACCTATAGAACATCCATCTGTATTGATCTTGATGACATCCCCATTTGGTGGAATCCAGGATACCTCTTTGATAATTTGAATCGGCCTAGGTCTCCCCTTCACATTCAAATTATACAGAAGAAGAAGGTCCTCACAGTTATTGTACATGGTTCCCTTAGCTAGTAAGCCAGAAACACTGATGCCTTTTAGAGTTTCAGTTTTAATCTTCCGACTGTCGAAAGCTTGCCCTTCAAAGTGAATTTTGTTTCTTGCTTTCCAAATCTGCACTAGCAAAATGACCACTGCAGCATTCCAGAGTTCTTTAACTATCTTGCTTCTATGGTTGGTCAGTTTAATGAGACTGCTGAAGTCAAATTGGTTGATATTAACCTTAAAGACTCTAGCTAGCCACTTCCACAACTCCTTAGATACAGAACACTCCCAGAATAAATGTGAATATGTCTCCTCCTCCTTCTCGCAAAGTCTGCATCTTGAAACAAGAATAATACCTCTTCTCTTGATGTGATCATCTGTTGCTACAGATTTTTGCAATATTTTCCATCCCAGACCTGCAACTCTTGGGTGTATGTGTTTTGTCCAGACCCATTTGTGCCAACTGTTTTTTGGTGCTCTTCCCCTTACAGCCTCAAATGCTGCCTTAACTGAAAAAACTCCATCCTTGCTAGGTTTCCAAATTCTAGTGTCCTCTCCTTGAAAAGGCTTAGACAACTCTTGAATTTGAATGCCCAGTCTAGAGAAAACTTCAGCTAGAGTGTCAGGAATATCCCAGTTGTCCCCATCAATAATGTCTGATACCCTTGCTTTAAAGCCACTCCAGTCAAAGTTTTGCAACCTGTTACTAATAGCTTTTCCCATCCATGGCTCCCTCCATAAATCAATTTTGGTGCCATTCCCTACAATCCAACCCAAGTGTGGTCTCATTTCTGCCAGTGCCCACTTAATGCCAGGCCAAATGGAAGAAGATTTATGATATCTTATCCAATTGCCCTGTCTTCCAGTGAATTTGTTTCTCATGAACTTGCTCCATTCTGTTTTCTGCTCCAACATTTGCCATGCTAGCTTCATGAGTAGAGCTAAATTGATGTCTTTCAATCTCCTTAGCCCCAACCCTCCTTCTTCCTTAGGCTTACAAACTTTGTCCCACTTGAGAGTGATAGCTCTGCTCTCTGAGGGGTTCCCAATCCATATAAAGTTTCTGATCGCCTTTTCTCCTTCCTGAATGCATTTTTGTGGCCATTTGTACACCCCCATATTGTATATGGGAATGCTACTCAAGATAGTTTGTGCAAGGACTACTCTTCCTTGAAAGGACAATAGCTTCCCAGCCCAACCACTAGCCTTCCTTTTGATTTTATCCACCAAAGTTTGTATCCAACACTTCTTTACTCTTCCACTAAATATTGGCACCCCCAGATATTTCTCCGGTAGCGCCCCTTCTTTAATGTCGAACAACTCCTCCACTGTCCTTCTTTTAGAAAGAGGCATTGATCCCAGGAATAGTTTACTCTTCATTGGATTGCAGACTTGCCCAGAACACTGCTGATAAGCGATCAAAAGTGATTTAGTTGTCTCAGACCCTTCATTGCCCCATTAGAAAATAAAACAATGTCATCAGCGAACAAAATGTGCGTAGGACCTGGAGTAGCTCCTGCATAAGCCATGTGATGCACAATCTTTCTTGAAAAGAGATCATTAATGCCCATACTCAGTACATCCTCTGCAAGATTAAATAGAATGGGAGAGAGAGGGTCCCCTTGGCGTAGGCCCCTCTCTACTTTGAAAAAGCCACAAGGACCCCCATTTATCATTACAGAAACCATTGAGCTTTTAAGGATAGTATTTATCCAATTACACCACACTTCACTGAATCTCAGCCTGTGTAGTACAGCTAAGAGAAAGTCCCAACTTAATGAATCGAATGCTTGAGTCACATCCAGCTTCAGAGCAACACTGCCACCCCTTCTTTTTTTCTTCAACTCATTGATCATCTCTGATGCTAGAGCTATGCCACTGTTGCCTGACCTGCCTTTTATAAAAGCTAGCTGCTCACTACTAATATAGTTATCAACTACATTATTCAGTCTCATAGACATGATCTTCGTAATAATCTTGAAAAAGAAATTGCTAAGACATATAGGCCTATAATGATTGACATACTTAGCATTTGCCTCTTTTGGAATTAAAATCAGAAAGCTAGTATTCATACCTTGGGGCAATTTGTTATCTCTAAAGAAAGAAACAATTGCCTTACAAATATCCTTGCCAATGATGCTCCAGTAAGTATGATAGAAGATGCCCTGGAAACCGTCTGGTCCAGGAGAACTGTTGGGATCCATACACATTACTGCATTTGTAACCTCTGCTTCAGTTGGAATGGCACTAAGCATATCATTGTCTTCAACAGTGACTTTAGGAGGTATCAACTCCATCAAGTCGTTATTCTGTGTTGTGTCTTGCTTCTTGAACTTGTTCTCGAATGCTTCAACGATGAAACTTTGAATGTCAGGCTGGTTCTTCAAAACTGTACCATCTTCTTTAGTAATCTCCAGAATTTGTGACTTCTTAAGATGAGCCCTCGTAATTGCATGATAGTATGCAGTATTCCTGTCCCCCTCATAAGCATCACTGATTCTTGCTTTCTGTTGTGCAGTAGTACTTTTATCCCTCAAAGCAACATAAAGTTCTCTTTCCAACCTCACTTCTTCTTTTTGTATTGCTTCATCAAAGATGTTTACTTCCTGTTCTACCTGCATCTGCTCAAGCTTATCTTCTAGTGCTTTAATTTTCTGTGCACTATTTCCATACACAGTCCAGCTCCACTCCTTTAAAACTGCTTTAAGTCTTTTCAACTTTTTTAAAACAGTTCTGATAGGCACATCCACCAAAGGTTCATTCCAGCTTTGTTCAATCACACTCCTCAAAGACTCATGTGATGTCCAAGCTTTTTTGAACCTGAAAGGAACATTATGGGGTTTGGGCACCAATGTACACCAACCCACAATAGGCGAATGATCCGAAAATTTTCTCCTCAAAATTTTACTTCTCCAAGAGCTAAAGGTGTCCAACCACTGCTGGTTAACAAGCATCCTGTCAATCTTCTGCATCATTCTCTTTTTCCCCATCTTCTTATTACTCCATGAATATTGAAATCCAAGAGTAGTAGAATCAATGAGGCCTTCTGAGTTAATGAAGTCCACAAATTCATTAATGGCTACCCTACAAGGAAGGCATCCTCCTTTTCGTTCTGTTATTGTGGTTACTATGTTGAAGTCACCAATTACTGCATATGGTCCAACAACATTCAGCTTTTTAAGTTCCTCCCATAACTCCCTCCTTTTAACATACACTGAGCTTGCACGTACCAAAGAGATTGTGAGCTGATTGACCTTCACTGTAATCTGCTGCTGAGATCTTGCAATACATGTTATTGTTATGCCTTCCCTCCACAGCACCCAGATATTGCCAATTCTGTCCACAGTGTTATTATGGATAATACGACTACTAAATTCCAACCTTCCAGGAAGAGAAGCCCTCGTAGGTGGAGTAATTTTAGGTTCTACTAAACAAAATAAATCAGGCCTGTACTCCTGAATAATGTCTTCGATATAAGAGTGCGGTTTGGATCTTCTCAAACCTCTCACATTCCAGAAGGCAATATTCATTTATTCAACAATTGGATATGTATTATCTAGTCCTAGAAATGGAAGGACTTTTATCAATCCCTCATTTCTTGGACTTATTTCTCTTATTCTGCACTTCCTCCCACTGTTCCTCTTCTGCTTGTACTTTGTCGGCCCAAGATGCATGCCGCAGAACTTCCTTAGCTTCCACTAAGGCCCCAAACCTGTTGCTTAAGGGAGACTGAGTAGCAACTACCACCTCATGACTGCCAACTGAAAAACTTCTGGTGCTTTGTGATGTTCCTGGTGTAGCCACTGCTTCTCTAGATAACTGTACCAATATAACCCCATCATATCTTGGAACACTTTGTGAACTTCCTTCAGCTTCAACTAAAAGGTTTTCATCCATTTCCATTGCCATATTATTCTCTTCTTCCACCATACTTGATTCTTGAGCTATTCCAACTACTGGATTCTCATTATCAACATCAGCATTGACTGCTACTGTAGCCACTTCCATAACTTGAATTGCTTCTGCATTATCACTTTCCTTGGGTTGAGAAACCCCTTCCTTCTCCCCTACTTCCTTGGGTTTGCCTTGTGAATCTTTCACTCCACTAACCCCTTCCTCTTTGTTTTTATTCTTCTTGTTTCTCTTCTTCTTTTTTTTATTCTCCTCTTGAATTTTGTCCTTTCCAGCCTCCTCCTTCCTTAGATTCCTCTGAATAGCTTTGCACTCTGACATTACATGTCCGACCAGTTTGCAGTGGCAGCAATACTTTGGTACTCTTGGGACTTCTACCTCCTGTAAGAAAGACTTCCCATCCTCTTCTTCTACCCAAATTTGCGAGGGAATGGGTCTAGACAAATCCATATCCACTAAGACTGAAGCAAAAAAACCATAAGCTCTGTCTATAGTATGTTTATCCACCCCTACCGGATATCCTAAAGCTCTTCCCAAGGACATTAGAATCTCATAGTCCCAATATTGTTGGCCAAGACGAGGGAATTTCACCCAAACCAACGCATTTGTTCTCAGTTGCACCTCTGGATCAAAATCAGGGGTCCATTTAGAAAGTCTTAGAGTTTGTTCACCAAACCTCCAAGGTCCTCCTCCCCATATTCTTCTCCAATCTTCTTCACAAGTCAAGCGAATCATAAAGAATCCTTTCCCTAAAGGAATTAATTTCCAGTCTCCTTGTGGTCTCCATTTCTCTAGAGCCATTCGCTTAACATCATCCAGCTTTAATTTGTTAAAATCAAGCCTACCCACTAAGCAAAATTTGCAGTATTGCTTACCTCTTTCCACAGCACTTTTCGACAATCGAATTGAAGGCATATTTCCTCTCATCTCCGGGCAAGGAAGCTCCTCAACATTGATGGATTGAGGTTGCTCACTTCTAACCTTGTCGGCAAAGGTGACTTTTCGTCCATTTTCTTCTACTCCACACTTCTCTTCGTTAGCTTGCTTGAAACCAACAGAGTGTGTGGTACCATTGTAAAGCTGTTGATTAGATCTACCTCCCCATCCAAACGGCGTAGTCGTCATCGTAGTAAAACTGTTCAGTCAAGCACCGTTGACCATCGTCTTCCTTGGTAAAATTTTCTAAAAATAGTAAACTTTATCGATCAGAAAGGATAAGCCTACCCCAACCCCAAATTCTATGCCAAACTTAGTAAAAACGACCCTATGTTACTCGGTAGTAACATATCTTATCTCACAGCAGCAGCAGAGCATGAATCGTATTTGTATTGGATTTATAGAATTTAGCGTATACACCAGAATGCTTCAAACCAAAGGGTGTGTTTAGATTACAAGTTTGTTTGGAATAGAACACCAATATAAAACTGTCCGAACATCACCTTAGTCTAAAAGGTTGTATGCTAGTCTGTTTTCAATATAATGCTATGTACTTATGAAAAACTAGCAATATTCACATTTATGGACTCTGGGAAGCAGCTTCTTATCTCAGGAGCATGATCTTATGAGTCCCAAGTTATATAGGAATTTCCCTGACTGAGATAGGAAGAGATTCCCCAGAGAGAACCTCCCACTTTCCTCTGGAGGAGGCTTCATGTAAATATCTTTCTTCACATGGAGTACTGTTTGGCCAATCTCACTCCTCACTGCCTCAATTGTTTCGCTCTTTATTGGATTTCCTGACGCATCAATCACATAAAACACATTTATAGCTTGGGATTCCCTATTTGATATCTCAGCCTGGGTGACTGAGAGTCCATTCTCTCTAAATATGCGAGTTATATCTGGCAGAAGCCCAACCCGATCTTTGCTACAGAGTTCAAATCGTATTCCCTGCGTTGAGTACACAATATAAGAAAATTTAAACAAATATTCACATTACAGCAAAGTATAGAAACCTTGTTGTAAAATAGAAACTGGTTATAATCCTCCCCAAGATTGTACCTCTGTTGATCGCCTTTGAATTGCATCTTCCAAGCAATGTAATATTGTTTGCCTCTCTGCGTCAGAGCTAATAGGATGCCCATCTAAATGTCTGATATAGTATTCCTATTGAACAAATTACTTGATTAGAATAATTATGCATGAAAAGCAGTCTACTATAAAAAAAAAGGTAAGAAATGATGTCATTTAACGCGGCAACATTAAGGAATTGATAAAACCTGATAAGCTTCTGGACCCTCAGCAATGACAGTAGCATGGAATACAACATACTGCATATCTGTTAATGTGCATACAGTGTCAAAGAGTAGCTTAGGCCGATCTCGACACTTCAGGTTCACAACGGTATACCCCTTTTCAGCACAGTTGTCCACAGTAATATGGGATTTGCTCCTGTTACTGCCCTCCGTGCCATCTATATAATTCTTATCAGAATCATGATCAGCACGCATCAATTGATGAAGCCTTCTCTCAGTATGAGTAAGGCCATAAGAAAAGTCAGTGTTTGCACTGTATTGATCTTTGATTCCTTCAAGCACATAGCGTAGCAGTTGTTTGATCTTGTCGAGCCTGGAAGAATCATCAATAGGCAATCCAGTTGCTACATCGGTAATATAAAGAACCGATGCCATTCGTGAGTTGTGTGTCCAGACCTCAGCTGCAACAACATTGCATTTGAGATCTGCAAGAACAGCAAAGACCTCAGAAAGCAACCCTGGTCTGTCTGTTCCTGTCAGTTCAATCGTGGTGTGCTCAGCATCTCCCTGGACACCCACAGATTTTCTCAAAGACTGAGGGTTACATGCTTGTGTACCTAATGACTGCAACAAGTTGTAAAATCATATAAGAAACACACATTGAAACCAACTGAATGAGAGACACAGGACACTAGATTGGCAGATCTACCTGTTCAATTTTGTTTATGACTTCTCCATTTGAGAGCTTATTTCCATTTTGGTCTACAACATGAAATACTGCGAAGAACAGAATGCACACGAATTCTAGTTAAAAAAAGAACAAAATCTATGAAAATTTATTTGAATAGCCTGAGATTAAAGTATCTCACCATCCATAAACCATTCCTTATCTGAAGAAATGTATGCTTTGCTAACTGTAAGGTTCAAATCAGTCAGAACTTGGACCACTTCTAACAAGCTTCCAAACTTATTAGCACTATCAACCTGCTCAACAACCAATTTCAATTATAGTAAGAGAAATTTCTCACTTAGATAGGAAATGTAAGAGAAAACTCAAATCATGCACTTCTTCTCTTCTCCTACCTTAATCAAAGTTGCTTTTCTGCTTGAAGTATTATCTACGATAACTCTGCAAAACCATTCATATATTTGTAGTAAAATCAGCATTCATAATAAGATATTATCAAAAGAAAAAAAATCATTACCTTGGAGGATTTAATCTAATGACAAGTTTCTCAAATTCATCATCCATATTTGAAGAAGGAGAGCAGTAATCCATGAACAAATAAAACAACGATAGAAAAAGCTTGACCACCAAATAGAGCTAGCAAATTGCAAGAAAAGAAAACAACATGCAGAATCGAATATGAAGCACTACTGAATGAAGAAGTGTTTTAGAAAGAGAAGAAGAGCATTGTGAGTCCCAGCTACACTACCCGGCCTACCAATACCATCAACCTTCTTTTTCTGGCATTTGGTGGTGGCATTATGGGGTCCAGCTGTTGCGCGCTTGAGGATCCAGTGGTGCCGTGGTGGTGATGGTGTTATTAGTTGCTAGTTGTGAAGTACTTGTCTGTTGTCTCTCCTTTTGTTTTACCGATAATTTCATTTTTGATATCTTTCCAAATCTTGTAAGCTTATTACCAAACTTGAGAGGATTTGACATCCTCACAATTTAAATATGTATTTGCGCCTTTTGGGAAGCAATGAAAAATGTAATTCCTTGCAGGTTTGCATCATGTATGCAATGCAACTGAAGCATATAGTTTTTTTTTTTTTTTGATAAGTTTTCGCTTTATTAAAAATCATAAACTGAAGCTTATAGCTTATTAGTAAACAATGTCTCAATCAATTAATCAATGATTAGTACAGTTTTAGCTAGGTATATGCAATATTTGTTCACAATCCACATGTAAAACTACAGTAAAAGTGTAGAAGTAAATACTGTCAGGTTGATTCTATTGGGCCTGACTACTTCATGGGCCGAGCTAGTCAGGCCCTCTAAGAATGTTACCCTCACCATTTTGAGTTCTGGGTACAGTTTTCAAAGAAGATGATCAACTCTTCCAATCAAATTCATTATTAAAGGAAGTTACAGTACATGGTTTTTTCTTTGGAGATGAAGCAAAATCAGATGTTTGGGAATCAGAATTTTTGACTATTAAAAAGGCGAACGGAAGTCATTTTGCCTTTCAATTCTGTATGTCATGGTATGCATCTCCAAATTTTGTGCTTTAGTCTTTTTATGCATAATCAGGCCATTTTGATTGTTTTAGGTTTATGTCATTCATGACTCGACTGAACACTGAACTTTTTGATGCAGACTTTGGATCGAGCACGCAGAAATGTTAATTCAGGTATGTACTCTATATGTAGTACTTACCAACAATCAGTGTAACAAAGTATAGCAACATTAGGGTTACCCCTAGTACCGCAGAAGATAATCATCTGGGCACAGGTGAACAAAAGTGCTGCATTGTTATATCATGTTAATGAAACTGAAATAACTCTACATGGGATTATAAAAGAACCAGGAAGAAGAGAAGCCATTGGCGTTGAAGTTCTGCTTATATATATAATTTAGGCATCGTGACTAGGAAGAGCGAAAGCTAGAGATATTCATTTCTGCATACTGGATTTCATTGAAACATAGGGTAGATACAGGATGCTCAAACTTTATATCAGGAACAATAAAATGTTTCTGTATGTGAAAACCACAAACACTAATAGGTCTGATACTCTGATCAACAAATCTTCAACTCTTGCCGATTCCATTTCTCAACTACTCAACGTACAAATTAGGAATCCTAGGCAAAGTTCTTGAAATGCAGTAAACATAACAGAAGATAACGAGTAAAACACGACAAAAAATTCAATTTAAATTCACTGCTATCTGCCCGAAGAGCCCTGAAACAGGAAAATCAAGGTAGCAACACAAAAATGCACTATGCTGTGCCCAAAGGGGATAAAAACCTACAAGAAAAATATCTGGTTCCATACTCCTTACGTTGCTCTGCGTCCTCTTACTTCGACTTCGTTTTTTCTGTGCTCATTACTTGGTATTAACTTTTGAAATCAAAATTATAGCTATATTCAGATTCCAATAGTTCTCAATTGTTACTCCTTTTGTTTCAGTATCCCTGAAATCCAATCATCTCACTTTCGCTCAGATGTAGTTAGCTCCTTGTATAGGCCAACGAGTTAGAGAATTGCAGTTAGTGTTGCGGGACATCGGACATCCTATTGGGTTCCCTAGAATGTTTCACTTGAAATTATATAGCACAATTACATAACAATTTTCCTTCTGTCAGAGAAAACCCAAACCCAGGAGCTGTGTGTGAGGATCCCACGTCTACAATGAGGGAGAAGGGACCTAAATAATCAACAATGCATCTTAAATCTTAACTAACCAATTACAAAGCGATATCATAGATTACTACTCTGTTGAAGTTTTCTCATTGGGATCCACATAAATAATTTAGGAGTGGTCTCGAGGTGTCGTGGCATGAAAAGGCCTATGGTTGTTGTTTCCTTGTAAGTAGTTTTGGTCAAGAGACTTGGTCCTTGAATTATTGCTTCCAGAAATTTCAAATGGCTAGTAAGCTTCTAAGTCAGTCACATGAAGATCATGTTGGAAGTATTTGAGGGTAGATCGTAGTCTGCAATTGGAATACTTGTTGGAGAATGTAAGATAAAACGACTTAAAAGGATCAAAGTTTGGATACCACTGGAGTTCAGTATAAGTTTCTTCATCCATTTTCTTCATCACTAAACATTCAAGTCTTAAATGCTACTCATGTATTTTGGCATGGGATTCTTTATGTGAAATAACATAGAATTTACGTGATACATAGAATTATAATAGCATGGGAGAGACAGCAGTCCTACACACAATAGAATTAACTCATGGATATATGACAGAAATGCAATACAATAACTGAAATGCAATACAATAAATTGATATTGCCGCAATTTTATAGTACTTAATTTTTCAATCAAGTTCTAGAAAATATAGTACACAAGTGTAGCATATGTATGCACGCCTCTGCTTAAGTTAACATTTGGGGATTTGCTTCTGTCATCTTAAAATGAAAAGTTAATTAATAAGTGTTCATTAAATCCATTATAATTATCGGATGTATGTATTCATATGAGTCTAGATAAGCAACAATTAGGAGAAAAAGTGAAACCAGACAAAGTTGCTATCAATCACAACAACGATTAAAATTGAACTGACTAATAGCTAATGCATTCAATAATAACAATGATAAACACCGCCTTCACACATAATTATCTCATTCTCTACCAATATGGTAAAATTCATGGATCTAGCTCACTTGAAAACAAAGAAAATGCTATAAGTATGATTACAAAATCCTACATTCTTTTCACAAACACGCTAATAGCTATATAATCACTACTAATTTATGTCCTAATACCAACTAACCATAAATTGCTTACACAATAGCGACATGCCTTCGAAACAAACAACTTAACAACCAGCTCCCAAAGTTCCACCTGCAAATTTACAAGAACAATGTAGACATTTATATTTGATATCCCGGAAATTGAAAATGAGATTACAATCGACCAAAAAATGCGGAGAATTACCTCTTGTTAGAGTCTTGGATCAAGCTATGAAGAGATAGAAGTGGCATACCAATAGCCAATACTCAAATCTCCTCCTCAATTTGACATCATAATTAAAAGCAAATTCTGACAAAAGACTCATTTCCACTAGTCCCTTTTGTAACTTTCTTGAAACTCTTTTCAATCCATTACTTTAATGTCTTGAACCTTGAGAATCATCCTCATCATCATCATGTGGTTGCTGCTGCTGCTGCTGTTGTTGTTGCTGGTGCTGCTGTTGTTGATGCATGACAACTCCTCTTGATTGAACCATCTGCTGATAAAACTGTAAAGCTTGAGGATTCAATACCCCGGTATGCACATCTTGAGATAATCCTAATTCCAATCCAGGAAGTTGTTGATTATTACCAACCCCCATGAATGAATTTAAATTCATTGTACCTAAATTTGATCCAGGCATTTCGAAACCATGAATA
Source organism: Aquilegia eximia (assembly GCA_023053565.1). Taxonomy (NCBI): domain Eukaryota; kingdom Viridiplantae; phylum Streptophyta; class Magnoliopsida; order Ranunculales; family Ranunculaceae; genus Aquilegia; species Aquilegia eximia. Next base: position 32,958,141 of record JALIGU010000003.1, read on the forward strand.
CCGAATTTAGGCAAATAATTCAAACCATCACTACTCAGATTCGATGTCGGTTGGCCTGAAGAAGGATGAAACCCTGGTACATAACCACTGACAGAGGGCCATAAACTTGTTGTTACTGGGGATCTAACCAAATTCCAATTGGTCCTACTACTACTGGACCCAATTTCATGTCCCAATTCACTGATCTTTGTTTGTAAACCAACTGAAACAGAATTCCCCTGTTGTGAAACTGAGCTACTAGATTGAACTAAAGCTGAAGCTGGTATAGTTCCAGTACCTGTAGCGGCAATTATTGATGGTTCAGCATGTTGTAATAACCATTGTATAGTTTCTCCATCAGATTTATGACCCAATTCTCTTGTTAACTGAAAAATTCTAGCTGCACATAAAGCTGGCATCCTTATCCTTCTACCTCTTCCATCTACCTTAGTATGTCTATCTTTATTTGAAGTTCTTTTTGGTGCTAACTGCTTCTTACCACCATCTTTATCTGCAACAACTGTTGAGATTTGAAAATCTCTGATTTCTGTTTGTTTATTCTCTCCTCCTCCTCCTCCCATCTCTTGTTGTGAAGAATGTCTCAAGAAACTTGTTACTACTTCTTGTGGTTGCTTTGATGAATTCTTAAGATCATCCATGAATAACAAACAAACTTATTGGCCTCTTTTAATTAAAGAAGCTTCACCTGAAAAGACTTAGACCTTCATGGGGGTTTCACTGTTTATGGTAAAGAATGAACTTCAACTTTGAACTTGTTGTTCAAAAGATAAAAAGAAAACATTGAAATTCCAAGATACCTTCTTCTGCTTCACTGTCATTTTTACCTTGGGATTCACTTTTTTTTTTTTTTGGACAGTTTCAAATTCTACTAGCTATCTATCTCAATCAATCTCTCACTCTATAGTAAAGCTTTTTAACTACTGTTTCTTTCAACTGACTTTCAACTTTCAAATTCCACTCTCTTTCTGTATCTTTATCCTTGTTACTGTTGGTAGGGTTTTGAGTTTTTTTTTTTCCCCTATTCTTTTGACTATATTGATTTGATAGGCTCTTTATCTACCAACTACATTACATACACACATACTTCACATTATAAACCAGCTCTTTTCCACATTACATGGATCCCCTTTGCCCCTTTTTCTCATTATTTTTTTTTTCTACCATGCTGCATGTTATAACTTATGAATATATGATTGCAAACATACACCATTCCACCAACATGAACATATATTTGCATTTTTGTAATAGAACACAGAAAATTGTCAACTTGTCAGACTGACACAAGTATATCTGTCAACCCATGAATTGGGTAATGGGATTGCTTTTGTACCACTCCATGGCCATCCTCAGATAGGAATTTTTTTTTAATAATATATAAATAATGAAATCAACCACCACTAACTAAGAAATGGAGTGGGGAAGGGTGGTTGTTGCAGTTACAATATGGTGGAAATGTGGAATAGATATTTAATAGTATTTGCCCTTTTGTTTTTTTTCATTCTGTAGAGCTGTTTTGTAAGTGGGTATCTGATGAGAAGAGTATCTGACAGTTCATAGGTCTGTATAAAGCCCCACATATTAAATTCTGATGAGATAAACTTGTGGTGCAGCTATACATATTAATCCAAACTGGAATTTTTTTGAGGGGACCAAGTTGGAGGGAAAGAGAATCATATCATTCATATTATGCAATATAGTGCTTAATTGTCATGTAAATCATGTACATATGGTGAAATTATACTTTTCTGTATATTAAACAATTCTTAATTAGTCTAAAAGTATATCATATAGATATGCTATTGCACACTAATTATATATATTTTCAAAGTGATGTTTGATATTTTTAGCACCTTAGAATTGTTTAATTAAATGTACTCTTATGTGCCACTTGGCTTTAATAGTTTAATAATAGTCTCATTGTATCCCAATATATTTGTCATTTTGGTATGAGAATCAATAACCATTAACCACCTAAAGCCAATATGATTGATAAGGTTTTAGTTTGTTTTTCTCATAGCTGCAAGCCTGCAAATCATGGATTATTATATATAATGTCTGGCAATCTATCTCAGTCAAAGATCAGGTTAGATAAAAAAACATGAAATTTGAAGTGCTTTGGATCAAACATGAGTGACAAATAGAGCCAAATGGGCAAATACTTATCAAGAAAACAATGACAAACAAAGCCAAAATACTATTACCTCACTCATGAGTGAGCTGTGTGCACTAAAATCAGTATCCTAAAACAAACAGTATTATCATCAGCAACTATTCACATGGAGCTGATGTGGAGGTGATATTGGAGCCCACCTCATAGCTGGTCCCACACATTGGAATCTTTCATCTTTTAACATCATTATTTTTTTAGTCTTTATCCAACTATACAAATGGAAAAAAAAAAGTTTTATCACATTTTTCATGTGAATAGGTATCAATAATACTCTCATCTTATCTTTAAGCATTTAATTACCAAAATAATCCCTCTAAAATTTAGAAAAACTCATGGGGGGCCTTTGTAATTGTACCTTAGCTTTGTGAATTCACAAAATACATATCACATCTGCTGCCTTCATAACTTCATTTACACAAACATTTATACCTAGATTGGAATAATAATAAGACCTCAACCCCAACCCCAACCCGAATCCGAATCCGAATCCGAATCCATATTAAAAATATCTTTCAAATAACTTGACCTCTTCAAATTTTGGATGGACAATGTGGAATGATTGATTTATCTATGTCAATTCTAAAATTTCAATTGAGCAAGACTATATATGATTATTTATGCCAACCATATATTTGGATAGGAATATACAATGTCGACGTCGATAGGTAGTCACAAATCATAAATAATTTATTAGTGTATGTGTACATTTTATATTTTTGCCCATGTTTGGATATGAAAAATAAAAATATAATATAAATACATAATCAAATATCATTTATAAAGATATACTTTGATTTTTCCCAAGGGTTTTCCAGAGAAATTGATTATGATTTACAATGTATTGTGTTATCTTGGTGTTAAGAAGTCAAACATGTTTGATCACAATGTAGGGGTGGCCTTAATTTACAAAGGGTCATTCACCTTCCAAAGGGAATAAAACTTTTTATAAAAGGTTGCCAGGGTGCCCATGCACCTGGGCCAAACAAATCTTGTATATCTGTAGTTGCCACCACTAAAAAGAAGAAGACCAATTTGGTGGGAAAGAAAGCTTAGTCACACCTTCAAATATAATTGACTTGAAAAGATTGCATCTGAAAGAGCATGATAACTACTCCCTAAGCTTTAAAAAGCTAGGTGTTGACATAGATCATATGGATTACATACATTTCAAAGTTATAATGATTTGGATTCTCTACAACCTGTGTGTATGATTCTGAGAGCACATGAGCTTAGATGGACTTTTTGTTATTGTTATTATCAGAAACATTGATACTGGTAGCATTCTTCATGGTTGTGCTTGGTACAAAATTTACGTGAAAAAACCATTCAAGAACCTCAGGGATGAAAACCTTGCACACGTACACGATCCTGAAGAAAGATGGATCTGTTATATTTCTATCTCCCCTGCATACAGCCTTCACAATATTCTTGGCACAACCCCTTGCACTCTTAACTGGAAAATTTCCAATCAGGGCCTGCAAAATAACCATACAGCTAGGTTATAAATTGCTGATTTATGCGCGATCATTTATTTTCAAATAACAGGTTATTGGCCCTTACTTACATCCAATTTTTCTCTGTCAACTTCAACAACACCCTCTGTGGTTAAGTGTTTGCCTTGGGACATCTCTGACTCTGTGAACCCAGGAGATGCTATTGTTATTTTCACTGAAGATCCAAGCTCAACTCGGAGGGTGTCGTAGAAGTTCACTAAGGCTGCTTTACTAGCCTGAATGGAAAATATTCAAACTATCAGGAAAACAAAACAATGATCATAATAATTAAATGGAAATGGTGAGGTTTTTTTTACAGCATAGATGCTCATGCCTGGCCCATACAACCATCCCGAAGGTGACGCTATAGCAACAATTTTTCCCTTGCTTTTTTTGAGATGAGGCAGAGCAAACTGAGTGGTATAAACTGATCCCCAAAAGTTGACATCCTATGGAAATAAATTTGAATGAATAACAAGATCAAATAAACTGTACCATCAGTAAGCATGCATATAATTATGAAATTGCGTATGCTCAATGAGCATTAAGAAATAATTTGTTATAATGGATTACCATCACAGGCAGTGTATTGGCAATGTCTGTGTATTCTTCAAAGTAAAAGGCGCTAACAATCCCAGCATTATTTACTAGATGATCCACTGGGTATTGCATTTCAAACCGATCAGGCACACATTAGATCAATATATACGTGAAAATGCTGCCAATTAACTTGATTTACCCATAAGATCAAGAATAGTAATAGTTAAAAATCATAAAATTATAAGTTAGAATGCCAATTAACTTGATTAACTTGATTTACACATTAGACCGACTATTCTGTTGTATTTTTTTCAACCAAGGATTCTCTACATAAGTATGTGTTATGGTTGTTTCTTATGGATTTGCTTCTCAAAAAGTTGCAATGTTTTGCGGCACTTACAACGGCCAAAGTGGTTCACCGTTTCTTCAACAAACCGCTTACAGTCGTTTGATTTAGAAACATCTGCACAAACAGTGATAACATCAAGAGATCCAAGCTCGCGAGCCTTGTCTGCCACTTCTTGAAGTTTTTTCTCTCTTCTAGCCACAAGGGCTAAACGAGCCCCGTTTTGCGCATATTCATAGGCCAGTTTCTGTCAAATACATAAAATTCAAAATTCATTAAACATGTAAATTTTCTGAACTGCAACTAAACTTACGCTAGGATTTAACGTAAAACTTTCATTAGCACTCTAGACTTTGAAAGTAGAAACAATTAAAGAATCTAACTAAATGGTCTGTGAAGGACCTCGCCAATGCCCGAAGAAGCTCCAGTGATGAGAACGACCTTTCCCAAAAGGACTTCCATGGTGAACATTCTTAGGATTTTATTTACAAACTTGTAGATAAAGTAGGGAGCTAGAATCACAAGCAGAACTACGAGTATCACTGGTGGAAACACCAAGTCCATGACAAGGAGAATCAGGTCCATGGCTGTGCAACTTACTAGAGTGAGAACTGAACGAGAGATGAGAGTGGAAATAATTTGATCTATATAACATATACGGTATAAGATTATTGAAAGATACAACAATAAGAGACACAAGAACCGATTCATCTTAGGTGCTAACATTGGTGACATAGATATTTTATGTAATATCCAAATGAAGAGGACAAGGATGAATGGGTGATTCCAAGATGTAAGAGAATAATATCCAACAGGTGAATCTGCAGAAGGTACTGAATATTTATCTGCCACACAATGTCAAGGTACTCTATATCAGTGCAACTCGGGAACAATTTGAGTGGCCTTCAAGACAATGACGATTTCCCCGAGCCTCAGTCCCAAAGACACCCGGAAACGATCTTACAAACCAATTGCGCTCTAGGAAAAGATCTCATTAGTGTATTCGTTTAGAAGAAAACAGAAACTGCATAATGAACGAATATACTCATTACGGTCATATTGCTAGAAAAGCCAATAGTTATATTCTCCCGATCACTCTTTGTGTCGCCTTCAGTTCAGTGTCCTGTTAAAATGTTTCTGGTCAAACAAGTGATTAAGCCTAGGTCAGGTTGCATGAGTTTCTTAATGTATTTAAAAGATGATTACAAATTCCCTACAGTATGGCATTCGGCAGAGGAAAGCTAAATGTACACATTGATTGCATATTGTGGTGCAGCACAATTAAATACAGCTACGATGTTTTCATTCTGCATTCAAATGCACAACCAAATATGGGCATCTATGTGGATAACAGATGCAGGCTATGCCTCAGCGCTTTCGCTTAAGCACTAAACTAAATGTTGGCCAGACACGCTAAAAGTCAGTGCAATATAATGGAAGGAGGATTATATAGGTAACATATACCTCACACTATAGGACTATAACTATGCCTTTTGGGACTATATCAATCGAGAGAAAAAATGTCATGATCAACTACAGAACCATTGGGAAATAACTGTCTATCAAAATATTACTTCATACTATCCAGAATCCTTTAAGGTTGAGCTTATACTCTTAAAATTAACCTAGCCCTTCATTGACGTCAAGTGTACGCCCACATGAGCCTGTGGCTCAACGGTTGCATCCCTCTCACAAAGTGAAAAAAAAAGTGGGTTTGAAACACGTCAGCAGCTGATTGTTTGATAGTAAGTTCTGTTACATGTCTATCTCCTAAGTGAGAAAACATCAAACAGAGGCTACGGAAAATACCGATGAATTGAAGATCCAGTTGCACACAACCTTTCAGGTGAGATCTTCATCCATAGTGAACGGACATTTTAAAATAGCGACAATTTGTTAGCTAGGGTGGTAGAATCACAAGCATAAATATTGTGGTACCACAAAGTCCATAACCAGGTGAATCAACTCCATGGCATCACAGCATATACAAGTAACTGATTCAGTGAGCGAACGAATAAAATAGCCAATAATCTAAGAAAGGGCTCAAAGTTGAAGCATTAGAAGTAATTATTGCTACCTAAATCTTCAAATCCAAATATCTTAGCTCATACATCATGTTAATAGTTAAGTCTCAAATGATAACCTAGCTATCTCAGGTACACACGTGTTCCTACTCATACATGATCGAGACACATTATCTTGATTTTGTTGTTGAGTTTTTAGCACATTATCGACTCTTTAATATAACAAATCTCCATATGCTTATGGACTGCCCTTACACCCAATCTGTTTGGTCTCTTAGTAGTCTACACTTCAGACTTGTGCACTTCACAAATATGAATGTTACTGATTGGGTCAGACATTGGTTTAGCCCTCATAAATCTTGGTTGGTTCCCACACACTATTGGGCAGTTTTTTGTGTTACCACCACCTGGTCCATATGGAAATCCAGATGTTGCAGGGTGTTTCAGAACAGATTCATACCACCTTCAGTGGTGGCTCTGCAGATTGACACACTTGTATTCAGATTGGTTGGCAACTTGGCTAATCATACAATACCAACAGTAGAAACAATGCTCCGATCAAGATGGACTCCACCATTGATGCATTGCATGAAAGTAAATGTCGACATTTCATTCATCAATGCAGACTCCCCAATTGGTATTGGTTATGTCTTCAGAAATTGCAATGGTTCTTTCATCTTTGCAGGAACTGAATGTGGCTTTGCAGACTCCTCGGAAGTTGCAGAATGCAAGGGCATCCTCGCAGCTGTCAAGGGAGGAATTAACAAGCAACTGAAGAATGTCGAAGTAGAAACCGACAACCTCGCAGCAGCCAATTATCTAACAGGAATACCTGCAAACTTATCATGGCAGTCTGTTAATATCTTAGAGGAAGTCAAAAACTTAATCTGTTATTTCAGTTCTGTAATATTTAAGCACTGCTCAAGGTCAGGGAACTGCCTAGCTCATATCCTGGCTCGCAGAAGGGATACAAGCTCCTCGGTTCCTATTTCCTTTGTTGTCCCACCCACCTGGTTATTAGATCAGTTGGCTACTGATAGTATGTACTGTAATAGGTTGAACTCTTATATTGGCCATTTAAAAAAAAAAAAAAAAAAAATATAACAAATCTATTTAGATTCGGCAATAAAAGATAAACCACACATGTTCCTACTGTAAGAAAGCTTTTCCTTTTGTTCGCAGGCATGCAGTCCCCTACCAGTTTGTTGCTTCCAAAAAAGTGTGACATTTTAATGTATTATATTCCTGAAGCATCTTGCTCTAGCAATGTTGACATTTTCTGAGTTCATGGACTAGAGAAGGCATAAAAAGGGCATTGTCGTCGATAAGTCCAGCCAGATAATCAGCTACCATGTTAGTTTCTCTGTATTACCAATGCATGATGTTGTCGCTTGTGGTTTAATTTGTTCAACCATACAGCAGTACTAATGCACTGCTTATGGTTGAAAGATGGGAAGGTCGGCTAGGCTTCTACGCTAAATTGGTTGATCGCTCATTTTCACTCCATTTATAACTTGTGGTCCAGAAGGCCGACGCAGCAGACTATTTTGAGGCAATTTCAAGCGGATATAGGTTGGTAACTCTAGCTAGAATTGAATCACTGTAAGTTAAGAACCCTCTTAATTTCCAACCACTCCAACTGCATGTGTGCATAATGCGTTCACCATTAATATATCACTGAGGTTGTATACTTTGTCCAAGTTGACGAAAACATGGACATCAAAGTGATTCTGAAATGGTTATGACTTGGGACACATCCAAAAGAGTGTCATGGATTGATCGAATAATTAAGGAACCTGGGGGTAATACCTTATACAGATATTTTTTGATACTATCCAGATAATACATAATCTTTTAACGACATAAGTTGAACAAACGAATCCCTGCTATTCAATGATGAGGCCACTTCTATACGATGAATAATGAATGCTAAAATTGTAATTCAACAAAGGGGTTCTATGGACTCTAAAGTAACAATCTTAAAATTTCGTAATAAAGTTCTTGTAATCTCCAATATATAATGTACGTTCTTTGATTTACGTTCTTGTAATCTCCAATATATAATGTACGTTCTTTGATTCCACTGGTACCAGAGACGCTGATTTGCTTTGGGATGTTTGGTATGGTGACAAATAGCATGCGGGCAATCCATTCAATAAGACCTTGCAGATATAAATAAACCTGCACCGGGATATAACTGTAACATGTATGTCTATTTCCCCTGCATACAGCTTTTACAATAGTTTTGGCACACGCACGCTTGCACTTTTTACCGGATAAAATCTAATCAGAGCCTGCATAACAACAATGCACATCACAGGCAAGGATTATACCTCATTATTATTACTCGAATTTAACTTAAGTACAACATACCAAATGTACATTATGCCTAACGCACCTTTCTCTAATGATGTTGACATTTCTCTCAGTAGTACAATTGGCCTAGCAAGCATGCATAAAAGAGTACTGTCGTTGCGAAGTCCACCCAGATACTCAGCAACCGTGTAAGTTTCTCTGTATCAATGCATGTTGTTGTCGCTTGTGATTATATTTGTTCATCGGAACAGCATTATGGTCCACTATCGAACTGACTTCTTATGGTTGGGAGATTGAAAGGCTAGGCTTTCATTTAGTAGGTTGGATTGGGTTGATGGCTTATTTTCACTTCATTTATAACTTGTGATCCAGAAGGCCGACATGGCAGAGTATTTTGTCGAAATTTCAGGTAAATATAGGTTGTAACTCTGGCTAGAATTGAATCACTATAAGGATATCACTCTCTTAATGTTTCAGCTACTCAAACTGCATGGATGCATTCACCATCAATATTCCATTGAAAGAATAATTTACTACTGATCATATAATAATAAAAACTTTTATTCATTAAAATTTGATACACTACAGATAATCATAAAAGTTTAGGCCATTAACTTGAGCAAAAGAATCCCTGCTGTTCATTGAGGAAGTCACGAGGACTACTTCTTGATTCCATTTGTATCAGAGATGTTGTTTACGGCTGCTGCATCTGTTTTGGTGATGTTTGGTATGATTATAAATAGAATGTGGGCGACCCATTCAATAATCTCGGGGACAAAGACCTTGCCGATATACACAAAACTGCACCAGGATGGAGATGTTACATGTCTATCTCCCCTGCATACAGCATTCACAATATTCTTGGCACACGCACTTGCACTTTGGACTGGATAAACTCCTATCAGATTCTGCATAACAACAATGCACAACAAAGGATTATACATCATTCATTTCGTACAGGGTATTAAACTTAAAACTGTAACGTAACTATGCTTGAAACTTACATCTATTTTTTCTTTATCTACTTGAACAATACCGTCTGCAGTTGTGTGTTTGCCTTGAGTTATCTCTGACTCTATGAAGCCAGGAGATGCTATTGTGATTTTAACCGAAGAACCAAATTCAACTCTAAGTGTCTCGTAGAAGTTCCCCAATGCTGCTTTACTAGCCTGAATGTTTTGTTTACAAAGCAGAATAATTAAGAAGTAATCCCAAGATTGATGCATTACATATTGGTTACATGCAATGGAATGAAATTGATGAGATTAATTACACTATAGAGGCTTATGTATGGGCCGTATGACCATGCTGAAGCCGACCCAATAACAACGATCTTTCCTTTGCTCTCTTTTAGATGAGGTAGCGCGAATTGGGTGGGATAAACTGATCCCCAAAAATTTACATCCTACCAAAAAGGAATTAAGGGAAGATGATCAGTAAAGCATACGAATAATGAGATAACGATATGCCACTGCTTATATTCATGAACATGAAGGGAAGAAGTTTGCTATGGGCTTTTTACCATCACAGAGGTTGCATTGGTAATATCTCTTGATTCTTCAAAGTAAAAACCGCTAATGATTCCTGCATTGCTCACTAGATGATCCACTGCATCATGCATTTCAAAGTCTTCAAACATTGATGGAATACAAAAATGTCTGGTGGAGGGGCAAGGTGTATGTAACCTACAACTTAATCAAATTTCAATACTAGTAGAGCAAGGTTATCTACAAAACCATATGTTAGTGTTTGTTTCTACATAAATATCTAAGGGTTGCAATGAACAGAACAGAACATATTGTTGCACTTACAACGACCAAAATGGTTCACTGTTTCTTCGACAAATCGTTTGCAGTCCTTTAGGATAGAAACATTTGCACAAACAATGATTGCATCAGGAGATCCAAACTCACGAGCCTTCTCTGCCACTTCTCGAAGTTTTTTCTCTCTTCTAGCAACAAGGGCTAAACGAGCCCCTTTTCTCGCATATTCATAGGCCAGATGCTGTCAAACACAACACAAAAAAATCAATAGAAAATGCCAATATCAAACTATAAATTAAATATCATTACACACTTGGAAGCAGGAATTTGTTTTAAGGAATCTAACTAAATGATGAACCTCGCCAATGCCCGAAGAAGCTCCAGTTATGAGGACAACTTTTCCGGAGAGATCTTCCATAGTGAACATTTTTAAGATTCTACTTATACACTTGTAGATAAAATAGGGAGGTAGAACCACAAGCATAAATATGAATAGCATTGGTGGAACTACCATGTCCATGACCAGATGAATCAACTCCATTACAACTTCTTCAAAAGAACTCACCTAAAATTAGACTTGGAGGTGGACATCTAAGAACTTAAATGAACTTAAAAAGGACTAGTTCTCGACTTTGTGTCAGTTGGTGCAACTAGGCAAAATTTTCAATTTTCCGGCAGTGCCCCTACCATAAATTTTATTAAAAGATAGGATACAATCCTGACTACCATCACATTTAAATCCATCTTCAGGTTAGGTTAGGGCTACATTGGACACTCTTCACCATACAAAGTCCACTAAAGAATACTATCCCAATGCCTTGTTCCCACGGCAATCTTAGCAATGGAACTTCAGCTTTTTGCTGCAGTTCTTCCATGATCCTTATCATAAAAGTGGAGACTAATGCAGATGGATGTTAACCGACAAAATATAAGAACATATCGGCTAAACGTAACTAACATGCCTTGTTCCCACGGCAATCAGGGCTAAATGAAAGTATGTTAACCGACATGTTAGTTACGTTTAGCCGATATGTTCTTATATTTTGCATGACATTGTGGTTTCAGGTAGCACGATCAATGTTGTGTTTCGCTATGGTGGTCAGGTGGAGACTAATGCAGATGGATTGTTATCATACAAGAATGGTGACACAAAAATAACAGTTTGGGAGTTGAAGGCACCATATGAAGAGTTTATGGAGATGGTTCAAGATATGACTCATACACAAAGACACAAATTTTTAATTCAAGCTGTCGTCAATGAGAGTCCACGCAGCATCCATGCTCAATCTGACTATGATCAATTGATGTTGGGGATTGTTGCTGCCAAGAACTTATATGTCATGTCTATTTGGATAGTGGGAGATTTACAATCAATGAATGGGGAATCAAGCTCCAAAACACAGAAAAAATTGAAAGGAAAGGAGAAAGTAATTGAGGAAGAAAAAGGTAAAGGAAAAAATGGATTGAAAAAAAACCTTTCCCCTCCAACAGATTGGGGTAATCAACCTGATTATTCAGATTTTTCCACACCTGTAAAGCAAAGTTGTATTTCTTCCCAATATCTCCTAGACCCTGCATCAGCACAGAAAAGCCATGTTATCTTCTCAAAGGGGTATGGGAATGAACAACAACCTCTTGTATCCATACCCCACCTGGGACTTATCCCCAAGTTGTTATAACAACTCCCCCTCCTACTCCTTCTAGAGTTTCATCTAGGAGTGAATCTCCATTGGTGGCTAATGTTGTGCAAATTGGAGCTGATAATGAAGTTGGATACAGATCTCAAACAATATCGTCTAATTGTACGGATATATCCTCTAATTTGCCCAAAACATCCGCTAATATGGGTGATGCAGCGATAATTCTTTCTGAGATGTGTAATAATGATGGATTTTGGAAAGGATTCTCAGATGAAATTGAAGAGTATAATGCGCTGCAACAAACACAACTACAAGGTCAAGGTCAAGGTCAAGGAGCAGGTGAAGAGCAACCACAAGATGAAGATAAAGGTTGTTCGATAGCCGACGACGATAGCGATGCAACTTATACAGAATCTCTACTGGATGTGCATGATTCACCAATCATTTGGACCACAGAGGATGAATTGGAAGATCAGATGTATGATGATTCTGCGCCAATATTTGGTTCACAACATTCAGGTAGCCAGGATGAAGGCCGTACACCCATGTCAAGGTTTTATGGTGTAGAAGATAGCCCCTTACATTTAGCAGGTAATTCTACACGTTTAGCCGGTGTTAGATGCAACTTAGAGGATAGATATAGACATGCATCTAGCAACAACAATGCTTCACAACATGAGAGCAATATACCAACAATGCTTCACAACATGAGAGCAATATACCAACATGAGGGTAATTTCACAAGTCAAACAAATGCTCTACAACAACAAGACAATGTTCGAAATCAGGCAAATGCGCCACATTATCAAGGCAATGTTCCAAATCAAGCAAATGTTCCACAACAGCAGAACAATCGGGATGAAGATAGTGTATGACGTCAAAAGCATTACCCATCTCAGAACAATCGAGATGAAGATGATGAAGTCAAACAAGAACTAAATTATATATACGCAAATCTTTGTCGAATCAATAGAGGTTGTGCTCCACACACTGAACCTTTACACAATAAGTACTTGTTCCCTAAGATTGGGCAGATATATTTGTGTCGGGATGATTTTATGAGAGACATGAAATCTTATGCAATTGAGGAGGAGTTTGACCTGAATAAGTATAAAACTGAGATGAAAAGGGTGTATTGGAAATGTAAAGTTCCAACTTGCCCATGGTATGTTCGTGCTACACCAAATTTGAATGGTACTTGGCAAATAAGATGCATTGCTGAGCGTCACACATGTGGGAACTTCAGACTTGGATAAAAAAATCGTTAAAATGATAGTGATTGGGTTGCATCTAAAATTGCGAGAAAATTACGGGATAATGAAGATCTTACATCCAAACAACTGAAAAGCCAAATTGAGGAGGAATATCTTACCCAGATTTCATACAAAGTTGCTTGGAGAGCTAAGGAAAAGGCATTGGCCAAGGTATTGTTCTATTTAAAATTGCACCTTCCTATCTTATCCCCTAGTTCATTTACATATTTCGGCTAATTACTTATGTTATCTCCTCTAAATCGCAGTATGTATGTGCCTAGAGTACGTTAATGGTATCCTCTAAATATGCAATTTATAACGGCTAATCAGTCATGTTTATCCTCATATTGTAGTTAAGGGGAAGCTTCAGTGAGTCATATTAACAACTTGAAACATACTGTAATGAACTTAAGTTGGTCGATCCCGATTCTTAGACTGATATTATCACAGGCCCTGGTGATGAATTCCAATGTATGTTCTGGTCATATGGTATAACTGTGAGAGCTTACAGAAGCACATTAAGATCAGTAATCATTATAGATGGAACATTTCTGAAAGGGAAATATCCTGGAGTTGTACTATCAGCAATTGGAATTGAAGGAAATAATCATGTGTTCCCTATTGCTTTTGCCCTTGTGCAAAAAGAAAACAATGAGTATTGGGAATGGTTTCTTGAAAAACTTAGGGACCATGTGGTTGGGACTGACCACGAGTTTGTGTTATGCCTGGACGTCCAAAGAAAAAGAGAAGGAGAGGCAAACTTGAAGGTATCCCAGTACAGGAGAGAAGATGCTCAAGGTGTAGGGGAAAAGGACACAACAAAGCAACATGTATTGAAGTTGTACCAGACTTTGACTATTTTTTCCAACCTTTACCTAATGGACCACCTGATTCCTATTAAGTGTTGGGTGTTTTTTTTTCTCGAAGTTATGCCTTTGGAAGTTGTACCAGACTTTGACCATTTTGTTCTATGTTTGCCTTTTATATGGCACATTTTGTAAGTTGTCTTTTTCTCTGCCAGATCTTACATATGTATCCTCTAGTTTGAATGATCAATATCCTCTAACTAGTCAATCTTTATCCTCTAATTTATACTAAATATTTGTACTGAAGAAAATATTATATAATAATACTTTTATATATTTGCATCAAGGGAAAGGGAAAGGGAAAAGGGTTTGTTCTATGTTTGCCTTTTATATGGCACATTTTGTATGTTTATCTTTTATCGTCCAGATCTTACATATGTATCCTCTAATGTGAATGATTAATATCTCTAAATAGTAATTCTTTATCCTCTAATTTATACTAAATATTGGTACTACAGAAAATGTAATATAATAATACTTTTATATATTTGCATAAGGGAAGGGAAAGGGAAAAGGGTTTGTACATTCAAGACAAAAAAAAAAAAAAAAAAAACTTCAATAACAAAAAATAAAATAAAACACTTCAGCAAAACAGAAAAAAAAAACCTTTCTTCACTCATCATCATCATAATCTTCTTCTTCTTCTTCATGTTCACCAGAAAAGCTGCTCTCCACCTCATCTTCCCCTGCGATGTCCTTATCCTTTGCAGCAACACATTCTTGGGAAGAAGGCACATCACTGTCACCAGGGTACTCAACAAGAGGATTGGGCTGGACATAGTCTTCTGTATTCAAGGAATCTGATCCCTCATCATCTTTCTTCTCTTCACTTGCTCCTTCAGAATCCTCTTCATCATCATCATCTTCTTCTTCTTCACTAAAACTTCCAAGAAAATGGTCTGATGTTTCGAGAAGCTTCAGACGCACTTCATCTTCAACAATGAGTAAAAAGATATCTAACTTAGCAGAGATTTCACTCAATGAAGCCATTTTCACTCAAATAAGCTCTCAAGAATGGTTTGGGTTGTAACCTCACCATGGTTTTATACTAGTAGAATTTAATAAAGTGGGAAGATCAAGACGCGAATTCCAAGCATTTAACTATTTTTTCACCTGCCAACTAATATTCTTTATGACCATTTAAGAACAGCCCTCAAAAGTACCAAAATACATTGAACTAAAAGTACATTGACGGGACATTAAACTTATCTAATTTTACAAAAGTTCAGTCATCTACACTGTAAGCACCCCCTTACTTGGTGGCTTCAATTCACACTGAACAAGGTCCATAGCAATACGCTTCCTCATAAGAGCAGACCTTCTCTTGAAATCGAGTTCCCTACCCCTGACTATACAATCAATGTAACCAAGCAAAAAAACTCCACAGCTGTGACCATCATCTTGTTCTGGGCAATTCACAAATTCCCTTTCCCATCCAAATTCCAAGTCAAAATCTGGAATGTTAGGGTCAGCAGCAAAAACCACATAAGGCAACATCTTCTCCAACCCTAGTTATTGTCTTGATGGTCTCTTCAAGCCCAAAGAGTCATATATTCTCACCTTCTTTTCCTTAAAGCTAAAACTCAAGAGTACCCAGTGGTTATCATTGACTTGCATTATTAACAAATCTCATAAGTTTTAGCAGATATTATCTATGTTGTTAGAGGATATTGTAAATGTAAATTAGAGGGTACAAAGTTAATACACTTACTTGTAAAGGAATAAGGATAACCTTTGCATGGTAAGGGGAAACTTGGTTCTCCATATGACCAGTAGGGCTCATAATGTTTATGGCACATGTCTTAATTTTGAATGCACCACTCCTTACTCTGTTTGCTGGTGATAGTGCAACAAAAGTTGGATCCCTCATACGCCTATTGTATGTATATTGGACATCACCATAAACCATGCCCTGAAACAACCAAACAAATATATTAGTATCCCCAAATAACTCATATTGTAAACTCTAAATAACATAATTGTATCCTCTACTCAAAGGTTCAAACATAAGAGATTAAAAAAAAAAAAAATACTTACAGCAAAATATATTGTTGGAACAATAGCATACTGATTATTTGCCTTGATATGCTTCCTCATCATTCCATACCAACGAATGATCAAGCTAACATAGGCTTCAATGATATCTCCATGCACCCAATTAGTGTTCCATAGGCTGTAAAACTGTTTCACATGGACTTCCAGTCCATATCCATAAACCCTCATCACTTTATGCTCAAAATTTGGCTCCTTTGCCAACCACCAGTAATAGTTCAAAACATTTGTCTCATTATGAGTTGTAGTTCTGTCTAGAAATGACATGCCCATGGCAATCATCAGCTGAGCATCAACTTCTTTGCCCTCTTCCTTCCCCTGATTCTTTTTTCTCAATCTTTTTTGGCTGTTGTTAAAGTCATCAATAGCTTGCTTATCCACTTCTTCAGCTTCTTCTTCTTCACCAGTGAAAACTATATCATCTTCATGGTGTTCAACATTACCCATCTCACCAGCTGATACACCATCTATTTCTACTAAATATTCTTCAGGAATATTCTTGGGAGCTGGAATGTCATCATCAAAGCTATAATCTTCTTCTCTTGCCCATCCTCCTTAGCATCTACCTCTTCAATTTTAGCAGGCAAGGTATCTACTTTAGTTGCCAACTCTTTCACTTCTTGCACATCAGTATTCTCAGTCTTGAGGATGGCCAACTCCTGCACATGTTCCATGGTAGTATCAAGAATATCTGATTGGGCCAATATTGCCATTGCATCAGCAACAATAACTTCTTGTGTTGTATTTTCTTCACTTTCAGCTGATCCACCTTTCTTATCTTCTCCTTCAACCTTTCCTTCATTATTACCTTCCACTGCAACCTTTCCTTCACTTTCATTTTTTCCTTCTCCTTCAACTTTTCCTTCTCCTTCAACCTTTCCTTCATTATTACCTTCTACTGCAACGTTTCCTTCACTTTCATTTTTTCCTTCTCTCAACTTTTTCTTCATCATTCTTTCCTTCTCCTTCATCATTTTTTTTCTATCTCCCCCCCCTGTGTATGTTTTCCTTTCTTTTGAACCTGTATATCCTCATCTTCATCACTATCTGGCCTTGGAATAAATCTTCTTTTTTTAGCTTATTCTTTGACATTTTTCTTCTCAGCAATTCTTGCATCTTTGGCTTTTATATTTTTCCTCCATGACTTGTTAAGACCTGCTACTTTGCTTTCCCTGAGGATATAAGATAAATATTAGAGGGTATAAAGTTAACAATTAGCTGCTAATAATTAGGGATGTAGAGGATATAACTGAAATTTATAACTAGGAGGTTGTTTTCTGGTAGGAGGTGGGATGGTCTTCTGTTTCTTTGGTGGAGGTGGAGGTGGAGTACTTGTTGCTTCTCCTGTTCTCTAATTTGATTTGTGCTTCTTGTGGCCCTCATCCCACCTAAAGAGAGTTGTAAAGTTTGAGACCTCTCTGGAGTTGTTGCAATTGGTGAACTTAACTTCTCATTGGCAATTTTCTTGCCTTTTCTATCTGCACTAGGACTTGAAATGGTCTTAGATGGAGTAGGCTTTCTCTTCGATGGAGTGGAAATGCTTTGACTCCTTGTATTAACACCACTTTTGGAGACTGCTTTGGTGGTGGTGGTAGTTGTGTTGTCCTTCTTTAGAACTGACTTGGGTGCTGTAGTTGTTTTAGTCTTGGGTGTAGCAGTTATTTGAGGGTTAGTCTTGGGTGTAGGTCCAGTTGTTTTAGACTTGGCTACAGCTGATTGACTCTTCTTAGTTTCATTTTTCTTATTGGGGGTACTTGGTTCCTTCCTCTTTTTGGTGGGGGTAGTGTCCTTCTTCTTTTTGGTGGGGGTAGTGTCCTTCTTCTTTTTGGTGGGGGTAGTGTCCTTCTTCTGTGTCCTTCCTTTAGGAGTGTTTCTCATCTGGGTTGAAGAAGAAGATCCCCCTTTCAGTGCCTCGGGTTTCAATATCTTGCTTACACCAGAAACAACTCCTTCCTCAATGTCTCTTACCACTCCCTTCAGAATTCCTTCCAGTGAACCCACACCTATATCCTTTTCTTGCTTGTCAAGTTCTTGTTGCCACTACAACACCATTATATACATGCTAATATTAACACATAATATTTCACAGTTTAGAGGATAATATTTGCATTGTAGCCGATAAGATAGACATAACTTGAGGATGGATATATATTGTTATATGTAATGTAGGAATTTATTAGCTACAAGATAGATTATGCATAATGTATGGGATATAATTAGAGAGTAGTATACATACCTTTTCTGCTTCAACAACAAGTGCTTCACCAGATTCTTGAGGAGTAAGGAAAGGGGGAGCAACTTCGATTGCTTTTCCGCGAGGAGGGTTAAGCTTCTTATCAATGGTTTCTCTACATGTTGTTTTTCCAGGAAGATTCTTCCAACTAAGCATCCTAGGGAATGGTGGTACATCATCTTCCCTTCTAGGACCTAGACATGGGATGTGGCTGTATGCCCAGATAATAAATGTAAGCACACACCCAGGTAGATTGTAACTCAGTTTTTGCGTTGCTTCATTTGTTGCTGCTGTTTCTAAAGCATTTTCTAACAGATTGAACACAACAGTTCCCTAAGGAAATTCATCAAATTTTTGAAGATTTGATGCAAGGTCGACATACCTAAGATCAATGGTCATATATGTTACAAGACTATTACAGTATACATAAACCATGTTAACATTATATAACATAACATATTAACCCTAAACCATGTACATATACTAAATTTAGAGGATACATGATTAAGGTTTTGAGGATAACATGCTGATATTTAGCCGATAATATGACACAAATATGAAGCTGAAGTATTAATATTTAGCATATAAAAAATAATGATCACAATGTTGCCAGATAATATGACAACAATGAACAACTATAGTTAGAGTATTTAGCAGATAACATAACCACATTTGAAGATAAATGTGTGAATTTTAGACGTACCTGACATCAATGGTATTAGATGCATCTGGTAATAGGCATGTTAACAGAAGCAACAAGCGATTCAAACGATGCACATAATCACCAGAATTAGGATAATTACGTGCTACTTCAATTGCATCTTTCATGTTCTTTTCCTTAATGCTTTTTCTCTTACCAAAATATTTCTCCCTAAATGGACTTGGAACTTCTGATTCCATGAAAATGAACTCATGTGGTACACGACCAATTTTCAATCCTAAATTTAAAGTGACATCAAATGGTTTGAATCGCATTTCCTTTCCCCCAATCTTGTACTTCAATTTACCAACCCTAGCTTTCACAATTTGTGTAACAACAGAGGTAATCATGTGTAATTTATCTGTTTGAACATCTAAGAAATACCTAAAGCATGAAGAACTAAAATTTTGCTTCTCCAACAGAGGTAATTTACTCCCAAAATGATCACCTACATTCTTCATTGAGCATCTTACCGTTACACTGAATTTACGGCCATATTTCTTTTTCATCTTTTCTACTCCACTTGATTCTGGAATTTCATCATCTTGCTCTTCAATTTCGTCTACTTCTTCTTCAATTTGTTGTTGTTCCTCTTCAATTTGCTGTTCTCGCCCTTCAATTTGTTGTTCTCCCCCTTCAGTTTGTTGTTCTCCCCCTTCAATTACTTTATTCTCAACTGCAATTTCTTTTTTCTTCTTCTACATGTTTCTCTGTGATTTCTTCTTCTTCATCTTTCTTTCCAAATTCTGCTTCTTTCTCTTCAGTTTCTTCTACTTGCTCTTCAATTTTTTCTTCAATTGCTCCTTCTAACTTCTCATTAACAGACATCTTTTCAATTTCACAATTTGTTTCTAGGGTTTCTGAGGTAGTGCATTTAAGAACCATTTTTTATGAAATTAGGGTTCTAGAACTACAAGAAAATTAAAAGAGAAATTAAAAATTGAAGAAGAAATGGTAACTTTGTGATTTTGCTGTGTTAATGGAGGTGGTTGGAAAAGAAGAAAAAAAGTTAGGTAAGTTAGGGTTCTTCTTTGTAAGTGATTATCTTCTCAAAAATTTCCCGCCTAAATTACCCTCCAAATGGCAATAAACACGTGTCATCTTTTCGTTGTGGGAACAAATCCATGTTTAATCTCAGCCTTACACGTTATTTAGTTGGAAACAACTGTTTAGGGTATTTTTGTAAATGCAGCTGAATAAACGGTTGTGATTTAATCTCTCCTTTCTAGCAAAATCAATGGTTGTAATTCTATATAGGTTATTGTCAAGGGGTCACATCAGTTTGTACTTGGTCAAATCAAAGCAAAAAGGTTTGTCATAAGTACAAAGGGTAATTTTGGTATCAAGATTTTTGAAAAGCAAAAAGTAGTGGGGTAAGGTGGCTGTTTGGGAAGATTAGCACTCATGAGTGGCTATTTGGGAAGAAGCACCTAAAGGTGGTGGTTTTTTAAGAAATTTCCCTTCAAAATTTCATATTTTTTTACTGAGAAGTTGGGTTTCGAAAAAAAAACTCCATATGATTTCATAAGGTTTTTCAAAATTACTCTAAAAATCTAAAAACAAATCACACATTACTACCAAATTCAGGAGTTTTTACTTTTGTCCTCTAAAAAATGTTTTCTTATCTTCTAACATCAAAGCAATATCCTCTAAATTGTTGCTTGTTGTTCTGTAAATTTCAAAGGCATGATATCTATTCCATATTATTAATATATGTGGATTGTAGTCTGTAATTTGATGCATGAGTTCAATGTCTCGATTGAGAACAAAACCCTTATAGTACAGACAAAAAAAAAATTGTATTGCCATGAAAAGTTCATAAAAACGTTTAATGTACAGTTAACTTCACAAAAGACTATATATTTTTTTTAGGTTACAGCCCAAAACATAAGAAACAAGAGAGAGCATAACCCAGTGTAAACATAAATCCCTCATTATGCCTGGTGTAATGCCACAAAGTTCATTAAATTTGTACTTCATTCTTCCTTCCCATCCCTCACACCAAAACAATATAATATCTCACATCTCTAACCATCAATTTTTTTTTTTTTGGCAAACGGGGTTGAAGGTACCCCTTACCTCTTTAAATTACGCGAGGAAACTTATATCAAACAATCAGTTGCTGGCATGTTTTGAACCAACGACCTCTCCACTTTGTGAGATGGATGCAATCGTTGAGCCACAAACTCATGTACTTTTTAACCATCATTGAAACTGATAATCTCCATTTGTTTAAACACTCATGCATTCTTATTTTTCCACAAAATCCAAGTAATATGTATGGAACCATGACCAATATACTTTGATAACCAACTTTAATCCACCTCTCAACACTTTTCAGTATATAATGTGATTTAGTAAAATTGCATGTTAAGTGGATACAATAGCTTGTTTAGAGGATAAAACTATATTGTTTAGTTAACAACAATCAATATTTTAGCAGACAAAACCCTTACAGTATATAGCAAAAATATTATCGAAAAAATAAAAATTACATGATTTTTTTTTCATACCCATGTGAGATCTTGTTAGATAGATCTCTTCAAGATCTTTCCAACCATATACATCATATTGATTTTTAATTTCTTAATCAAAAGATATACAAGTTACAAATAATATATCAAAAAAAATTTAATTAATATTAAAAAAATATATTTTTGTCTCTTTCTTATTTGTCTTATATTCTAATTTTTCTCTTTTGTCTTTAGTACAAAGGGTATTTTAATAAAACAAAATAAAAGAAAGTGGGGTAAGGGCTTGTTTGAGAAGATGACCCCATGTCAGGGCCTATTGGGGAAGAGACATCTAAACATGGCGCTTTTTTGGGATATTACCCATAAATTATCCCTACCTAACTAAGTTAATAAGATATAGGCATATTAAGAAACATTTACATGATAGGCGCAGTGGGGATCTCTGTCCATTGACAATTTAAGTCATAACTATATATATATATATATATAGGAGAACCCACCACTATTTTGTAAAAGGAACAGGAAAAAGCACTCTCCATATATCAACAACTTTAATAAAAGTCTAGATATATTTATCATTAAATTTTAAACCACCTGATGTTGAGACATTAAACCTGTCTCAGCCTACAAACCCGACTTTTATGAATGCTAAGTATATATTAATATATATGAAGTACATGAACTAGATCAAAAACATCCATAAGACTATTAAGAGACTTTTGTT
Source organism: Aquilegia eximia (assembly GCA_023053565.1). Classification (NCBI taxonomy): domain Eukaryota; kingdom Viridiplantae; phylum Streptophyta; class Magnoliopsida; order Ranunculales; family Ranunculaceae; genus Aquilegia; species Aquilegia eximia. The sequence continues at coordinate 32,980,735 of JALIGU010000003.1, forward strand.
GTTGCATCTAGGGTAATTTCCCGAATACGCACAGCTTTATGTTGTTTCTTCCCAAATAAGCACACTTGAGGGTAATCTTCCCAAATAAGCACAAGTTTGACTTTGAATAATTAATTGGACATTTCTACCCTTATGACAACTTTAAACCATCAACATCATATCTTTTGTTTGATTTATTTTCTCTTTCATCATTAAATTCAGCAAAGTAAACCCTCACCTTTAGATGAAAAAACATCTTTGATTGCCACCGTTGGATGAAATAACACAGAAACCTGCATTAGCAATCCTCCACATTACACTACTATCCTCCATTCATAAAAGACAAAAACAGTTGTCTTACCTTAAGAGAGAATTAAGAGCATTCCCAATGCAGGGTGGATTTATCCACCTCCACATAGGTGCCACATATGTGCCACTTGGATAAATCCACCTTGTTGACTCAAAGTGAAACTCTACAAGGTGAAGACCCAAGGGAAAGTGGACTCTTTGTAGTAGGAAGTTGATTTTTTTAAAAATCTGGACGGCATGTGACATGCCGTCTCCGTATTTTTTTGCAACATGCCGTCCGAGAGACCAAAAGTTTAAAAACACTTCGTAAAACTTAAAAAAAAATGGGACGGCGTGTGACATGCCGTCCGGATCTTATCCACAAGGTGGATTTCAAAGTGGATTCTCCCACCTTGAAATCCATTCGTGGGTTCCCACTTTTTAAAATCCACCTTCCCTTGGGACAATATTTGTAAGAAAAAGGTGGATTTATCCACCTCACCTCCCAAATGCACCTTGCATTGGGAATGCTCTAAAGCAAACTTTTCTCTGTTCATCTTCATCTTCTTTGTTCATCACAGAGAATGAACAAAGAGATAAAACCTTAAACTCTTTTCATCAGATCACATTCTCTTTGTCGTAAAACTTCAATTTTCTTTTGGACGTTGGGGTTTTCATCGGCCATTCTTTCATCATGGGAAAAAAAGAAGCAATAAGGGCAAACAAGTTATGAACGTTTTTTAGATTCCTGGTAAGTTTTAGGGTTTGAAGGTTTTAATGTTCATGTACAATGATAATGGGGTTTTGATTTCAGTGACATCAATACCAATCATTGGTATTAAAGTTGTTTTTTTTAGGGTTTCAATTTCAGTGGCATTCAAGTATTCACACACATCCACCAGCTTAAATGCAAGCATTCAATTGTGGGTGGGGTTTCAACCCTAGTTGATTGTTGGGTTGGGGGTATGAAAACCCCAGAATTTGGTTTATGGGTTTCTAGTATGTGGTTTTCAAGATTTAAATCACTAGTGTCTAGTGGTCTTTGTCTCTGTTTTGATGGGGGTTTTGAATTTTTTCTCTAATGATTAAGATCTAAAAGTTGGTTTACCATGTGGTACTAATTATCACTTTGCCATACATTCTTAAATTTCTAGATGATAAACTTTCAATTATAGCTGAACATACTAATATTGTAGCAGATAACGTCAGTACACTTGTTTATAGAGATGTGATATTAAACCCTTTTTAATTGATGTTATGCAAAGAACACCTTTAATATCATATTCCAATATGGTGGGCAATTGGTTGTTACAATTGAAGGAGTTGAGATTGCATATGTACATGGTGAGTCAAAAATAAGGATCGCTAATAACAAGACATCTTATGGAGACTTCTTGGAATTGGTTGAATCCTTATGTAAGGCACCAAGAACAACTTGGTCACTGCGAGCTGTAATCAATAATAATCCAACTAGGGTTGAATGCCAAGATCATTATATGGCAATGATTGCATACATTACCAATTCAGCTGCAATGGTGATTTCTATTTGGTTGGTTGATTATTTAACACCAGTTATGATAAAGTCAGAGACTGAAACAACAACAAGCCAAATGAGTGAGATACCAAGAGAGCTGCCCAAGGGGGATCCCAAAACTAGTCAATCTTTGAACAGAAAACTTTTTCTTGAACCTGTTGTCAATAATCTAGGCTTGGGTAGGAAACCAGACTACTCTTCTTTTTGTACACCCACAAAACCTTTCGATGTTCCTGATGAATATAGGTTGGAAACTCCTTCTCAAGACCCAAGTTATGAAGTGACTGTAAAGGGAAAGGGGTACTCAAATGACCCTTTAGTCTTGGAAACTAAGGTGGGCACGGTCCGGTCCGGTCCTAAAATGTAATAGGACCGGGACCAAACCGATTTTAAAATTTCGGTTCGGTTTCGGTTTATGGACCGAAAATATTTGAATATAACCGGACCAAACCGGACCAAATAGAGTCGGTCCGGTTTCGGTTCGAAACTCGGTTTTGGGCTTTTGTTATTGGGCCTTTAGTCCACTAAAATATTAAAGATTGTTCTTAAGTTTTGGGCTTTAAACAAAATAAGACATGGACCAAATCAAGTACTAATAGAAGAAAAAATCCAATATCCATGTAGTTCGGTTCGGTTCGGTTCCCTCGGTTCTATAAAAATAAAAACCGAAACCGAACCAATATCTATACGGTTCGGTTCGGTTTCGGTTCGGTCTTGACCGGTTTCTAGTCAACTCGGTTTTGACCGATTTTGACTCGGTTTTTTCGGTTCGGTTTTCGGTTTTTCGGTTTTTTTGCCCACCCCTATTGGAAACCCCTCCCCCTAATGTTCAAGTGAGAGATGATATTTACATTCCTCAACCTCCAGTTAACTTGACCCCCTTAGCAGCTAGAACAACATCTGGATCGTCTATATGTGTACAGAAATCGGCTAGAGGTGGTGATTTTGAAGAGATTGCAGGGATTCTATCTGATATGCGCAGGGATAATGGTTTTTGGAATTCAGATAAATTGAAAAGTGTAGAAGAAAAGATTAGATTCAGAGATAGAGGGAAGCCAAGAAGAAGTATTGGATGATGATAATGAGGGTGAATGTGAGGAAGACCAATGGGATTCAGAAGAGGATGTGTTCGACTCAAATAGTGATTACTCTTATAATTCATTCGATAGACTTGAAGATGAGTTTGAATATGAGATGTACACTAACAGCCAACCAATGTTTGGTCCTACACCACTTCCTCCATCTCATAATGAAGATGATGGTGTCATGCAATCTTCATCTGAAGACATTGGTGACATGAAAACACCAATTCTTGACACCCAAGATCAAGAATTTGAGAATGAAATGTACAATGGCAGCTACCCAATGTTTGGTGATCTATCTACACAAGAAACCGTGCATAGCGATGATGTGGTGGCAGATACATATGCTACTGTAGGGGAAACAAGGTGAAATCTAGAGGATCGTTTTGCTAGTGTAGGGGATTACGTCAACAATTAACCACAAATTGGAAGTGATTGTGTAGAAATTGGATGGAAGATGATTGTGTAGAAATTGGAAGATGGAGAGAGAAATTATGAAGGGTTGTGAGCAGTTTAATAGAAGAGGAATGAGTATTTAAAACGAGAAGAGAGTGGGGGTGGTTAGGGATTCTGAAACGGTGTAATGAGATCTAAAAACCCTAGTTTGATAACATTTATCTGTTCCCGCTCGATTATCCCGCCAATTTAAAACCCAAACGGTTAGTGACACGTGGCGCTGACGTGGCTGTTGTTTAGTGCAACAGATATGTTTTTAAAATTTTAAATTGTAGAGGAAACAACATCTACTTGTGGAGGATAGCAATTAACAAATTAGATCCAACGGTTATATCTTGTTATCATGATCCAATGGTTGTAATATGTTGTCATGTCGTTATCTAAGATGTCACATCTACTGAAAACCTATAAAAAATAATGATTATAGGCTAAAGGGTATAATAGAAAAAAAAAAAAAAAAAAGCTAAATGACAAAATCACAAAATTCAAAGTCAAACTTGTGCTTGTTTGGGAAGATTACCCTCAAGTGTGCTTATTTAGGAAGAAACAACATAAAGTTGTGCGTATTCGGGAAATTATGTTGGGTTTTTTATGGAAAACAAGAGGACAAGGGGAAGTTTTTTGTCTGGGAACGTACGTACGTAGTTAGGGCGTACGTACGTCCCGTATCACAGACAACTTGGTTTTGCTGAACGTACGAACGTCAATTCGACGTACGAACGTTGTATTACTTGGTCAGGAGCGTACATACGTAGTTAGGGCGTACGTACGTCCCCCCCGTCAGATAACTTCTCCGTGGCTCGACGTACGAACGTGCTTTCGACGTACGTACGTCCTCCTGTGCTTTTGTGCTATTTGGGCCTGTTTAAGCCCAATTCGTTGTCTATTGTAAGGCTATGTTATAAAGCCAAATAGAAGTGGAAAAACCTAATTATGTTTTTTGAGAGAGAGATTATGAGAAGCCATTAGAGAGTTGGAGAACTTTTGTGAGGAAGAAGACTTCGGTTTCTTTGTGAGGGTTTGTACAATTGTCTCGATAAGAAAAGCATCATCCTTTCTCTCCGTGGAAATAGGCATATTGTTGAACCACGTATATCTTGTGTCTTGTGGGTTTGTTTGATAGTAGTAGGAGTTTCATTTTCTCTATTTTGTTTTGTTTAATTCATACACTATTTCAATCTTGGGTATTGGTGCATAAGTTTCCGCTGCGCACAACAAGTGGCATAAGAGCTTCGGTTAGAACCTGAGCGTCTAGATGGTGTTTATTGAAATTCCGGTGTGAATTTCAGATTCGTTTGGTGATTGTTTAGTGCTTGAAAGTTGGTGGAAAGATGACAAAAGAAGTGAATTCGAAGGATTCGAAGGGGGAAATCAAGACAATGGTTTACCATCAAGCAAAGATTGATATAGAGAAGTTTACCGGCACCAATAACTTTGGTATGTGGAGGTGCGAGGTAATGGATGCTCTATGTCAACAAAACCTAGAAGATGTTCTGGAGGATAAGCCAGAAGGCGTGGAAGACAAGGATTGGAAGAAGATGAACAAACGAGCTTGTGGAATCATAAGATCGTGTTTGGCTCAAGACATTAAATACCTTGTGATGAATGATGCTTCTGCAAAGGAGATGTGGCGAAAATTGGAGGAGAAGTACATGACAAAGACTATCCACAATAAAAACTATCTACTTCGAAAGTTTTATCGAATAGATATGAGAAGAGGTACTTCAATAGAGGAGCATCTTAATGATTTTACCAAGCTTAATGGTTGCTTTGTCTCCGACAGAAGCTTGGAATATTACCATGACTAAAGTGGTGTGTGGGACTAAGTTCTATTGGTTAGAATTGGTCCATATCATTTCTTCGAGTTGATAGTATATCTTGAAGTGAACTACGATGGTTTGATCCTTTAGAAGAAGGGTACGTAGGCAACCATGATGTGGTGCAGCCGAGGTGGTCTTTCGGGACATGTGTGGGAGTTTGTGACTTGTTTTATTCTTGGTGTCGGCTTAGATTTATTGAATCTTCGCCGAGGTGGAGAATTGTTGTGTTTTTTTTATGGAAAACAAGAGGACAAGGGGAAGTTTTTTGTCTGGGAACGTACGTACGTAGTTAGGGCGTACGTACGTCCCGTATCACAGACAACTTGGTTTTTGCTGAACGTACGAACGTTGTATTACTTGGTCAGGAGCGTACGTACGTAGTTAGGGCGTACGTACGTCCCCCCGTCAGATAACTTCTCCGTGGCTCGACGTACGTACGTCCTCCTGTGCTTTTATGCTATTTGGGCCTGTTTAAGCCCAATTCGTGGTCTATTGTAAGGCTATGTTATAAACCCAAATAGAAGTGGAAAAACCTAATTATATTTTTTGAGAGAGAGATTGTGAGAAGCCATTAGAGAGTTGGAGAACTTTTGTGAGGAAGAAGACTTCGGTTTCTTCGTGAGGGCTTGTACAATTGTCTCGATAAGAAAAGTATCATCCTTTCTCCCCGTGGACGTAGGCATATTGCCGAACCACGTATATCTTGTGTCTTGTGCGTTTGTTTGATAGTAGTAGGAGTTTCATCTTCTCTATTTTGTTTTGTTTAATTCATACACTATTTCAATCTTGGGTATTGGTGCATAAGTTTCCGCTGCGCACAACAAATTACCCACCCTTGCATCTACTACCCTGGATTGGATGAATTGATGATTCATTATTCACTTCATTAAAAACTTCTTGTCCAGGAGAAGACCGAAACAGTATTTGTTGAATTTTTATGCAGCTGTAATTATAAGTGCGTTAACGTCATTTAATCAGACGTCAGAAACTCAGGCTGCTGCTATGTACTGCCAGAAATCGATCAACTACAATAATTTTTGGATTACTTTTCATTACAGTTTTCTTTATTATTTGAATCTTTTGATTGTAATTTGTAATATTTTTTTAGAAAATAGTGTACATCACTACTGTTCCAACTAACTGATTATGTTTAAAATTTGGATGATCGAGATCTTGCGTCTCTGTGCCTGAAATGCACTGATTGTAATATAAGTTCCTAGCTAAGCCACTCTACTCATTGCAAAAATGTTATACGGAGAGGTAGCTAGCATGATGCAAGAACCTTGTTATTGATGTATAAATAACTAGCTAGCTCATTCGTCATATGAATTGAAGGGTGTGCTAACGAATCTATTCAGACACAAATCAATCTACTTGATAAAGAGCCTTGAAGTATTTTATTAAAGAAGAATTGATATACAAATATTTCTTGATACTATTAAGAAAATCCATTAAAAGTTTGGCGTATTAACTTCAAAAAAGGATCCCTGCTTTTGAATTATCTCTTTCTGTTTTGTTCATTGTTGAAGTCAGGAGGACTTATTGATTTCATTGATGTCAAAAATGTTGTTTTCGGCTGCAGCATCCGTTGTGGTTGTGCTCGGTACAACCATTCAACAACTTCAGGAATAAAAAACTTGCAGAGATACAAAAAACCACACCAGGATGGATCTGTTGCCCATCTAGCTTCCTTGCATACACCATTCACAATATTCTTGGCACACTCCCTTGCACTCTTAACTGGGAAAAGTCCAATCATAGCCTGCAAAACAAAAATGCGCACCACTGGATTTAACATGACTAATTATATCTAAATGATCATCAATTTCAGCTAAATTAGAACAGAATAGTGACGTAAAGATCTGCAATATAAGTATGCATGGGTGAAAGTGTGAAGCTTACATCTATTTTTTCTTTATCTACTTGAACAGTACCGTCCACGGCTAAGTGTTTGCCTTGGGTTATCTCAGACTCTATGAACCCAAGAGATGCTATTGTTATTTTAACTGAAGAACCCAATTCAACTCTGAGTGTCTGGTAGAAGTTCTCCAATGCAGCTTTACTAGCCTGAGTTTTTTGTCAAAACAGAATAATAAAGTAAGCCCCCAAGGTTTACCTACATAATGATTCAATATAATTGAACGAATGTGGTGCGATTAATTACGCCATAGATGCTTATGTAGGGACCATACAACCATGCTGAAGCGGACCCAATAACAAGGATCTTTCCTTTGCTCATTTTGAGATGAGGTAGCGCATTTTGGGTGGAATAAACTGAGCCCCAAAAATTAACATCCTGCAAAATATATAAGAACAAAACCCTTATCAAAACATCCATTAGGCTAAGCTGGTAAGAACATATGACTAATGAAATTCTTTATGCCACTCTTATGTTACCATCAAGTAGTTTGTGTTGGTGATGTCTGTTGATTCTTCAAAGTAAAAACCACTAATGATCCCAGCATTATTCACTAGATGGTCCACTGCATCATGCATTTCAAAGCGTTCAAACATTGGTTGATTTGCTAGTTTGTAATGGAGGATAGAGAGGGTTGATTTTAATGAAAAGCAGGGAAAGAACGCTAATAGCTTAGCAATAATCCTGTAAACGTCTAAACTCGAAATTTTTAATATAAATTTAAGTTAATTAGGTGTTTGGTTCTTTCATGTATTCAGTTCCATTTTTAGCATCTAAGCTAAGGGTTCCAATATATGTTGTATTTTTCTACTTACAACGACCAAAATGGTTCACCGTTTCCTCGACAAATCGCTTGCAGTCATTTGATTTAGAAACATCTGCACAAATAAAGATAGCACCAGGAGACCCTAATTGTCGAGCTTTCTCTGCGACTTCTTCAAGCCTTTTCTTTCTTCTAGCCACAAGAGCTAAAAGTGCCCCTTTTCTCGCATATTCATAAGCCAGATGCTGTCACATACATAGCAAATGAGATCAAACAAAATGATAATACAATAAACATTAACAAAAAAATCAAGACAAGTGCTGGAAATTAAAACTATTTTCAAAAGGTACCAGAACTCCAAAAAATAAGCTATAGTGAAATTTGACATACAATGATCGACTTTGGGATTAAATGCATAAAGTTTAACTAATATGTTGGATCAATAACCTCTCCAATGCCAGAAGAAGCTCCAGTTATAAGGACAACTTTTCCCGTAAGGTCTTCAGTAGTGAATCTTCTTATGATTGTGTTTACAAACTTGAAGAGAAAATAAGGTGGTAGCAGCACAAGCATGAATATGAATAGTACTGGTGGAACCACCAAGTCCATGACAAGGTGAATCAACTCCATGGCTTTCCAGAAGGCCGACAGAGCAGAGTATTTTCCGGAAATTTCTGGTGGATAGAGGTTACTAATTCTGGCTAGAATTGAATCACTATAAGTAATGATATAGCACTCTCTTAATGTTTCAGCTACCAACAGTCCAACTGCATATATTGGATAATATTTCCAGCAACATTTATTACTGATCAAGTACTATAATTAAACCTTGGGCCATTAACTTTTATTCACTTGATACTACATTTCATGATACTATCCAGATAATCCATAAAAGTGTAGGTCATTAACTTGAACAAATGAATCTCTGCTGTTTAATGAGATCCCTTCGCCAACAAACAACAAAAGGGTTCGACGGACTTTACTGTAAAAACCTAAAAATAATTTCATAAATCATAATTTAGGACTTTACTGAAGCTGACCGGCCGAATCACAAGGATCTCTCCTTTGCTGTTATGGAGATGAGGTAGCGCGTCTTGGGTGGCCTGTGATAAACTGATCCCCAAAAATTGACATACTGTATTACCAAAAAGAAAGGAAGATGATAAGTAAGCATATAGGAAAGCTAAGATGATAAAAACATTTACAAATAGTGAGATAACTACTGTCCACTGCTTATTACTAAGAAACAGACAAAGAAGAAGTTGGCAATGGGATTTTACCATCATGGAGGTCGTTTTGGTTCTTCAAAGTAAACCTTCTAACGGTTCCTGCATTGTTCACTAGATGATCCACTGCATCATGCATTTCAAAGGCCGGGTTGCAGTGCACACTGCGTGCCCAGGGAAAATAATGTTTTGTTGCACTTACATTGACCAAAATGTTCACTTACAGTCTTTTAATTTAGAAACATCTGTGCAAACTGCAAACAATAATGATAGCATCAGGAGATCCAAAGCTCACGAGCCTTCTCTGCCACTTCTCGAAGTGTTTTGTCTTCTAGCCACAAGGGCTTAACCAGCCCTCTTTCTAGCATATTCATAGGCCAGATACTGTCAAGGAAAAAATGGTAATGTCGTGAACAGTATACGTGGAAGTTGAAAATAAAAAATTAAGGAATCGAACTCAATTTATTGTCAAGAACGTCGTCAATGCCCGAAGAAGCTCCAGTTATGAGGACAACTTTTCCCAAGAGATCTTCTTTGGTGAACATTCTGAAGAGACTACTTGTAAACTTGTAGATAAAATAGGAGGTTGCACATAGGCATAAATATGAATAGCATTTGGTGGAACCACCATGACCATGATCAGCTGAATCAATTCCATTAGAGTTTGTTATAAAAAAAGCCTAAAATTACAGTTGGAGGTGGAGATCTAAGAACTCTGATCTCACATTCTTAATATATATACAAGAATCAACTTGGAAGGACTAGTTTTGGACTTTGGTCAGTTGGTGCAAGTAAGCAACATTTTCAATTTTCTGGCAGTGCCCCTACCTAAATGATTCTGAGTAGCTTTAAGTGCATCGTCAGGTTAGGACAGGAGTCTACATTGGACACCCTTACACGGTTACACCATAGTACCATACAGACTTCACAATAAAAAAGCAGCACCCGGAACTTGAATCTTCATCTGTTCCCATGCTTTAGCCTGACGTGCGAAAGGCGATTGCATTTTTCATACTTTCTACACTTATTAAAGACCAATATCACACCATTACTTGAATTTGACGTTCTGTTTCGAACGCCTTTTTATTGCAGTTCTTAAAGGCGATTGCATTTTTCATAATAATAATGTTTGTCTCGTTCCTCTTTGGCCAAGCCACCCCACCAGCCATTCATCAAGGGAGTCTATCATAAATAAGGAAGTGGAAATCTCATGAGCTCCTGCCACGTACACTTGAACTCTGTGAGTTGAATTATCCATGGTTACTGTCCCTACATATATGAGACATTAAACTGATGGGGTCTTTCTTTTTTTTTTTTTTTTTTTACCAAAGCAAATTTTATTGATAAAAAAAAAAAAAAAAAAACCCTGATGGGGCCAGTTGGGATATCTGTCCATGGACATCTTAGACTATATTGTAAAAGGATAATAGAAAGAAGCAATCTCAGTATAAGCAATTTTACTCTGTCACTCCTCAGTCTCCTAAGTGTTCACCACAATGCTCTTCCGAAAAAATACTGAAACTGAATGACCATCTGTAATATGGATAGGTTGGGCAGCATTGGGTTTTGGTATCAGCCAAATACGTAAAAGTTGAATGATGAATATAACGTACAATGTCACGATCATAGTACGAAGACAATTTAGCAACAACTTCAAAAACAAATTGACAACTCTGGCCAGAATTTAGTAAGTCCAGCGAGATAATCAAGTAGCATTTCAGTTTGTCTGTAGCATTGTGGTTTTCTAATGACGTTAACTAGCTTACATACATAAGATAGCTTTGTCGTTGCATCTGCTACCCTGGATTGCATAAAACAATCTTTTAATTCATTAATAACTTGTGGCCTAGTAGACAGAACGAAATTTTATGCATATATAGGTAGACAATTCTTACTAGAATTGAAGAACTGTAAGTACGCTAACGTCATCTAATCAGAAGTCAAATAAGGTGTAAGAACTGTAACTGCTAGCACTGCTTGGGTACATTTACCATTAATATACCACTGAATGATTTATATGAGGTAGTAATGTTTATCAGTTTGGAATGGATGCACATAAATAAAATCAAGTAATCTAAGTTACTTAAAATGTGGACACCAAAGAGATTCTGAAATGGTTGCAATTTATGCATTACTGTTCTCTTTATAGTTTGATTCTTTTGTTTTGGACTAATATGTAATTTGTGTACATCATTGTTCCAGCTAACCGATTATGTATAAAAGATGATCATCGAGGTCTTCCGTGTTGTGCCTGAAATGCACAGATTGTAATATATATAAGATCCTAGAGCTAGGCCACTGCAGTCATTGCAATGATGATAAGCCAATAAACTTGATTATGAGCTGATTTGCATGCTAGGACTTATCTATAGAATAACTTAGGATGCACTCTTGTAACAAGCTCATTGGTCGATCATATGAAGGGTATATGCTATGTGCTAATGATTTCAGATACATATCGATCTACTTACTATACGAAGGCTGTACTATTAACTTCAGAAACGAGTTGCTGCTGTTCAATAATATTTGGCCATATACATCAACTATGTGCAAATGATGAATGAATGCTGAAATTGTTATTCTAAAAGTTTGAGACTCAAACAGACAACAACAAAAAATTCTATCGTAAAATATAAGAGTTCGATCATGTTTATTCCCTCCTATTTTTGGTCATTGATGAAGTCATCAGGAGTTCTTGATTCCATTGGTATCAAAGATGTTTTTTTCGCCTGCAAGATCCATTGTTGCCGTGTTTGGTACGATGACAAAAAGTGTGCGCCCCAACCATTCAACAACCTCGGGGATAAAAAATTTACAGACATACAAATAATTGCACCAGAATGGATCTGTTACACATCTGTCTTCCCTGCATACACCATTCACAATATTCCTGGCACACTCCCTTACACTCTTCACCGGGACAATTCCAATCATAGCCTGCAAAAAAAAAAAAAAAAAAAAAAATCACATCACTAGATTATGCGTTATTAATATAATTATACCCTTACATATAACATGATTAGGTGAATCAGTAAAGGTTATCGACGCAAAGATCTGAAATGTAACTATGAGTGAACCTTACTTCTATTTTTCCTTTATCTACTTGAACAGTACCGTCCACCGTCATGTGTTTGCCTTGGGTTATCTCTGACTCTATGAACCCAGGAGATGCTATTGTTATTTTAACTGAAGAACCCAATTCAACTCTGAGTGTCTGGTAGAAGTTCTCCAATGCAGCTTTACTAGCCTGAATTTTTAGTTAAAACAGAATCATCAAGTAATCCGCCAAGATTCATTAAGATTATGATTGTAATTGAACGGATGTGATGCGACTAATTACGCTATAGATGCTTATGTATGGGCCATACAACCATGCTGAAGCTGACCCAATAACAAGAATTTTTCCTTTGCTCTTTTTGAGATGAGGTAGCGCGAACTGGGTGGAATAAATTGATCCCCAAAAATTGACATCCTGCAAAATGTATATATAAATACAAACACTTATCAAGAGGACTATTTGGCTAGGCCAGTAAGAACATATGAATAATGAGAAGAAGTTGGCTACGACATTTTACCATCAAGGAGTTTGTGTTGGTGATGTCTTTTGATTCTTCAAAGTAAAAACCACTAACTATCCCAGCATTATTCACTAAATGGTCCACTGTATAGTGTTCAAACATTGACAGAAGTTGGTCAAATGATCAAGGAAACCAAGGGGCAAGTATATATGTAACCACAACTAGACATTTTAGTGGGGCGAACGCTTATAGATAGCAATAATCATAGCTTCATACTAGTAGATGAGTGAAAAAGGCTTTGACAATACTTGTCAGTGTTTGTTTCTTCCTTCTATTCAGTTAAGCTAAGGGTTTGCAATGTGTCAATAAAAACCAATGTTTTTTACCACTTACAACGACCAAAATGGTTCACTGTTTCCTCAACAAATCGCTTGCAGTCATTTGATTTAGAAACGTCTGCACAAACAATGATAGCACCAGGGGAACCGAACTGCCGAGCTTTCTTTGCCACTTCTTCAAGCCTTTTCTCTCTTCTAGCTACAAGAGCTAAAAGTGCCCCTTTTCTGGCATATTCATAAGCCAGATGCTGTCACATACATAGCAAATGAGATCCAACGAAATGGTAATACATTAATCATTAACAAAAGTTAAGACTAGGGTTTCTAACAAAAACTCTTTTCAAAAAATACCAGAACTCCATAAAAGAAGCTATATAGAAATTCCAACGTAGAAGAGCGGCTTTGGGATTAAAATAAAAAAAGGTTTAAGTGATTTGTTGATCAATAACCTCTCCAATGCCCGAAGAAGCTCCAGTTATAAGGACAACTTTTCCGGTGAGATCTTCCATGGTAAACAGTCTTATTATTGCGATTACACACTTGCAGATGAGATACGGGGGTAAAGCCACAATCATTGATATGAGTAGCATGGGTGGAAGCACCACATCCATAAGCAGCTGAATAATCTCCATGGCAATTGGCAAGTACTGACGGAGCAAGAGCATAAAATTAGACGAGGAGGGAGAAGAATTCTATATAATGTACAGCATAGTACGTTGTCATATTGGGTTGTCGTTGACAGAGAATGCATGTGATAGAGTAATTACAAAAAACATTCCTACTGCATGGCTAAGGACTAAGAAAGCATCATGGCTAAGGAACAATGTCACAATCTTGTACAAAGAAAATAGCAACAACTTTAAAACCAAATGGCCAGCTCTGGTGGGAAGTAGGTTGACGACGCTTCAATAGATTTGTTTCTTCTGGTATATAAGTATAGCACTCCATATCATGGTGGTTCTAAATCACATCAGGTAGAATATACCGAACATCTAATTCTAAGAGTGTGGCTAAAATGGATCGACACACAATAAACCAGAGTCCTATTTTAATGCATCACAAATTTTAAAGTTAGGTGTTGACATAGATTACATACAGTTTATTATTAAGAAAATTTACAAGACACTAACTATGTATATTGAATGATTCTGACAGCACGATTTTTCCTAAACTGATTAGCAAGAAGCCAAGAATATATACATAGTTAGTGTCTTGTAAATTTTCGAAGGAAAACTAAAGTGAAATTGTGATGATTTTCCCTGAAAATGATTAGCTACAATCTATTAGATCAACAATCTTAAATCTAGGTAATAGAACTTAGCAACTTCATTTGTGCATTGTTAAAGAATTTAACTTACTTGCTCACTATGAAGTTCTATGAACAATTCTAAATCAGTTAAGCTTTTAAACACATCGTCTTAACAGACTTGGTAAATCGATCAGGTGACTGTCAGATGGATCGAAGCTGTTAAACAAGTTTTCTAACTTTTTACATGCCATCAATTACAGTACGTACATAGATGTTATCCCTAACATTTCTTGATACTATACAATGCTCAAGAGTTTTTAACTCGAAGTCACTAAATACATAACCTATTATGCATTGAATGCGGTACCTTTACTGTGCAGTGAATACTGAATGCCATAAATCGACAATCAAAAGTAAACAGTAAATTGTTTGAACATTATAATTCCTAATGCAGACCTACTTTTTTGGTTTGGTAAGTTCAAAGCTTCAATCAGTGAAGCTAATTGGACTTCTTGTTGCTTTTTTTTTTTTTTACACAAAAGTAGAGGACAAACACGCTACAAACTGCGCTACAAGCCCTTTTTGAATAGCAAAACCAATCCTACGAAATACATATTCATTGGAACCCGCCGTAATGACATTGCTATTCATCACTTTTTGCACATATATTGGCTTTATCTAAAACGTTACTCTTATCTGCATTCTTCACGGTTGTGTTTGGACTTTGGAATGATGAAAAATAATACGCATAAAAACTATTTACGAACCTTGTACCGTAACTTGTAAGGGCGATATTTAGCGTTTCGCCAAATTTTTTGTGGCAGAAGATTGAGCCAAGAAGAGTAAAGGAGATGGTCCAGCAAGTTTTAATTAGCTTGTACCAGTCCAAGTGGTCCTGAAGAAGGAGAATGCCTGAATGGTCATAAAAAAAATGCTGTTGAAGCTTCAAGTGGATGACCTACAACACAAATACAGGCAAGCAAACCCAAGTTGCAGACTATATATATGGCTTAGATTGGGTCTTCTATCATCGGCTCTTTAATGTTTAGTAATCCTCTTTATGAGGACATCCTACCACTTGTTTATAATGATGACTGAAATGGATGTATCTAAAATAGTACACATGTAACAAACTGATTGGACGTAGAGAAATGGCACAGTACAGAACTCGACATACTTCACATCCAGGTAAGACCAAGAAGGGATCCTCAAATAATAAAATGTTACTGGACAACGAAAGAATATCCAGCGAAAGCAGGCTGGGGGGCTGTCTATAGAGATAGCTCAAGCACTTTGCTCGGGATTCACCTAGGAGGTTTAGGAGAAACTATCGATCATATCACAGAGACATGTGCTATACTATGTGACACAATGATACAAAACAGGCTATTCAACTGGGCTATGAATCAGGCAGCCATTCATCCTTGGCCTTTGCACACTCACCCGTCACCTGGTAAACTTGTGACAAAAGCCTGCAAAACAACCATGCATATCAGTTGCTTGTTTATAAGCAACCATGCAAAACAACCAAAGCCTGCACACTCCCATGCTTTATTATCCACTGTCAGATATTTATATAGGCCGGTACACCTTACGTCTAATTTTTCTCGGTAAACTTCAACGGTACCATTTGCAGTTGAGATTTCTCTTAGGACATCTCTGACTCTGTCAACTGAAGAGCTGATATAATACTATTTTAAGTCATGATCCAAGATTAACTCTGAGCATGTCGTATGAAAACCCAATATATGTGCAATATAACAATAGTAAAGTAAACAATAAAGCAATAAACAAATAAAGAACACACGATATTTTTAACGTGGTAAAACCCAATATGGGAAACGTCCACGGTTGTCCTCGCGACAACAAATAAATCCACTAGATGAAAAGAGATGTACAAACCTATCAACTACCTGCAATCACTGCGAGTTGACACTACTGGTTATCTCTAACACCTTGACTTCACCAGAGCACCTTGATGTACGCACAAGACACTCGACTTCTTGATGAACACACAAGAAGACTCGAAGTCGAACTATGAAACAAGCTTACACCAGAGTTCCTTGATGAACACACAAGGATACTCGACTTCTTGATGAACACACAAGAAGACTCGAAGCTAAATCACTATTCAATAATTAAGAAGAAGATGAATGGGGAAGAAGGAAGAAGAAGATGAATGGGGAAGGAGAAGATGAGTTCAATCACCAAAAACAACCTTCAACAAAACCTAAACAAACTCCAAGAATACGACTTCAATTGGACGACCAAAGAACTACTTCTCTCATTGGAGAAGAAGGCTATTTAAGCCTAGGGTTAGAATATACAGAAAATGGGCCTGGTTGGACGAAATCCATATTGGACGTACGTACGTCGAATCAACGTTCGTACGTCCCCACACGGTGAAAGTTTGCTGCCTGTTTGGACGTACGAACGCCCTAACTAGGTACGTACGTCCTGACCAAAACATGTTTGCTGCCTAACATGACGTACGTACGCCCTAACTAGGTACGTACGTCCTAAACCCAAAAACTCACTTTCGACAAAGGACACGAGGACACAGACTCGGGACGATGCGCGTACAACTTGGTTTTCCTAACAATGAACTCAAGGCGTGATAACCATGGACATCCAATGTCACAAAATTAATGTCAAACAACCGAGTGCCGGTTTCAATCTCCCCCTTTGACATTGATTTTGTGACAAAAAAACTATGACTCTAATAGCACTTATAAAACGTGCTTACAAACCCAAACCATGGCATTTATAAAACATGCCTACAAAAACACTCAAGGTAGAACACATACCAAATCACCAATTCTTGACATCCAGCTTGAGCAAGAACCTTTCATCATCAGAGACCGAACGGAAGCGACTAAAAATTTAGAACAACTCCCCCATACTTCATGAGCTCCAACTTTAGTTACTTGAGCTCCCTCATAACTGTACAACCTCTAAACATCAACACGTTCACTCCCCCATACTTGTAGCATACCTGAAACATGACCCAAAAATACACTAACAAAGAAAAAGAAGGTGTTAGTATTAGAGTCATAAATCTCCCCCTTTTTGTCACAAGACGTTGAAGAGGAATAACCAACAGTAAACAAGGCAAGACGATGAATAATATAAGATTAAAATAAATAATAAGAAGAAAGAAAAATATATTATCCCTAAAACTTAAAACTTGCATGAAACAAATATCAACCAGAAACAGAAGTCCATAACCAGAATTAACAGTAAAAACAGAAAAACAATACTCAATTTAACGAATTCGAAAAATTCGTTCCCAATGACCTAGAGGAAGCTTTGAGAAATAAGCCTCTGCACGAGCTATCACATGATCATCATAATCCTCCAGCCATTCACCAGTACAAAATAACTCCTCGATTCTGCTGTCCAAGCCACAGTCGGTGAGAGGAGCAGCAAGTCCTGAAACTTTCGGGTATCCAACCAACTCCAAGATATGATTTTGAAGATGTCCCGGCAATCTCTCCCAATGGTTGACATGAACCATGCACGGA
Source organism: Aquilegia eximia (assembly GCA_023053565.1). Classification (NCBI taxonomy): domain Eukaryota; kingdom Viridiplantae; phylum Streptophyta; class Magnoliopsida; order Ranunculales; family Ranunculaceae; genus Aquilegia; species Aquilegia eximia. Next base: position 32,998,430 of record JALIGU010000003.1, read on the forward strand.
TTAAGAAAAGGTAGATGAATATAGTCATACCCATGAGGAACACAGCACAAGCGACAAACTTTCGAATTGTTTTTGTACTCCATCACCATAAACGACACATAACCAACAGCCGGAACAAATACCCCATGAAGTTCATATTCCGCCATAGAGAACTCTGAAGAACAAAGACAGAACTAGAAGGAGATAAGAAGACACAAAATAGGTATAAGAAGAGAAGACACATATATATATATAGAAACACAAATATTAACCCAATATTGACCGAAGAAGTTAGGTCCATAACCTAATATGCAAGATATTTTTACTAATCTGAAGAGAACTAGTACTAATATCATAATAGCAAAATCCAATAACATAACCAATTTCTAACAATAGAAACCAAAATAGACTCCCAATATGACTACATCAAGCAAGGATATAAGAAGAGAAGGCAAAAAGGAAGAAACTAATCTGACTCCGGGTCACCATCACTATGCTCATCACCGGAGGTGCCCACGAGACCATCATCCTCATCATCTCCCTCAGGAGAGACATCACCATCAGTATCACCCGCTACAGGAGGCACCTCATCTGGAAATGGAGGCAACTCTACGGAAGTGAAGTTGATCTGTAGATGACGCATCTGGGCGACATTCATCCTATGTAGATCACGGAGCATCACATCATGCTGAGTAAGAATGACACCAAAACGATCCAAACGAGCGTCTGTATGGTCTTGATGACGTCGAAGAGAAGAAACCCGAGCTTCAACTGCAGCAACTGCCCGGTTGCTCCTAACTGAGGTAGACGGGGGGCGCCCAGAAATCAAGGCCCTATCGAAATCATCACGGCTATCAAGAGCCCTGCCTCCCCAAATCAAGTGATGCGTCAGTCGCGCACCTACAGCTTCAAAAGCAGCTTTCCTAGACTGGCAACCCTTCTTGATCGCATTTACCCAGTCATAACCAACAAATCTTGGAGGGCTCACCTCCATGTATCTTCCCTGAAAGCCTAAATGCTTAAGAATTGTCATAATAAAGCTAGGGAAAGGAAGAGTACCCTTAGCTGCATCAATCTGGAGCATCCGTGAGTAGATGACCTCGGAGAGGTGGATATGATGCACCGACATACACACCACTAGCTTGAACATTTCGTATGTCATGATGATCTTGTTGCCCTTTGTCGGATAGATGTTCGAATGAGCAACCATGTGCATGAGAATGGCAGTGTAGGCCTTGGCATGGTATCTCTCTGTGACACCATCTATGAACATCCTAGTAACTTGATCGATCAAATCTACCCGAATCTCATCTGGAAGAGGCCACATGACATGAACAGTATTCTCTGGCAGACGATGATTATCGATTCCCAATGCTTCACTTATCACCTTAGGAGAGATAGTATATCTCCTACCTTCAATCAAGACGGAGAAGCTTGAGCGATTCTGTGAGGGTGTCTTCGTCTCATAGAAAGCAATCGTGTGCTCAACCGAGTACTTAGTGATTGGTTGAACCACCAGTAACCAATTTCGAGCCTCAAAGAAAGACGAAATAGTCCCGAGTTGAGAAAGCCCCAATGGAGTGGCAGAAATATCCCGCAAGTCAAAGAAGCGCTCGGGGATAATGGCCTTGGCTCGAGGATGAGCACCACGTGAAGTAGGAGGGGGCGAGGAATCTGAAGGAGGACCTCTACCTTCTGAGCTCGAGGAACACGTGTGCCCGAGGACGAAGCACCCTTGGAGGCGGTGCGTGCGCGCTTTGGAGGCATCGTCTACACAATCACAACAGTAAACAAACTAAAAGTGTGAGTGAAATGCAATACCATACAAGATAAACAAACCATTTGAGTCATGCAGACATTTTGTCAGACACTTGGTGCGCAGAAACCGGAATCCTACTTGAGACTACAATCAAAGCATAATATGTATACCAAACTTGTAGAACAGGGATAAGAGGCAACCATTCATATATAAGCCCAAGCTAAAGCACCAAATAACATGGAATGCGAGTGATAAATGTAAACAAACATTGTATTCAGTAACCAACATATAATCCGCATCCATGCATAGACAATTTCTCGAAAGAGAAACTAAAACAAACAATTAGAGACCACAAGTAAGTTAAAAAGGTACTTACTCGAAAGACAGAAGGAGAAGAGAGACAATATTTAAACAAAGACGCAACAAATGCAGCAGCAGCGGGGACTCACCCACGGTGAATTCCAACCAAAGAGAAAACAGAGAAGGAGAGTAGAAGTTCAAGGGAAAGTGAGAAGAAATACTTGAAAGAAACCGAAGAGAAGTTATGGTAACTCCTAAGTGTATGCCAGTTCGCCGAAGATAGTAAACATTTGGGGTTTAAAACCAAACAATGGGCTGAAAGTGTACCATGGACGTACATACATCCAATTGACGTTTGTACGTCGGGACCAAAAACAAAACTTCACTGCCAGGACAAACGTTCGTACGTTCTATAAACGTTCGTACGTTGAAAAAGATCTGCCAGCACACACGTACAAACGTCATAACAACGTACGTACTACCCCCCTCTTTTTTTTTTTTTTTTTTAAAAAAAAAATAAATAAATAACAATAGCGAACCAACCTTAACACCAGAAAAACAAACCGAATAACTAACAACACAAATATTGAGAGACATCACATGGAAAAATTCTAAGTATTGTAAGGATTCCGATTAAAGCAGAAATACAATTTGAACAAGCCTCAACCATGAGAAAATGCAAGAATGAAGAACTAAATCATACACCAAACCATGGTACTCAAAAGAATGATGCAAGCATGCAGGAGAAGCAGGGTAGACCTATACCAAAATCCAGGCACAAACCGAAGCTAAGATCATTGAGTATTTTGAAGGTCACTTACAATTGGACAAACATAAAATGTGAACCGGACCATAACAAAAACCAAGGAAACACTGTTTAGGCCGCAATACGGAAATACCCTGGTTCAAACAAATATGAATATTTTTATTGGTTTTATCCATGTAAAAACAAATGCCATTCTCGTGTGGGAGTATAGTATACCTCCATCTTTTATTAAAACACGAGGGTAGGGTGTAGCCTACATCTTTTCGGCAAAACACACTCAAGAAGTGCAATACCATGGTAACGTGCAACACAAGAACTAACATCTCTTGAGTGCATCCGTCAGAGCATGACCCTCACAGCCCCAACGGGTTCCTAGCCAACTGATAATGCGCCTAAGACATTCAAATGGCTGGGGATTTTGTGAGTCATTGACCACTTACAAGAGGTATATATAAAAAGAGTGATGACCATGAAGAAAACAGAAGCTAGAGATGATGCCAGATGATCATTTCTTAATCATACAAGGATCAAGGTATAAAAATACTCTAAAAATCCCACAACATGCAAATGCATCATGCAGTAAACCACCAAAGGCGAAGGGAGTATGATGCAGCCCTACAACAATCCTTGACATGAATCCACAGTTGAAGTGACCAAACTATAACTAGCCAAAAATAATGGAATCCAAACAATAAATAGACTAGTATGTCCTCAACACCTAAGACGAAGCCTATAGAAGAGAGATAATAAAAGAACCTAAACCTCCCAAACAAATTGCAACTTATTTAAGACAATTGAATTAAACAAATATCTCAGAAACGATGCATCCAACAACACATACATGGAATAAAAAAATATAGAAGGAATAACAACAACCCTTTTTTTTTTTTTTTTTTATTAACAATGTATTCAGACATGCAGCATGATCTGCAAGCTAGACAACCAAAGCATAAAAAATAGAAGCACCAAACAAATAGCCTATGTGGTTAGAGAAATCTGCAATTTAAATAACACAAGGCTAGAAACAAACTACATCATCCCAAATGTGGGACACCACCAGACCTATGCAAGTCCAGAAAAACCTTCAACTTATCCTTTCTTACCCATACTTGTTTAACACTAGGCGTGCACACCTTGGGAATTGAAAAGATATGAGATCTCCCCTTAACAAGCTTTGCAATAGACTTGTCCTTAACTAATTCCACCTTAGTTTTTGACTTCCTTTTGTTGGAGTACCTGTTTTTCTTAAACCTATGACAATAAACATTAGAATTCCAAGGTCTAGAAAACGCACAAGAAGGAACATAAGAATCAACATGATTATAATTATAAGGAACACGGGAATAAAATTTAACATGTTGATTAAAATCCCAACAAAAGATATCCAAATGATCATCTCTACCACAATAAGAACAATGAAAAACAGTAGACTTACTCAAGGAATTCTTACAAGGAGATGTGGTAGTAGAAGATGAAACATGTATGTCACCATTGTATTTGTGACATGGTGCCTTAACAAAATCTGTACCTCCACTATGAGAACAAGATGTCTTACCAGCAAAAACACCCGTACCATTAGCCTTAGACTTAAACTTTTTGTCAGAAACATGCTGAAAAGTATTAGTATTAAGTCTAGTCTCAATAGGTGGGGTAGGCAAAAAGGCAGGCAAACTAGATTTTACAGAAGTAGTCACACTTGATGGTCTAGTAGAACTAGCAATAGGAGAGTCAAATTTAGTTTTGTCCAAAACCTGCAATTGAAGTTGAGTAGACGTTAAATCGTTCTTTGTTACCTCATACTCCACCAATAGAGATTTGTATTTCTCATCGACCTCCTGATTGGCCTTCTCTAAAGCTGCAATTCTACATAACAGGTCAAGTTTTTCTTTGTCAAATAATTGAGAAATAGAAATTGTATCATCTGCAGAAGAAAGAATTTGTTTTTCAAGAGTCCCAATTTTATCCTGCAAAGAAAGATTAGCCTTTTCCAAATTTTCAATTTTGGATTCATAAACTTCCCTTTGAAGAATATAGTCTTCTGCACAATGTCTGAGTCGTTGTTCTAGAGAATCAACCTTATTCTGCAAAACACCATTATCTTCAAAACAAAAATTATCAGAAGTAGTAGACAAATTACAATTAGCTTTATTAAACTTTTCCTGCAAATCAATATTAGCTTTTTGTAATCTTTCACATTCTTTTGCAGAAAGTCTGTAAAGAAGAGCCCAATCACTATTGCTAACAACATACAAATTATCATCCTTTTCAAAATCAGATTTTGGTTTTGTAGATTTAGACGATTTAGCAATAAAATTATTATAACCAGACTCATGAACCATTATTGCACTCATAGGATCTACGCGTGAGCCATTACGCTCCATAACAAGCGCCCTGCGACTGATACCAATTGAAAACCCAATATATGTGCAATATAACAATAGTAAAGTAAACAATAGTAAAGTAAACAATAAAACAATAAACAAATAAAGAACACACGATATTTTTAACGTGGTAAAACCCAATATGGGAAACGTCCACGGTTGTCCTCGCGACAACAAATAAATCCACTAGATGAAAAGAGATGTACAAACCTATCAACTACCTGCAATCACTGCGAGTTGACACTACTGGTTATCTCTAACACCTTGACTTCACCAGAGCACCTTGATCTACGCACAAGACACTCGACTTCTTGATGAACACACAAGAAGACTCGAAGTCGAACTATGAAACAAGCTTACACCAGAGTTCCTTGATGAACACACAAGGATACTCGACTTCTTGATGAACACACAAGAAGACTCGAAGCTAAATCACTATTCAATACTTAAGAAGAAGATGAATGGGGAAGAAGGAAGAAGAAGATGAATGGGGAAGGAGAAGATGAGTTCAATCACCAAAAACAACCTTCAACAAAACCTAAACAAACTCCAAGAATAAGACTTCAATTGGACGGCCAAAGAACTACTTCTCTCATTGGAGAAGAAGGCTATTTAAACCCAGGGTTAGAATATACAGAAAATGGGCCTGGTTGGACGAAATCCATATTGGACGTACGTACGTCGAATCAACGTTCGTACGTCCCCACACGGTGAAAGTTTGTTGCCTGCTTGGACGTACGAACGCCCTAACTAGGTACGTACGTCCTGACCAAAACATGTTTGCTGCCTAACATGACGTACGTACGCCCTAACTAGGTACGTACGTCCTAAACCCAAAAACTCACTTTCGACAAAGGACACGAGGACACAGACTCGGGACGATGCGCGTACAACTTGGTTTTCCTAACAATGAACTCAAGACGAGATAACCATGGACATCCAATGTCACAAAATTAATGTCAAACAACCGAGTGCCGGTTTCATCGTAAAACTTCAAATATGCTGCACACGCTGTACTAACCTGAAAGGATATTATTCAAAAGAGAAATTCATCAAATAATCCTGCGATTATAATGATCCCAACATTATTCATTACATGATCCACTGGAATATGCATATATTCCAATTACCAACAAAGATAACCCTTGTTGCTAAGGTACTAAAGGGCCAGTACCAAGACCCTGTATGTACTTCAAAGGGAAGCAAATTAGAGACATAGCTAGGTGGATTAAGCCACTAAACTAAAACACAAGGTGATATAAAAGTGAAACTCTTTAGGTTGCGTAAGTTGGTGGATGTTTTATGTTTCTACATAGTTTGGCAACTTTCCAGGGTAGAGTTTCAGAGGACACAGGCTGATCCAGAGAATCGGCAATAGTTTTTGCTTATCAATATATTCTTTTATACTTTTCTGACATAAAGATGTGTGCTTGCATGGGCAGAACTTAGTACTTGTTGCAGGTTGGTCGAGTCCATTTTCACTTCTACCTCATTCAAACCGAGAGCCACCACAGCTGCATTCCCACGCTTAAGGCCCAAACCTCTGCAATCATGGTGTGAGGCCGTATAGATTTGGTGCTGGGACATGAACATCAAATGTTGTGTTCAAAGATGCCATTCATTTAAAATGATGAGGATTTGTTCTTGTTGTGCATAGAAAATGGGGGCTGTGGCGTTACCATTTTCGCTTAAATATCATGTTGATCAGGCATACGAAATGTCATCTGGGGGAACTGAAATAACATTTTATTGATATATTCCTTTCTACTATCTAGATAAGTAGCCTATAAACTTGAACTTTAACCCTGCTCTTCAATGAAGTCATTCATATTCTTATACTCGATGAATGCAGGAATGCAGTAAATCGTCGTTCACTTACAACCAGCACTTACGGCAACCTAAACACCATCTAAACCTTCAAACTGTAGGATTTCTTGTTATCTTCAATGAAGTCATTAATGAGGATCGTCAGGACATCTTGATTCCACTGGTAGCAGAGATGTTTACGACGTCCACATTCTTCTTCATGTTGTTTCTTGGTATGATATTTATCTGTGTAAAAACATTTCCATAATCTCAGGGATGAAAAACTTCAACACATAAAATATCCCATACCAAGATGGATCTGTTACATGTCTATCTCCCCTGCATACGCCTTTCACGATAGCTTTGGCACACTCGCTTGCGCTCCTAAGTGGTAAGCTATGGAGCACAGCCTGCAAAAAATACCATGCACATTATTGGCTTATACCAATAATGAAACATGTCATATTATTGGCTTATACCAATAATGAAACATGTCACATTAATTAATTATATCTATGGTTATAATCTGATTGAAGCTTCCTTACATCTGTTTTTGATTTATTAATTTCAACACTGCCCTCCATATTTAACTGTTTGCCTCGGAGCATCATCGCTGTCCTTGTGAACCCAGGAGATGCTATTGTTATTTTCACTGAAGAACCAAATTCGACTCTGAGGGTGTCATAGAAGTTTAACAATGCTGCTTTACTAGCCTTGAAAAAGAAAAGATTCCAAATTTAATTCATGAATAAATTTATTTTTAACGGTTTCGGATTTGTGATTAGATTTATTACACCGTAGAAGCTTATTTTCGTGCCATACATCCATCCCGAAACAGACGCAATAACAAGGATCTTCCCTTTGCTTTTCTTGAGATGAGGCAGAGCAAATTGAGTGGGATAAACTGATCCCCAAAAATTCACATCCTACCAAAATAAAAAGGCAAAGATCGGTAAAGCATATCAGCTTTTTTAAATTATAATAAAGATTTGTCACATTGTGTATGTTCATGAACATCAAGAATTTGGTTATAATGGACTACCATCACAGGTAATGACTTGGAGATGTCTGTTGATTTTTCAAAGAAGAAGACACTAGCGATCCCCGCATTGTTAACTAGATGATCCACTGGAATATGCAACGCGAAGGGTAAAAAGCACACGTGATCACAATATACTTAGAACTTAAATAAAATGGAATTATTTCCTTGCACTTACAATGCCCAAAGTAGTCCACTGTCTCTTCAACACATCGCTTGCAGTCATTTGATTTAGAAACATCTGCAGAAATGTTGATAGTATCTGGAGACCCAAGCTTGCGAGCAGTTTCCGCCACTTTTGGCAGTTTGTCCTCTCTTATATCCACCAGCGCTAAACGAGCACCTTTCTTAGCATATTCATAAGCCAGTTGCTGGAATAAACAGATCACAATGAACATTAAATCAAAAGTCAGTCTGGAACTAAGACAACTAGTTTTCAAGTATGTTCCGAACAAAATATGTAGGACTTCATCAGGAGTTGAAATAGATTAAGTATTTAACCACTTGGTTTGTCTAAGTACCTCACCAATTCCAGAAGAAGCTCCAGTGATGAGAACAACGTTTCCGGTGAGGTCTTCTATGGTGAACATTCTAAAGATTAATTGTGTTTAGAAACTTGTAGATAAGATAGGGCGGGAGAGCCATAAGCGTTAAAATGAGTAGCACTGGTGGCACCAGCAAGTCCATGATCAGGAGAATCAGCTCCATGGTTTTGCAGCTTATTTGAGTAACTAATCAAGTAAAAGCTTATTTGAGAATCAGCAAGTCCATTTCTTCTTATCACATGTAGTAAAAGTGACATACAACTTGGTACTTCTCTTTCATTGTGGTGAATGATAAACCTGATTGGAGATGGGGAAATTGTCACATTACATGGACTAGTGAACATCAAGTCCAGCCGTATAATGAGCTACTGTGATAGTTTCTCCATGTATACCACCAATGCATGATGTTAGTCATTTAAAATATTCATTTCGGTCATTGTACTTGTCAACTTTTTGTAGTTTGGTCATCAAAGTTTTTTTTCGGTCACTTTAGTCACAAAAGTTGCATTCCGTTAGTGAAAAGGTCATCAGTTAAGTCTTCATTTCATATGACTTAACAGAAATTCCTAGTGGCATTTAACCATCCTACCTGGACGGTTAAGTTTAAAAAATAGTAATATTTTTTTATGTTTGGTTTGATAGGTCAGTAGACTAGATCACCCACAAAACAAGTGTGTTGTTATTTTTGATCCATTTCCCAACTTTAACCACCACCATCTTCACCCGTTAACCCATTTGTTTACTTAAGTGTTAAGTGAGCACTTTTTTTTTTTTTTTTTTTTTGAAAAACCCCAAAGAAGGGGTGGGGTTTGGCAGACCCCTACCTGTTAATTAAGGATTTAGCAATAAAAGTCATTAGAGGGGGACATAAGGCCTTACCTCTTACAATTTGGCTAAACAGAGGCTGCCAATGCCTGAACAAACAATAACTCTCTAAATTAAAAATAAGAAAAAACTTAAATCTTCAAAGTCAGCTCCTAGAGAGTGCCAAAAGCTGAATAGCTTTGAATAGGAGGTTGGGGATGTGAAGAACTGCTTAAAACCACTTCCTTTCTCTCAAGAAAACCATCTCCCCAAAACCTTTTCCTACACACAACATCATTTCCTCTTCCTCCTCCACTTCTTCGGATTCCACCACAAGTGTGGTGATCTCTCAAGTTGAAGACCAAGTGTATGAGGCAGTAAGGAGGTCTATGTGTCCTTTCCACTTTGATGGTTTCGAGGATTTTCAGAATGGGGTAGGTGAGCTTGCTGAGGATGTAGGTGGAGTTGTTGCTGAGATCAGAGAATTCATGAGTACTATTTTTCCCCAGCCTCCTGCCAAGGTTGGGGTTGAGAATTGGGATCGACTTGAAGAGTGGCTGGGGACTGAAATTGGAGATTGGGTTAGGGCTCTCTGCATGCCTTGGTGTTATTATGCCAGATATGGAATAGAACATTGTGAATTGTGCAGGGAAGCCTCTACTGTTACAGCGAATGTAGAGGCTAATAATGGAGGTGGTGCTGGAGTTATCAATGGTCAGGATGTCCCAGGTGGAGCTGATGTTCAAAGGAGTGGAACCGCTGAAGAGGTTGAAGACCTTGGTCCTTCTAAAAGCGAGAGTGAAGAGGAGAGGAGGTCCAAGAAGCCAAAAAACTGAAATTTTACTTACTTGGAAATTTTGTAATCTGCTTTGATTTTTCTCCTTGAGGTGGTAGACTTTCATGCTCCACCCAGGTCTTGAACTATTGTATTGCAAATCTAAATTGAGGAATATTGTTTTTGTCTCCATTTAGAATTTATGCATAATCTGAATTATTAGATCTGTTCACTGCTCCATCACATTGTAGCTTGATCCCCATCTTAGATAGACAGTCTGCTGCAACATTACCCTCTCTGTAGACATGGTTGCAGATGATCTCCATTCCCTCTGCAATAAGATGAATCTGTTTCCACCATTTGACCAATGACCATGGAATGGCTGCCTGTTTATGGAACCATAGAATTGTAAGACTTGAGTCTGCCTGCAGATGCACCTTAGTGTATCCCATCCATAAGCATAGCTTCAGTCCATCTAAAATAGCCCTAGTCTCAGCCAGGTTGTTGGTCCCATGTCCATAGAATGAAAAATAATTGGCTACCTGTGTACCCTCCCGGGTTCTTAAGACACCACCACCTGCAGCCAATCCATCCTGACAAGCTCCATCTGTATTCAGTCCCATGTAGCCTGTCTGAGGTCTGCTCCATAGGACCAACGTTGGAGGAATGAGAGGTGGATTTTTGGGACTTATCTTTAAGGCTTAAGCAGATTCCTCAAATTTTTGGGTTGATCTTTTGCTTGGTGTGTAGTGCTCACACAACCTTACTAGCCAAAATTTGATTTTCAAAATAATTTGTGTGCTAGCCTGCTGTGAGAGTTTGTATCCATCTTCATACCTCCTGCTACATCTCTCCTTCCATACTTCCCACAGAATGAATAAAGGAGTTAGGGTACAACAAAGAAACTCCATGGAACCAGTCTTACCCTTTTTAAACCAGCTTGTTAGTAAAGCTCCAAAATTGTAGAACCTTGGAAGCTTAATATCAAACAGATTGTGGAAACAATTCCAGACAGGGTTGGCTAGTTCACTTTTGAGGAACAAGTGGGAAGAGGATTCCATTGCATGGGCCACACAACAGCTGCACCTAGAGACAATGTTGGTATGACACCTTATAACAGCTACATCTGTAGGTATTGCACCATTCAAAAGCTCCCATGTAAACAGTGAGATCTTAGTTGGCACAAAATGGCGCCAAATTCTATTCATAATAGGAAATATAGGCCTTGTCCTATGGCTCAGCTGTATATAAGACTTGATTGAGAAATCCCCAGAAGAAGTGTAAGGCCAGATTCTTCTATCCATTGGAATGTCTTGATGGAGTGTGTAATATGCTTCTCTTAGAGCTACCCTTTGATCTTGAGTGAATATAGGGAAGTTAAAATCTTCAGCTTTGGCTTCCTGTAAGGAGATTCCTGCCAGGTTTCCTGGGTCCATAACTGGCACTATGCAGCCTTCACCCATCCAGTTTCACTAGCACATTGAACTGACCAGGGCCAAACTCCCAGGTTGACAAATCTACTAACTCCTCTAAGCATTTCCAGCAATCCCTCCGTATCATTGTGGCAGATGTTATTAGTTTGATGTTTTTAAGAGATCTGTGTTTTATATACTTGTCCCTCATGAACTTAGCCCAAAGAGTGTCTGAGCTAATCAAGTTCCATGTCGATTTCATTCTGAATGCTTTCAGGACTTGCTTCAGTGGCCTAATCCCCAGGCCACCTTCCTGAATGGGACAAGTGATTTTTGACCATGCTACCCATTTTCGGCTCCTTTTAAATTCAGAACTCCCCCACAAAAAGTTAGAAAAAAGTGACTCGAACATTCTGATTACTTTTTTAGGGACAGAAAATGCTGAGAAGAGGTAAATGGGCATACTTTGGAGAACATGCTTGAGTAGAATAAGCCTTCCTCCATCAGACAACATCTTCTTCCTCCAACCTTCCATCTTTTTTCTCACTTTTGTGATGAGACCTTCAAAATATTCAGCCTTTGCTTTTCCTTGAAATATCGGAACCCCTAGATACACCATAGGAGTTTCTTTATTCCTAAAGCTTGTAGTATGCTGAACCATGAGAATTCTTTCAGTGGGAGTTCTTTTTTCCATCATGAAGGTGCTCTTTGCAACATTTATTTTCTGGCCAGAGCAATTGTTGTACCTATCGATGAACTTCATGCATCCTTCTATTGAGCTTTTCCTGCCATTTAAAAACACCAGAGTATCATCAGCATATAATAGATGAGTGATAGGGTTACAGCTTCTAGGTGTAGTGAATGTGCAGATCCTTTCCGCTTGGAATTCTTGTGTCAACCCTCTGCTCAGAACTTCCAAGGCCAGAATAAAGAGGAATGGGGACAGAGGGTCTCCCTGTCTGATCCCCCTAGACGATTTAAAGTTACCTTTGTAGCTCCCCTGAAACAGTACAGAGAAGGTGCAGTGCTCAATACAAGAAGAAATCAACTGGATCCAGTTGAATGAGAATCCAAAGTTAGCTAGCACAGCTTTGAGGTACTGCCACTCTATTCGATCAAAGGCCTTTTCCATATCTAACTTCATAACCAAATTTCCACCTTGTATTTTCCTGCTTATATTTTGCATCATCTCCTGGGCTAGACCTACATTTTCAGTAAGCAGTCTGCCTTTGACATAAGCACCTTGTTCAGGAGAAATGAGCTTTGGGAGAATGTCAGTTAGTCGTGAGGTTATAATCTTGGAAACTATCTTGTAACTGACATTACATAAGCTGATCGGTCTAAATTCTGCCAAGGTTGTTGGTGTATCCTTTTTTGGAATCAAACAAATGAAATTGGCCAAAAAAGATGTAGGTAAACTGGCTCCTTGGAAGAAAGCTTGAATAGCAGCGATAATATCGATCTTAACTATGTCCCAACATTTTTGATAAAAAAGGGATGTCAAGCCATCAGGACCTGGTGCACTGTTTGGTGATATTCCAAATACTGCCTCTTTAATCTCCTCCTCAGAAGGTATGGCATTAAGCCTAAGGTTGTCCTCTTCTGACACTAAAGGTTTGATCACACTCATGAGGCTTTCATCTCTCTGCCACCCCTGTGATGATAGCTGGGCATGGAAGAATTCCACAGCTTTATTGTGAATCTCCTCCAGGTCACTACACCACTCCTCTGGGTCTTCTGTGAGCAATAGTTTGTCCACCATAACTTTCCTTCTTGTGACGACCAAAGTGTGGAAGTATTTAGTGTTCCCCCCCCCCCCTCTATTAGCCATTATTCTCCCGACTTTTCCTTCAAAAACTGTTCTTCTTGAATCAGAGCTTGTTGAAATAAAGCTTGTTTCCTTTTCAGTTCTATCCATATGTCCATATCCCAAAAGGTTATCAAAGAGTGATCTAGCTCCACTATCCTGTCCTCCAATTCTTTGATCTTTTGCTGAATATTGCCAAAGACATGCTTGTTCCACCATTTTAGCCTAGATCTAATATTCCTGATCTTGAGCTCAAACATGTGCAATGGAAGAGGTGAATATCCAGCAAGATTCCAGTTGTCTTTTATGAATTGCATGAATCCTTCATGAGAAACCCACATTTTTTTAAACCTGAAAGGGTGTTGCCCATTCCCATGACTCTTGTTCTTGCATCTGACAATCAATGGTAGGTGATCAGAATTGGCCCTTGGTTCATGCATCACCTCAATAGGTGGGAACTCATTAGCCCAGATTGTGTTTGTGAAAACTCTGTGCAGCCTAGCCCATCGTCTTCTAGTACCTTGTTGATTGTTACACCATGTGAACTTTGATCCAGTGTAACCACAGTCCATTAGGCCGCAATTTAAAACAAAGTCATTGAAGTCTTCTACCGAATTTAGGGAAGCATGCTCCCCTCCCAATCTCCCATCTGAAGCCAAAACTGTGTTAAAGTCACTTCCTACGATCCATGGAGTTGTTGCAGAAGCCCCAAAATTGAAGAGGTTCTGCCAGAGGGGCCTCCTCTTAGCGTTTGGACACTTAGCATAAACGAAGGATGCTAGAAAATATTTTGGGGTTGTGGTTTGCGTGATTTGTAAATTACAAGCTTGACTGCACTCACTGATCTTCTGTACTTCAAGTTGATCATTCCAGAACACCCAGACTTTACCATGACAAAGGTCATTGGATGTATGATTTGGTAGACCCATTGCGTTCGCCACTCTACTAAGTTTTCTGATGTCTATCATAGGCTCAAGTATAACAAACATATAAGGGGAATGCTCTCTAATGAGTCTCTTGACCCTTCTCATAGTTGGTTTATTCCCCACTCCTCTTGCATTCCATATAGCTATGGCTTGCAACATTTAAAACTGTGTGGTTTTGAGGATTGAGGGGGTTGGCTTTTTGACCTTGTCATCATACCTGAACTTCTAGGAGGTAGAATAGCCCTACCCCTTCTTCGATTTTCAACTTCTGTGTCTGAACCTATGATTTCAAATTCATGACTTTCAAAATCCTCTTCATGATCATGAGCTTCTGAGACCACAAGAGCTTGAACCTGGTGAAGTTCAAGCCCGTTTCCTTGTGAGAGGGGAATAACTTCTACATGTTGGAGGACTGATGACTCCTCCATCTCCGTGACTTCGGTTCTCTCACAGTAAGGCGGTACTAAGGATGGAGCAATGATGATAGCTAGGGGATTTGAATCTTGATGTTCACAATTCCCTGGAACCCAGTCTTGTTGTTGCCATTCTGTACCTCTGGAAGAGGGCTTGGGGGGTGTTGATGCAAATTGACCCCTTCCTCCTCTAGATCATCTAGAGAGGTGGTACCTCCTAGAACTTTTGGTTCCTCTTCCTCACCCAGATTTGCCAGCAACTCAAAGGCATTTTGGGTGGTTATATTATTCTTGTTAGTGGGCATTGTAACCAGACTTTCAGAGTTTCCTAGAGCCACTTCTTCTGAGGGATGGATTTCCTTTCCTATATCTGATGGAAGTTTAGATGGATCAGTATCTTCTTCTGTGATATCTTTGGTTCCACTTGTATTAGCTTGCAAAACGATATTTTGCTTGGTGACAGGCCTGTAATACTGTTTCTTTGACTGTTGTTGCCATGTTGGATTCACCTTTTTGGGAGCTACCAAGGTTGCCTGTGTTTCCTTAGCTTTTCCTTTTTCCAAGTTTTTCTATTTCCTCCGATTACAATTTTCCAGTGCATGTCCAATTTTGCAGCAGTGAGAGCAGTATAAGAAATTAGGGTAATGAAGGTATTGCCAAAAACCAGCGAAGTTAGCACCTTCAATCCAAATGGACTCCGGCATGTCATCTTGCACGTTCATCTCCACACAAATTCTGGCAGCTCCAGGTTTGGTTCTAAGAATGGTGTCTTTAGCAACCGACAAGAATTTTCCTATGTTGTCTCCAATAGCTTTAAGAGTTGCAGGGTGAAAGAAATCCAAGGGGAGACGAGACAAAGCTTTGGTTACCTCTTCTTCTGATTCAAAAGTGACTAGTACATGCCTGGGATCAAGTAATACCATGGTGAAACCGCCGATCACATTCCACTCCCTAGTGATGCAACCTCGAATAACTTCAAGTTGCAGCCTGTGAGTCGAGAATTTCAGCACAATAGAAGATGAGGAAATAAGATTTTGACCACGCTCTATTGCTTCTCGACTAAAAGAGATAGCCAGCTTGCCATCCTTTTTGAAGGTACGATGATTTGCCAGTGTTAGATCTAGAGGTTTAGTTGTTATCTGCTTAAAAAGAGACGCGAAAGAAGGAGTAGTAGCAGAACCAAGCAAGGCTCCTTCGTTCCCTGCCTGATCCGAGGTGGTAGTCATGACTAAAGAGGCTAGAAACCCTAAAATAGACGAGATCTCGAAAATCGCCCAAAGTTATCCTCCATTATTAGGGTTTTCTTCCCCTGATATTTATCATAACAACCACTCACCAGGACCTTGTTATTTGCATGCATACATAAGTGTTAAGTGAGCACAAATCTTACTTAAAATACACAAATCAAAACTGTAAAATTAAAGAAAAATGAGAATAAAAGATATATTTTTTATTAATTAAAGGAAATTGAGTACACTCCCTGGAAGAAAACACACAAAATAAAACCCCTTGCATACTTGATATTCATCCTCCACCTTCTCAACATCTTCATCTCCAAAGAATTTGATTTTAGTGCAAATAATTTCTACCCAAGACGATTGGTGAGTGTGGGTTTGTTGTATCGATTTAGGCAGAAAAAGCTTCATGGGTATTGTTGCTTCATAGACCACCTCAATCAATTACAAGAATTGAACCTGTTGATAAAGACAATTTGCAATAAAATATTTATTCTTTCATCGATATAATATCCCAATGTTGTCTTCATGGCTATTAATATTGCTCTAAATCTCCAGGTTTGAACTCGGTAAGTTGGTGTTGAAATTGCTTTACGAACTGCAGTGGTGATTTAGTATATTCACATTAGTGTGAAAACATTGGTATTTCATGAAAACCCAATATGTGCAATATAACAATAGTGAAGCAAACAATAAAGCAGTAAACAAGTAAAGAACACACGATATTTTTAACGTGGTAAAACCCAATATGGAAAACGTCCACGGTTGTCCTCGTGACAACAAATAAATCCACTAGATGAAAAGAGATGTACAAACCTATCAACTACCTGCAATCACTGCGAGTTGACACTCCTAGTTATCTCTAGCACCTTGACTTCACCAGAATACCTTGATGTACGCACAAGACACTCGACTTCTTGATGAACACACAAGAAGACTCGAAGCCGAACTATGAAATAAGCTTACACTAGATTTCCTTGATGAACACACAAGGATACTCGACTTCTTGATGAACACACAAGAAGACTCGAAGCTAAATCACTATGAAATAAGCTTACACCAGAGTTCCTTGATGAACACACAAGGATACTCAACTTCTTGATGAACACACAAGAAGACTCGAAGCTAAATCACTATGAAATAAGCTTACACCAGAGTTCCTTGATGAACACACAAGGATACTCGACTTCTTGATGAACACACAAGAAGACTCGAAGCTAAATCAATATAAACAATAATAGGAAGATGAATTGGGGAAGGATAGAAGATAGAAGTACACAAAGATCAATTGAGGAAGAAGATGATCTTTGTGGAAGAGCCAACAAACAAACTAGGGTTCTATGGAGGCTAGGTTGGAACTCTTGCCTTTCACATAACACCAACGACCTATTTATAACCTAGGGTTAAGAAGGAAAGAAATATGGACCGAAAACAAGAGATCCATACGACGACGTACGTACGCCCTAACTAGGTACGTACGTCCCTGAACCAAAAGAAGATCTGTTGAACTCAACGTACGTACGTCCTAACACAAAGAAAAACTTCTGTCCAACTCTACGTACGTACGTCCTAACTAGGTACGTACGTCCTGGAATAAACAACAACCTAACATACCTTAGAAGGATGAGAAAGAAGACACGGGGACGACGCTCACACATCAAGGTACTTCCTAACAATGACGTCAAGGCGAGATAACCTCGAACACTCCTAACCAAGTCACAAAATGATGTCAAACAACTGAATGCCGGTTTCATTTCAAACATCTATGTCGAATAATATACGAAAAAACAAATTTTGTGATTTTGGTTTCTCAAGATCGTTGATTTGTTCTCACTTCTGAATCATCAATTCATCTTCTTCTAAGCTTCTTCTTCATCCGAGTCGGGTTTTTTTATATATCATCTTCTTCATCCGGGTCGGGTTTTATAAGTACTTGTGCACATGCAAGGTATACGTATACGATATACATGAGTAGTTAGATCCATACATATTTATTATCTTCTACATCTATAGGTCTAGCTCTTTTTCTTTGCCATTGGATCTATAAGACTTATCATTCAAGATGAGGACATCTGTATTTTAATGTTATTTTTAATTTTTCTTTGTTATATTTTGAGTTAACATGTGCAAGTCACATGACTTTAATAACACATCAGCAACTTAACTGTTGGTAAGAGTTTCCAGCAAAAAAAAAATAAAAAACTGTTGGTAAGAGTTGCCGTTAGAACCTCACAAAAGGAGACTTAACTGGTGATCTTTTTGCAAACAGAATGCAACTTTGGTGACTAAACTGACCGAAAAAAAACTTTGATGACCAAACTGCAAAAAAGGGACAAGTACAATGACCAGAATGAACATTTTAACCATGATGTTGAGGCTTCTGTAGAGCAGTAATGAACCGACTTATGGTTGAGAAGTAGTTCACAAGGTTGACATGAGCATTATTTGGGGAAATGTCATGTGGATGGTTGGTCTGGCTATATAATTGAAATGTTAGAAATTAGAAGTAATGACAGCCATAGATGAAAAGTGTGGCGGGTTACATAATGTAGCACTACTATGTGACAAAATGAAACTACATAATATTACATATCTGATTATGTGAATCTACATAATTATGAAGTTTGCGATGACTTCTTGATTACATGCTTTTGGCTGCTGCATTCATTGGGGTAGATTTTGGTTTGAGGACAAATAGCACGCGGAAGAACCATTCGACAACCTCAGGGATAAAAACTTTGCAAACATATACAAACCAGAGCCATGATGGATCTGTTACATATCTATCTCCCCTGCGTACACCATTCACAATGTTTTTGGCACACTCCGTTGCACTCATAACTGGGAACGGTCCAATCATAGCCTGTGAAACAACCATGCACATCGATGGATTAAACCTCAATATATTTATAATCATTCATGTTGAGGTGAAATAGTACATGGTATTGAACTAGCTTAAGATCTGAGATGTAATTATGATTGAATCTTACAGCTATTTTTTCTTTATCTACTTGAACAGTACCATCCGCGGCTAAGTGTTTGCCTTGATTGATCTCTGACTCTATGAACCCAGGAGATGCTATTGTTATTTTAACTGATGAACCAAATTCAAGTCTGAGCGTCTGGTAGAAGTTCTCTAGTGCAGCTTTACTAGCCTGGATTTTTTTCCAAAACAGAATAAGCAAATAATCGCAAGATTTATTAACATAAATATTACAAATGCATGAATGATTTGGTGAGTCTACTTACGCCATAGATGCTTATGCACGGGCCATACAACCATGCTGAAGCCGACCCAATAACAAGGATCTTTCCTGTGCTGTTTTTGAGATGAGGTAGCGCGAATTGGGTGGGATAAACTGATCCCCAAAAATTTATATCCTACAAAATAGAAAAATATAAAAAATACCTATCCGAATGATTAGTATGCTAAGCTGATAAAAACATACTAATAATACGCCATTTCATAGACCAGGGAAAAATGGTGCAGTCATTGGTAGATTACCATGACAGGGATGGAACTGCTGATGTCTTTTGATTCTTCAAAGTAGAAAGCATTATTGATCCCAGCATTGTTCACTAGATGGTCCACTGCATTTTCCATTTCAAAGCTTTCAAACATTTATTTTAAACCAAAATCGACTGGTACGTTACCACCTAACATACTTTATATAATACAGATCAATGCTCTTAAAGCGCAATTTATTTCTGTAAAAGGACCTCAATTGTTGAAAGTTGAAACATATGCATATGATAGTTAAAAAAATTCTGCATGAACTATATTTTGGCAAACGTAAACGTGTCTTGTAGCTTGACATTTTATACATAAACATGTGTTATTTTAATATCTAAATATTGCAATACCACAGAAAATGGAATGTTCTGTTGCACTTACAGCGCCCAAAGTGGTTCACTGTTTCTTCTACAAATCGCTTGCAGTCACTTGATATGGATACATCTGCACAAATAACGATAGCATCAGGACACCCAAACTCACGAGCCTTCTCTTCCACTTCCTGCAGCTTTTTCTCTCTTCTAGCCACAAGAGCTAAACGAGCCCCTTTTCTCGCATATTCATAGGCCAGTTGCTGAGGCATACATAACACATGAAATCAACCAAAATTGTAGAAAAAAATTTAACATCTAGCTGAGCTACCAACAAAAAAAAAAAATTCAGTTATATAGTACTCCAAATGCAGCGCAGATGACTTAATTAGAGACTGAAATGAAAAGTGTAGTTAATTGGTTGGTTGTAAAACCTCGCCAATTCCTGAAGAAGCTCCAGTAATGAGGACAACTTTTCGAGTGAGATCTTCCATGGTGAACATTCTTATTATTCTGCTTGCAAACTTGTAGAAGAGATAGAAAGGTAGAATCATAAGCATAAATGCGAGCAGCATTGGAGGAAGTACCATGTCCATGACCAAGTGAATAAGCTCCATGGCTTTACAGCTTACTAGATCGAGTGAGAAGTGAACAAGTGAGAGAGAACTGAATTCAGACTTGAAGGTAGGCGAAAGAATTATTCTACTTTATAGAATCGTACAAGGTTGTTAACTGTTTCTATTGTAGGGTTATGGGTCCAATGCATGTCTATTAGTACCATCTTTTGCCGTTACTATGTTTGCTACTTTGCTCTCTGTGTCACTGGACTAAGTAGATTCATGTGATCTGTTTATCACTTTTTGCAGTTCAAAATCATAGCGGTTGGACACTTGACCTATATACGTCAGTGTCGGTGCGGGTTTTAATTACATCAGATGATATATTTCGATCAGTGTTTCTAGTATTGTAATTGTAGCTTGTATGAATCCACACATAATAAATCAGAGCCACGTCTTTTCCCCTAAAAACAGGTACGATATTTAATTAAGCAGACCCTGACCTGTGTTCAATTGTTTAATTAAGCAGACCAAAGGAAAATTGATTAATCATGTGAAGGGTACACTTTGGCTGTGGTTGAATATAAGGTAGAAAAGTTTAGAGCTAAGACAGGAAATCTCTTTCAGTGACTTGATGCTGGATTGGTCAGGACTAATTATGAATGAAGAGTGGTGATCTTATTGCTGTCATGGTGGCTGAGCATGGATAAGGTTTGTTGCAACTATGTGTCAAGGCTATTCTATATCAGTTTCAGGTCTGCAGAGCTGGGTAACAAGGATGTGATGTTCAATGGTGCTCAAACAACTTCAAAGCTTTCAGTTCCTGAGGAAGGGACCTGGCAGTGGCTGGGCCTGCAAATTATGATGCCTGCTACAGCATCTAGTCCATTCTGTCAGCTGGTTTCCTAGTCTGTTGTCTTTGTTTTTTTTTTTTTTAAAGCTTCACATACTCTGTCCTGTAAGGGAGGTATTTTTTCTGCCAGGGTCTGTCTGTAGATAGAAGGTGTGTCCTCTAGGGTTTTACCTGACGAATGACGATGCAGCTTGGCTACACGCTGATCAGGATATGTAACACTTTGCTGGAGGTTTTTTTTAATACAATTGTAACTTTTATCAAAAAATAAATAAATAGAAGAGATGTTCTCTGCCACAATGACACTAGGCTGATTCTTACAGACATCAGACTGCCCTCGTTAACACAAGAAACAAAGAATAGGTCGGCAACAGATCCTTATTTAAATGCAACACGAATTTACATGTATGCTCTTTTTAGTTTACAGCAATATGCAGATTCTATCAGCCCATCCCCTCTATGTTAAACCATCATATGGCCATGCATGTGGCAACATGTTTTAAATTTGTATAAGTTAAATTTACTGAAATGAGTTGCAAACAAAATGAATATTCATGGAGTAAATACAAAATTAGTGACTAATTAACTTGATGGAAAAAAAAACCTTCTTAACTGCTGTCTTCGGAATAAATTTTCAGTTTGTATTGGCTGTCGCATTCTACAAGACTACAACCAAGAAACCAACACAACACATTGATTAAAAATCTTCAGGTCGACAAAAAGAACTTCTAACTTAACATGTACTAGTGCCATCAAATTTTGTAATGTTTGTACTTTGTAGTATGATCTCATGTATTCTGAACTCATTGGAATAATGGAATACATAATGCAGTGGACCATCTAGTGAACAATGCCGGGATCAATAGTGGCATCTACTCTGAGGAATCAAAAGATATGAGCAACTCAATCCCTGTCATGGTAATCTATCATAGTTTTTGTGTTCATGAACATAACCATTAATAACCAGTCACATTATAGTGACAACACTCAGAAATGACCCGAGGCAAACACTTAATCCTGGAGGGTATTCTTTTTTTTTCTTTTTAGCATCAACTCAAGTGTTGCAGTGCTCCACAAACGGAAAGTTTTGTCGCACTTACAACCCCCAAAGTGGTTCACTGTTTCTTCAAAGTGCTTCTCTGCTACTTGTCGAAGTTTTTTCTCTCTTCTAGCCACAAGGGCTAAACAAACTCCTTTTTTCGCATATTCGTAGGCCAGATGCTTTCAAAAACATAACACAACATTAACCAAAAATTAGAGGTCAGAGTAATTAAATAATCTCATGAACCTCGCCAATGCCGGAAGAAGCTCCAGTGACGAGGACAAGCTTTCCGGTAAGGTCTTCCACAGTTCATAAAAATGAGTAGCACTTGTGGCACCAATAAGTCTATGACCAGCTGAATCAACTCCATACTTTGCATAGATTACAAACTCAGTCAGGGAGTTGTGTCTGCTGAAGACTTTGAGAGTGGGATGTAGGCCAAAACCATCTGACAAGATTATAGAGGTATCACTGGTGGAAGCCACCTGGTGGAGGTTATGTGAAAGTGAACTATATATATGATGGCTCCACTTTTGGTAATACAGGAAATGGTGGAATGTGGTTTATTTTCAAGTATGGTGCTGCTGAATGCTTGGTCACTTTCGTTAGTTCACATTCACATTGTATGTTTGTTACTTGTTACTCAAAAAGATTACCATTTAGATGAATCAAACAAGGGAAAATTGGCGATAACCCCCCACATTGTGACCGGCTTTGGCAAAAACCCTCTAATTGTGCCAAATTTGGCGTAAACCCCCCAACCCCCTGCTTCAACAAAAATTTGGCCTCTTATACCCCTGGTTCGAAATATTTGCCTAAACCCCCTAGATATATGTTAACAGAAGTTAACATATGGTGGCAGAGATAAAGGAAGAAATTAATCAGCTAGATGGATTCTTGATTCAATGGAACTACCGGGAAGTAAACAAATATGCCGATGCTCTTGCAAATTTTGCTTCATCTTATGCTATTGGGTTTCAGATTCATCGGAGTGATCAACTGGTTGTTGGTAATTGGCAACAGACCATGGACCCTTTCATCCCCCCTTTCTCCCATATGTGGTGGATCACACCACCAAGTTTCCTTTGTAATTTCCTGCTTGCTGATAGTAGTGGTGTAACATTTCAACGTTTTGTTTAAGGAATAAAAAATTTAGTTGTAACAAAAAAAAAAAAAAAAAAAAAAAAACAGAAGTTAAACTTCTGTTAGTATAATCCAGGTTCAAATCTCGAAATCAGTGAGATCTCGGCATCCCCAAAACTCGAGATTTCGCCGTCTTTGATAAGATGAACTAGCTTTTTGGTAAATTCTCGACTCATTTTTCAAAAATTCCAAACCCCAAATCTCAATTTTGTGCCAATTTCACGTTATTATATTCAGATTGAACCTAATTTCATCTAATTATAGTTGATATGGAAAACACTTTTACAAATTTCACTTCATTAAACCCATTCAAGAAAAAAGAAAATTAGAATGGTATCTAATGTATATTAAGTTGTGGGGAAAATGAAGGAGACAAGGACGAAATTGGTAGAGTTTTGTCAAATTTCAACACTGATACAATTCGTCAACTCTATTACACTTGTAGGTATAGAAAATATAACATGGATAGAGTTCCACAAGACAAAAGGTGTGAGGGTTTGTAAGTATTTTCTCCATCTTCTTCTTTGTTTCTTCTAATTGAAATACCATTGGGTTTTGATGAATGGGAAGAGTTGGTGGCAAACCCATTAGCAAACATAATCAACTACAGCTTTCCAATCTGCATCATCTTCTTCACCCCAATCTAAATGTTAGTGGGATGGGGCACATTATTGGGCTATAGCCAAGAGACTTGTTTCTAGATTTCCAGTTCCTACTCTCTCTCTCTCTCTTAACATATCCAGTTCGTTTGCTGAAGAAACGATTTGATTCTCCATCATATGTTAATCAATTTGGTGAGTTTCTTTTAGGTATTTTGATTTTATTTAGATCAGATGTTTCAATTCAAGTAGTTGGAATAGGGGGTTTAGACTAATAAAGGTTCGTTAATGAAAATTAACTTCTGTCTGTTAGCTTATATTTAGGGGGTTTAGACAAATATTTTGAACCAGGGGTATAATTGGCTAAAATTTTGTTGAAATAGGGGGTTGGGGGTTTACACCAAATTTGGCACAATAAGAGGGTTTTTGCCAAAGCCAGTCAAAATGTGGGGGGTTATCGCCAATTTTCACATCAAACAATCTGTTCATTGAAATTAAGAAATTTCATATAAATCATGTCATCCTAATACAATGTCGTCGCGCTAACTTCTTTTACTCTGATAAAATTGCAATGACACCAAATTCTAACAAATTTGCAATATATAACAATAACAACAAATAACAGAAACAAAGCATTCATGCAGTAATCAAAATTCAACATTTCTCGATATCTCTTTCGTAATAAAAACAACAAAAAAACTTACCTCTACTACTTCTTTAACAAATTATCAGGAACAATCTTAAGAAGTTTCCTTTGTTTAGATTTAGCAATCTTCTTCAAAGTCTTAGGATTAGTAATCTTTTGAAGCTTAGTACCAGATTTCAATATATTCTCTTGTTTCTTCTTCTCTCTTTCTTGTTTCTTTTTTCTTTTCTCAACTTTATTCAATCTAATCTCTTCATTCAACTCAGTTACTCTTTCTTTATATGCTTTCTTTATCTCTTTCTCTTTAGCTCTTTGATCAAATGTTGTTCCCTTTAAACTTATCTTTGCTGCTGAACTTCTCCCTTCACGAGGTTGTTTCCATTTCCGACCAGATACTTTTCCGGCAATTACTCCGTCGTAAGTTGGTTTTCCAAATAAGGGTTTTTCTGGATTTTCGATGGAAGGTAAAGCAGGTCTTTTAGATGGAGGTGGTTCGTTGTTGATATCGAGGTCCATCGTCGATGAACCATCTTGTAGATATTGTATACACCATCATATTCAGGCTCGCTCAGCATGCCTATAATTATCCGTATCGACCTATCACGACGTGAGCCTATTTTTATTCGAGCTCACTCGACGCTCACCATTTTCAAATATCATCCGACCTTAATTCTTTTCAATATCGACCTATCTCGACGTGAGCCTATTTTTATTCGAGCTCACTCGGCGTGAACACTTTTTTACTCGACCTTCATCGACCTTGTTCAAACCTCATACGTTTTGATTCTCTTCAGTTACAATATCTTTTCTAGATCCAAAATATCCGCTCATTAATTGACCACACCGTTGTACAATTAATAAGCTATCCGTTGTCCCAATCACCTCTAAAACTGAACTACGTAGGCTTGATTTTGGGACTAGGTCAATCTCAGATACGTAGGCAACTATCTCTCTAGATAGCTCAGCCACTTCCACTCTAAAAATCCCTTCTTCTCTACTTTCCAACCATCTTCTCCGATTAATATTTCCTTTACATTTACAGATATAACTGTTCTACTTCTTCTTCGTCGTTGGATTTTTTTCTCTTGTTTCTTTGGCCACCAATACCTTCATCTAAGTATCGAAAATCAAGTGTGCAAGCCATGGCTGTCGATCAAAAGCTTTGGAGAGAGAAAGAAGAAAAAGATGATTGTGATGCATATGCATAAAGATAGCATGTGCAAGGCACATGCCTCATAGTTCATGCAGAATACTATATGGATTAGATTATCCCTAGTAGTAGTTTCTATTTACTTAGCTTTCTAGTGTAGTTAAGATTAGGTTTAAGTTATTATAAATAGGGGATTGCAAACCTTATTGAGTAGGTTAGATTGAAGATTTGTTTATGTCTTAAGACATTAAATTCGTTTTTGTGAAGAACCCTAGCTTTTGGGTGTTCAAACCATTTATTTAATTGGTGTTCTTATTATTGTTTGCTTCCGCCGATAATATTACATCAAAATTGGTATCAGGGCTTGTTTTTTCTGGGTTTAGAAGATAAAAACTTGATTTTTTTTACAAGAGCTGCGTTCATGTTGGTGATTTGAAGATGGGTTATCGTAGAAGAGGCCAAAGAGAGTTTTCGCCGCCGTCGGATCTTTGGAGTTTACAAGAATCGAAGCGTTATACCGATTCTGAATATAAAACTCCCAACTTTGATCCTAGCCGCCCCTTTCCTCTTTCCAGAAGGTATGAACCTCCATCTTCCTCTCGTTCCCTTTCTCCCCCACGCAGGTGACGTCATAGTTATTATGACGATGGATATTATTCCCACCACCAGCAGGACACACACCCTCCTCGATGTGGTTTTCAGCAACAATATGTTGTTTATGGTGTTAAATATTCCCATGGAAACCGTCCAAAGACTTATGATCACGATGGTCTTCGTAGTCGCAATTCTAAGGTTACTCCGTATGGAGAATACCCACACTATATTGAATCTGAAATCGATTCTAAGAGCGATGAGTCCATGATTGATTATGAAGAAGATGAGTTTTCTGACGGGGAAAGTTATTATGAAGATAATTATTCAGATGATAATGATTCTTTGTGTGTTGAATATTCTGATGATGAAACTAGTGCAGAATTTGAGTTTCGTGATGCCCCCGCTAACAAGAGTTTGGTTGCAGCCCTTGCACCGTCAAACCTCTACACATCCACCTCAGTTGTTCACCCGTCACAAGTTTCTAATAGCGACAACCAACAGATTTTACTGCTGCAGCAGCCTCATTATCCAGATGATGCCTCCATGACGTCACCAATCATACAAAAAGATTTGAAGGAACTTTTAAATTGTTTTACTAAATTAAAAAGTCAATTTGTGTCTTTTAAGGAAGAATTTGTTGAAGAAGAGAAACGACTTGACAAAGAAGCGGAAATTAAATTTCTTACTCAACATGTTTGAAGAAGAAAAATACGTCACTCGTACTCGAATTGGTGGTTTACAAAGTTACAATCTTGTTGATTTTTTTTTCGTTTTTGGTGATGATAGTGATGATACATCTAGTTTTGTGTCTCTTGAGTTAGAAGTTGCATGTGTGGATCAAGTAGAAGATTTGATTGAAAAATCTGCAAGGGAGATAAATAAAAAGTTCTATTTGTTGCCCAAGCAAGGAAATCTGGTTGTTGTCCATGACAATGGTAAAGAGGATGAACGTTCTCGGAATTTCGCTCATCACTCCCATGAATCGATGAATTACATTGATTCCAACCGACAGATTTATGATTTTTATCATCCCCACAAATTCCGTCCCATAAAAGTAATTGATAATTTGTTTGGTGGTTATGTTGATCCTTATTTATTCCAAGATGAGAATGGATTTTTTCCATGGAGGGACAAACACCTTCAATTCTTATTTCTTGACATGCGGCTATATTGTTCCAATCAATTGGGTTGTCCTAATGATGCACCTATGACATTAATGTCCATCATTCTTTTTGCAAGCAACTATCTGGGGAAGATTCATGGCCGAATTTTTTGCACCAATGTAAGGTTGAGGTTGATGTACAAGAGTCGTTTTGAACGTTGGAGGATGTTAGTACACAAACTCGAGGACGAGTTTTTTTCAAGTTGGGGGGATTTGATGCATATGCATAAAGATAACATGTGCAAGGCACATGCCTCATAGTTCCTGTAGAATCCTATATGGATTAGAACATCCCTAGTAGTAGTTTCTATTTACTTAGCTTTCTAGTGTAGTTAGGATTAGGTTTAGGTTATTATAAATAGGGGATTGCAAACCTTATTGAGTAGGTTAGATTGAAGATTTTTTTATGTCTTGAGACATTAAATTCGTTTTTGTGAAGAATCCTAGTTTTTGGGTGTTCAAACCATTTATTTAATTGGTGTTCTTATTATTGTTTGCTTCCGCCGATAATATTACATCAGATTGTGGTGGTTTGTAGGGTTTATCATGTGGTTTGGACGTTTGGTGGATCTCAATGGGCCAAGTTTTTTTAATAAAACTTAGTGGAAACTTCAAAAGGCTTAGGGTAATTAAAGCCCACGAACTTCAATATAAATTAGTCCATCGAAGCAACCGTTTTTAAGGGGTCACTTTGTTACTTTGTTTCTGATCAGTTTACCTCTAGACACAAACCCTGCATCATCAACCACATCTGCAAACCTCCTTCCTTTTGATGGCATCACCTCCTGGGCCTTTAAACACTCCACAACCGTACCACCTTGCTCCTTTATGCCTTTCTGTGCAGAGTGACCTCAAAATGGCGGAAGACACCCTTTTCTGACGAATAAGGGGTAGCCATGACCAAATTGATTGCAAGAAGAGAAAGATGGTTTGGAGAAGAGAGAAGAAAGGAGGGATTGGTTATCTAAACCTACCCCCCACAGGCTTTATACAAGTTCAGACAATGCTGAGTCCCTAAGAGTTGACCCTCTCGTCTGCCAACTACTGCCATAAATGGCAAGCTGAGAGCTTGAGTACACTGTAGTACCTTATACAAGTTTGCATTATTTGGAACCCAAGATGTCTTATTTTGTGGGCACTTTGTATTTCCCTGTAGAGTACTCTTCCCTGTAATGTACTCTTTATTTCGAAATAAATAAAATCCAAAAAATTTCCCAAAAAAAAAACAAAAAAACACTTGTAAGCATTCAACTTACGTACATTTGGAAAAGATCGTAGGAAGGATCAGAATTGGATGAGGAAGAAGAAGAAACCATGGAAGAATCATAGTTTTTGTATTTTCAAGCTTGAAAAGCCCATGTTTATCAATCCCTACTTTACAGAGGTAAGGCCCAATATCCCCCTCTCATTTTTTTTGAATATTTTAATTAACAGATAAGGGTCTGCCAAACCCACCCCCTCTTTTTTTTAAAAAAAAAAAAAGCCTACGTACATTTCTACTGAAAACCTACCTAAAAGCACACCCTTGGTTTTCATGGTAGTGTACTATTAACTTTCATGGGGTTACACCAAGCATCTATGGAGAGCGGACCAGAACGAGACAACTTAATGCAGCTTTGAGGGATACAGATTAAGGCAAAGGACAACAAAACACTTTGGTGCAAATGGGAAGCAGCAACACAATGCATTAGTACCATGAATACAGATGGAACATTGAAGAACAATAAAGGAGGATGGGAAACAGTCATAAGGGATTCAAATGGTCAAGTATTTGCAGCAGCACAAGAAAAATCACAACACTCCAATATTGCACTCATTGAATTACAAGGAGTAGAGCAAGGACTGAAGTTAGCGATGAGTTATGGACTATGTTAGATACATGCACAAACATACTCAACTAATGAGGTAGCATTTCTTCAAAACACAAGGCAACCATGGCAAGCTAGGAAGATGACTCAAAGGATCAAAGAAATGATTGGACAACTGGAGACTTTCAACATTCAGCATATCTTTAGAGAGGCCAACAAACTTGCAGATGCACTTGCAGAGAACATACTTGCCAATAGTTTTGTCGAATTTGTACATAGTTCTTTCTCCGAAGATGTAAAGAAAATCGTATATGATGATAGCATAAGTACTATATATGTATTTGAGAATGTAATGACTCCTTTAAGCTTATTAATGAAACGGGGTATGCCAGGGCTGGCTTGAGTTTTGGGTGGCCCAATTCAAATTCAAACATAGATGGCCCACATGTGTAGCTACATTTCTTCTAAACACATAAGAAAATAATTAAAAAAAAATTCTTGTTGAAAAAGAAAAATTCTTAAGAAGTAGTAATCTTAAAACATTTTTAGTATGGTATAGTGTTGCTACCAGTAAATCTACCAAATCAATTATGACAATATTGTGGCCTGTAAATAATTATACTGTGTATATAGGTTGAGTAAAGATTTTGTGGCCGTTTTTGCTTCCAGCGTCTATCGACGAGAACTAGGCTTGGCTTGGTTAGTAGTGCCCGCCCATTCTGTCTCGCTCGCCTGCCGGCCCACTAAAGAATTCATGGGTTTTTTCTTTAAAAAATTGGTTGGCCCCAATCAAGAGCTTCTTGGGGATGCCCTTACGGCCGCCACTGGGGTAGGGGACCCCATTTACAACCTTGCGTGCCAAAAAAAAATAAAAAATGCTTCTTAGGGAATGGATTATTTTGATTTACAACGTCCGCGGACTGAAGTATGTGGCTTACAGTTTGTTCTTGACCAAGCTGCTTACAGTTGTTTGATCTTGACCAAACACTGATAAAATCAGGAGACTTAATACAAGGTCACCATGAGCCTTATATACACAGTGTGCCGCTTGTTTTCTCTTCTAGGTCCCCATTTTGTATTTGCATAGGTCAGCTAGATCACATGTGATTTAGTGATTAAAATGGTCTTTAAGGCGCGCAGTACCAAGACCAGTACCAAGATCATATCCGACCTGTACATCAAAGGGAAAGCAAATGGAAATTAGAGACACAGTTGGGTGGATTGGATAAATGTATAACTCTTTAGGTTCCGGAAGTTGGAGGATCTAAGTTATAAGGCACAAAGGGTGCATAAGTTGGGGAGACAGTTTATAAAAGACAATTTTGAGAGATATTTTGGACCGTCTGATTTTAGATGTACGACAGAGATTAAACATCTATTAAAAGACAATTTTAAGAGATATTTTGGACCGTAGGAGGTTGATATTTGATCTGACGGGTCGGAATAAAACAATAAACCATAATTAAACACCCTAATTAAACATTAATGTGTAAACAATACGAAACCCTCTTCTCTTCTCTTCTCAACGAAGCCTCCAACAAACCAAATTTTTCGATCTGTTCATATTTTTCGATGGAATCATCTATTCATATTTTTCGATCTGTTGCGTTTCGGCTTCTCCACTATCTGTTGCGATTTGTTGCGCTTCGGCTTCAACAGGTCAGTTTACATCAATCAATACTACATCATCATGGTGTTTAGTTTTGAAATTTAAAATTTTAATTTTTAAAATTCATATAAACACAATCAAGTTATCAGAAGCTATAATTGGTGAATATCCAAGTTGATTTGATTCGAAATGGTGCAATTTTTCCAAGTAAGCAATCTTCAAAACCCTAATTTCAACATTGATACTTAATTGTGCATTTGCTTGCTTTGATTAATTGATTCGATGTATTCATGTATTAAGATCATTTGAATCTGAAGCTAGAGTTTCAGACAATTTTATTTTTACAATTCACAATAGATAATTTGATTTAACTTTATAAAGAAAAACATTACAGAGTTACAGTAGTATAAGAAAAACATTTCACAATAGATATTTAGTGATTCCTCACTGTTGTTTGACGAAAGAATGCACTAACAGTAATAAGAAAGGGAAGAAAGTGACAGGGAATCATATCGATCGCCTTTTAACACTTTGGCATCTAGCTTTTTCTAAAATCTCTGATTATAACGTCTAATATGTAGTTGCTGCTTCACCTTCATTGGAATTACATATACTAAGAGCCTGTTGAAGAAAAAAAGAAGAAGATATAATTTAGCTTAAAATGATACAATAATGAGTAATCATTAGGTAGATTATACGAGCCACAGAAATTGGCCTAGCTTGTCGTGACATCACTCGAAAACAAGACTTTTTACGAGTCAGTGATGAGTAAAAATTAAATATGTTATTGATTTTTCAATAGCTTTAGGAACTGTTACTAGATCAGATATTATGTAGGGTGAAGTTAAATTTACGTTTGTGGAGATGGAAATTTCTGCAATTAACAAGTATTGTTTGCTAATAGTGAAGTTCACTTTGTAATTCACTGAAATATGCAAAATCTTAATCTCATATGCTACTGTAATTAATTGATGATTTGGTTAAGATTCTTTAATTTTATAGAGAGGATGATAGGCTTGGCTACTGTAATTGATGATTTACTCATTAGAAAATTTATGTGTTTTATTGTATGTTGAATTACCAATTTACCATACAACAGCTACCTAAACCAAATCTTAATCTCATGGCATTTCTACCTATGCTTCTTGCTCTATATCACTAATGGTTGAGAGTCCATAAATTTATACACAACAAACATAGTAAATTGTAGACAAATTAAAAACTTAATATGACAAATTCAGTTTTCTGGTCACTGTATAATTTAGTGTAATTATATTGAAAGTTCATATAGAACTTCTCTATATTTCTCAATGCAAAACTGTGCATAGTGCATATAGCGCAAAACCCATCCTAATATGGTTGATATGCCACTTTTAATGCCTAAGAAAGTGAATCACTATTTTTTTTCTTCTTTTTTTGTGATTGATACCACTGTATATTGAACAAATGTGTGCATCTAAAGATTCCAACAGCAGCTTGATTTTTTAGCTTCGCATAACCGACAACCAAGATTAATTATCTTGAGATTGTTGTTAGATAATTACTAAGATGAGGGGTGAATGGCTAGGTATTAATTACATGAGTAAAAAACTCTATTACTTATTGGATTTGATGACAGAAACTTTCCTCTCTAATTGACATAAACTTGGAATAAAATTTCTTTCTCTTTGGCCTCTTACAATTTGAATGAGCTTGCTGAGGTTGGTGGTAGATTGAAGTGCATGTCACACATGTACGTGATGTAGCAGAATATCATAAAATAGGCTCCACCAAAACCATGCTACAAGTTTTCATGAAGAATAGAGGTTGTAACATGCTTATCTTCTTATTTGGTCTTAGATAGTGGCTTTAAAACTCTGCTTCCTTAACCTTCAATGTGTAGCTTCAGTCAACGTACTTGGTAGACTTTTTTAGTCAATGTTTTGTCCGTGTTAAATTAGCTACATCCCCACATCAACATGTTCCCCAGATTTCCTATATATATATATATATATATATATAAATATAGTTTTGATTTTCTGCAGGTCTTTTGGATATTTTCAATATGCATGGAAGCAGTTGCAATTCTTCCCAGTTATTGATGGGACAAAGAAACAAAAATGTGGACATTCTGACAGGGCAATGTGTCTTCCTTTGGGGGTATTTGTAAGTTGTTACTCAATTCTTTTGTTTGAATTATAGGTTTAGTACTCTCTGCAAATTAAAAAAACTATCAGTGAAAGTCACACTTGAAGTTAACATGCACTTATTACTATTTAAAACGGATATCTTTATACTGTTTACCTTCTAAAATGATCGTGCGTCACTATTGACTCTGCATATGTTGCTCATAAATGTTATTTCTCTTTTGTGCCCCAATATCTATATTTGATCCTTTCAGATGTCTTTTGTTTATGAGACTTTGTGTTCTACCATGTTTCAAGTCTGCAAGTTCCTTTCACTCAAATCAACAACTTTTAGTATTGGCCTTCATAATATATATTCTTCAGTAAGAGTCGTACCTTTTGAGTTAGTAATAGAAGACAGAGGGCAGACAGAGGAAGGAGAGTTGTAATGAGAGTGAATAGTTGAATAGAGAAATTTTGGATTGGCTTAGTAGCATGCTGCAGGAAAAAAATTTCTACAATGCCTGCACATTAATTTTCAAAGATTGATTGAAAATTTTATGTAGTTGTTTTATTTCGTTTAGATCTACAAGTAAAAAATGGCGGTGGGAAAAGCAAATTTACCTCAAGGAGAAGGCCAAGTATCAAATCTGTGATTTCTTTCCATCACATGCAAGGAAGAAAATGGAAGAGAATGATCTAGAAACCAAGTAAGCAACTCTCCGCAACATCCACTCATTAAAAGAGAGAGAAACTTCTCAATGTGGATCGCATAGTTACGAAGAAAAGGTGACTTTTTTCTTTGATCAATAGTGTTACCTAAGCTTTTAGACGAGCGTTGTTAGCTATTTAACTCATGAAATTATGATGATGTTTGTTGCAGATATCTGACAGAATTCATACTTTTCATGGGGCTAAGCTGGTTCTTATATCGTTTGCTGTTGTTTTACATAACTACTGGTCCATGGCCTGGCATACCTGATATCAAACCTTATCACAACGGAATTCACACACCAACATGTTTGATACTACTACAATTATTGTGTGTCAAGGTAAGTTCAACTCTTAAATTCACTTTTCATGTTACAGTTTGTTTTGAGAAACATTTTTTTTTTTAATTTTATGTTGGGTTTGTTTTGAGAAAGTTCTGAACTGTAAAATCCATGTAAAAAAAGAACTAATTCTAAAATGGTTTTATTTGTTTTTATAGCATTAGAGTAATCCTTCTCAAAATGAAGTCTGTGCTAACTAATAGAATGCTAAATCTACAGTGTAAAAGAAGAAGCACAAGGAGGATGGTGCAGAGTTCAAATTCATCATATCATTACAAGTGATCCAACCGATTGGTTCAAGGATCTCCCATTTTCCTGTCTTTGCTAAAGTTAGTATCGAGCTAGCATCAACTTTCTAAACGTTAAGTATTCAAGGTAAAAAAACTCGCTGATTGTCTGTGGAATTTGACCTAAATAATTATTGCGAAAGAAGTGGAATTCAGTGATGCGGTTTGTTTGATAGTCGCAGTAGATAGCATACCAGTTGCAACAATCATTGTTGACTACCCCCAGGAATGTGGTCAAGTGGGAATATGGTTTTATTGATTTCAAAGAGAATCTTGGGATCATCTGGAATCTGGATGCCAATGATTGTTAGTAGCAGAGTGAGTAGGGACTAATAAGACTAATAAATGTATGAATGAGAATAGAATGAAAGCCACAATCCTGTCCTTCCATTTAATTAGCTTTGACTGATAGTTTAATCCCTATCAAGCACAAACGTAAAATGTTTCAGATTGGTTTAGACTTACTCTTTAAGTAAATATTTGGTTGACCACCAATGCTTCCACACTGTTAAACGTGATTAAGATAGTAGTTCAGAAGGTTTTTGATTCCTCAAGGCTACTGAGTATACTGTAAGAACATGTAATGTAGAATTAAAAGAAGTAAACATTTCCCAATTTTTATTTTGTTTGTTGTTACCGATTATACGATTGAGGTGAAATTTTGAACTTACACATGGTATGGTTGTTTTAAAGATAACTTGAGAGTAGTAAATACTTAGTCTGGTCATGCTTTTGCTATATCGTAGGGGTTTGGGGTGTTGTTCTCGAAAACATCAGTTGCATTGATTATAAGTATAGTCTAACATTACACATCCCAATACGACAGAATGTTAGGCTTTGGAGACTAGAAACCTAGGCATGATAATTTGAGCTTTATAATTTTTTCCATTTTCCTGAAACACATTGCCTTCTCAAAAAATTCTTTACCGTTGCATCTTCGTGCAGAAACCTACATTGCCTTCTCAATACTTTACAAAATTCCCCTATTCTTTATAGTTTATAATTTTGACATTAATTTTGTGTTCTTTGTTTGCTCTGATCTTCATTGGTTCAGGTCGTATTGCAGATCCCATATTCTTTCCTCTGTTGAGACTTCTTCTTCCACAAAAATCTTCCTTTCACAGGTTAATATCACAAGGTTTACTGTCTTTTATATAATTTTTTTTTTATTATTTATAAATTTTTGAGGGATTGAATTTTTTAAGAAAGGGTACTTAAATAATAATATATGCATTCTATTCCCGATCTGATATTTGTAATTTTGTACTTACATATAGAGTTGGTGGTAATTAATTATATCTAAAACTTCAATAACATCATCTTTTATCTGCTTCTTACCGATTGTTTTTGTTAAATCTTTCATTTAAACTCTTGAACTGGTGCAGGATATTTATTTCGGTATTCTTCATTGGCTCAGATCGTCATTGAAATTCAACCCTTCTTCAACGTACTCCTCTTATTGCAAGTTAATCTTTTATCTTATTTTTTTTCCAGCCTTTGTTTAAACTTTTTAGCTGATGTAGTGTTTTATTTTGACATTAGTTTTGTAATTATTCGTTGGCTCAGTTTGTCATTGGCTCATATTTTATTGCAGACGTCCCTGTTACGCAGTGAATTAACACGAACTTCATATCTTTTTCTAGCAAATTCTGACTATTCCGCAAAGAAACCTTTTCTGGTAAGTTATATCTTTAAATCGATTTCTGAAGTAGCTCAAATATATGAATGTGATTTAAGACTTGCTTCTTTTGAGCATTTAGCTTAAAAAGGTAATTATCTTTAAGTTGACTTGCTCCTGGTTTTCATCTTAGACTTGCTTCCTGCGTCAATCAAAACATTTTGTTTTTATTTTTTTCTAACATTTTGTAATTAGTTTTTGAGAACTTAATCTCTACAATTAGTCTTTATCAAAACATTAGTATTGTAAGAGTCATAATGATAAATACATTGTAAAAACCAAATGGAATTGGATTTCACCAAATTAGTCTTCATTAATTCCTCCTTTTTGAGATTCATATAGATGGGACCTTAGGTGATTCTCATATGAAAATTTGTGTATGCTAGCATCCTTATTTTCATTATTGAATCTACATTGAGTCTATGATACCTACATACCATTGAAATCATATATGGTGTTCATCTAAATATGTGATGGTAATTGTGACTGTTAGATTCAGATTAATCAAATTTTCATCTAATATTACTTGATAGGTTGGTGGCAAGTGTCTTAAAATTAGAATTTAAGTTGAGTGTGTTTGCTTAAGACCTTGAGAGAAGATGGTAGATTAAAGAATTATTTGTAACCCTGGACAACCAAGATATTCATCTCCTAACATAGTTCATCTAGCTCCTTCTCAGGACTAAACTATGACAAGCTACCACCTATATGCAGTTTGAAACTAATTCAACTTCAGCAATAGAGGAAATTGTTGTCTTCTACATAATTAAAAAACTGCTGCAATCTGCAGGTTAGCACAAATAATAGACTCTGTGATCAGTTATGACCAATTCAAACATATAAATTGTTACAATATATATGATGTTACGAAACAACAAGTAGAATATACATTAGCCTTAATCAGAGTGTCCCTACATATTATATTGCTTCCCTATAAGGAGCAGTTCCACCAAGTCCGGAAATGGTGAGCATATGTAACTTGCAAGCTGCAACCAAAAAAATATTAGTCCAGTTATAATATCATGTGAGTCAAATGGAATTATAAACTCTTCAAAGCATGGTTCTTGATACATTGTTCCAATATAATGTATGCACTGCAGGTTTTTGCTTGTGTTAAATACCCAAAGAGTCAAAGACTATGGGTTTATCCTAACACTATTTATGCTATGAATATAATAAAGTTTGATTTTATTTACGCTCATGCAATTACCTCATTTTCTTTTATACAATTTTAGGTGACGTTACAAACAGCTTCAACGCCTTATGTTTGATTATGCTCATGATTCCCCTCATTTTTTTTACTAGCCCAATTTATGCTTTGTCATCTATTTTACCCTCGTAGTTTTAAATTGTGTTTTACCTATAATGGTATTTTCGGCAGTTTACAGACTTCAGAGAGGACATCGAATCAATTAGTAACTTCCTCAAATTTTAATACTCATGGCTTCATCGATTGGGGAACCACACTATTGCGGTAATATCCCTTGCCTGGTGAGGTGGTAGCAACCGTTGTTTAAAATTTTCCCACACTACGACTTGATTGAACTCAATAGATGCTGTATTGTAGGTCTGTGCATTGTTGTCCAAAAAAAAAAGAGCGTGAACTCTTCGGTTCACCCAGAATCAGATAACTCTTTCGAAGTACCCATCTATGATTAAGTTGGTTGAACTTACTGGCCGCACTTCTAGGGTTCTGTACTTGGCTCAGGTACCTTATATGAATTTGTCTAGATAACAAACTTCATTTTCTTTCTATTTATTAATAGATAAATAAGTCTGTAGAAGAACTCTTGTTTGTGAATTATCCTTTTTAATGATTAATATTAGAGTCTAAATCTGACCTGGGTTTGCATTTTCCTGCTTGGGCAGTCATATGTGATGTACATGGGAGAGCACTCACATGGACTAAAAATGTTACAGCTTCATATTGATCAAGTCAAAGAACCACATGTGACTTTTTCTAACAGGTGCTTCCTTCTAAACCTTAGTAATTCATCTTTAATCATACGAGGCAATCCCTTGGGATCTGTAAAGGATAAACAAATACATCTATTTGCTATTCGTTAGGAGTATAATACAATTGTAGCATAGTAAAAGATGAAGCAGATAGCTGTTGGTTAATAGTGGAACGAAAGCCAAGTAAACCGTTTTCCTCAATTAAAATGGAAACTGCGATTTAATTTGCTGCACTAAGAACCAATCTCCACTTAAAAATGATTTTGGGAACAATTAACAATCATTTTGAACAATTTAGTCAGTGGATGTGAGGCTAGATTAATGTTTATGTTCTTGTGTCAAATGAAAATCTTATTTGTTAAGGATCTAATGTGTGCATCTATAATCTGTTTATGTACAGATTATGCCTATAGGAATGGGGTCTCGTGTCTTGAAAATTAGAATGTGTTGTACTGGAGTCTGTAAATTCCGCATTAGCTGAGGTATGTATCTCACTTGCTTTCTATTCATTAAGGTTCTTAATAATCAATGTACTATTGAACCATCTATGGCGGCAATGATTTTTGCGTACATTGTTTAGTTAACATTAGTTGTGATAAGGTTTAATATAACTTAGAAAATCCACAGTTTCTTATCTTAGTGTATATATGTTCACGCCATTTTCTTTGCTATGTAATTGAAAGTGATGAGTGAAGAAAGTTTAGAGAAATGTATCATGTATGTATAGTCACCCACGTCAATATTCTTTCGACTCTTTAGATTCTTATCTTAGTGAATATATTTTGATGACATTTTTCTTTTCCTACATTGTTGATTTTGATATATTATAATGTATGATCCGATATCTTTTACTGTTTTTATTTTTCAACGATAACTGAGTTGAGCTTAATACATAATGGTTAAAAAAAATGAGTCAAAATCAAATCCTGATGCTACTTTTACTAAATATTAAGTGAGAAGCAAGTGTAAGTTAGGGAGAGACTATTAGAGAAAAAGAAGAACACAAACAATTTGAAAATGATGATCTGAGCAATAAGTCGAGCCCTTAGGTATGTCTAACTTCAGTTATTCAATAGAAGTTTAAGTATATATAACTAAGACCTCTACTCTCACTGTAATTGACTATTGTTGTTGATGATTTACCAAAAAAAAAAAAATGTTGTTGATGATTTAGGGATTTCAAATTTTCAATTACATGTTTTGCAATTTCATCATAAGTTTTAATTTTTATCATCAATTTTAAGTTTCAAACATAAGTTCATGATACAGGATTGGGATTACTCTGTATCCAACTTGAATCATAGTCCACAAAATTGACAAAATTGACATATGGTATGGATTGAAGTTATGTTGCATTTCAGTTGTTAGTTTATCATTTAGATAGATCAAAATATCTTCTTTATAAGACATGAATGAATGTAACCTCTAAATTGTGCAGTGAAACCTTCAACTTCTGTATAATTAAGTAATGTGTTTTGTTCGGTTTTGTATTGTTAATCAAGTAATGTGTGTGTGTTCTGGAGTGAGTTTAGTTGTAGGGATTCTAATGTATGTCTTTTATTTGGTAATTAAAGATTGATACTTCATAAACTGATGTTGTTGCTGTTAGGAGCTCAGAGCCACTTGTGTCGTTAACCCTGTATTGATTTTATACTAGCGCATCATGAACTTTGCTCTTTTGTCTACTCTCACTTCACTGTCATCACTACTAGATATGAAGTCCATAATTTTTTAATATTACTTCTACACCAAAATTTAGCTTCATGTAAATAACATATCTTACATATTCATGATAAAATATTGTGTGGTTTGGGTTACCTCTTTTTTTTACTGCTTTATACTTTTTATGTGATAAATTACAATTACACGCCAAATTGATAAAAAAGTTTGTGGTTTGGGTTACCCTTATTCTTTTCAAAGCGAATGTAATAGTAGACTATGCTTTTTGGAGCATATTCTGGAATAGTTTACTCTAATGTAGGACAAGTATATTCTGCGTAAGCACGCTCTCTTGTAAGTTGTAATTATCTGAAATGACATGTTTCTTTGAACCTTGCACAAACAATGCATCCTACACTTGTAATCTGTCTAGGTGCAGGCAACTCCACAAAAAAATATTTTGTAACAGTTGGCTACTTATAATTAGCAAATTGAGCTGATGTTATTATGGTAGTGATATCTATACGTGCAGTAAGCACGCATACTTCTCTTGTTCAAATCTTAAAGCTCTTACTATGCTTCTTGATGTATTGCACGTTGGTTTGTCTGTGATTTCATGTGTGTGCGTGTGTTCATCTGCAGTAAGGTAGTTATAGGTATACAATAATGTAGCTAATACGAATATTGTGAAGTTGAGAGTTTTGAATAGCCAAATTGTAACACTCTTATTTTTTGGTGCAGTTTTACTTTCTTTACAGTAAATAATTAGTTTCTAAAAGTTTAGTGGTTCATGTCATGCTTGCCTATGCGTAGTAATAAATTGTATATAACTCTTTGTAGGCTTATATACGTTGAGGAGGACACAATAAAGGATGAGCTATAAAGAGGTATTTTCTTTTCATCCTTTTCACTTCTGTGCATCATGTTATCAAGTTCATTGGTGTTATATGTTTATGGAGCTTATAAGTCAATATTCTTAGTAAAAAATGTACTTCTTTACAGTAATATCTCTACTACTTTATCAAGTTCATTGGCCCTCACCTCGCCCCCACTACATTGGTTCGTGTTGCCTACCTACACTTTGGCTCAACTGTAATATGCCTTCCCAATAACCCAGTTTAAAAATCCAATCAATTTTTTTTTTATAATATTATAAATATTAATAATACGATATTAAATAATAGAAGTTTATTTTAGATGTGTGCTTTTTTGGGTTGTGGACATCCATAGAATATGCACATTCACATAGTGCACATATATTACTGCTACGTGGTATAAATTTTCTTAATTTACCATTTTATCAGGATGTGTGTATTAATTTTGGAGGTTGTGTCTCTGCTTTATTTTTGGCAATATTTGCAAGCGTATAACAGATTGGCTAAATAATCAGAATGCAGAAACAATTGTATCATTGTAACCATTATTTTGGTTATATCTTTGGCGGCAGCTATCATATGGCTGATTGGGTGAGTCCATTGATTTTTTTTCTTGTGTTTTTTTCTCCTTTTAAGCAATTGAAGAGCATATCGTAATCATATCCTTTGATACTCTTGCGTCAATTTTCGACATTTTTGTACAATGAAAGCAGGTCTAACACAAGATGCCATGACAACTCCTACGCAAGCAAAATTGGCTTTATTGGATTGTGTTCGCATGTCAGCAGCACAATCCATTGTAGCCATAAGCCATGGCGTAGATATCAGTTCAAGTTTCATGGCATCTGTGTCCAAAATTCTTGAGCTTAGAAAATGGCTTAGTGCTTATCTTTGAATCTTCGTATACAGATCTTTAAAACTCCTCCTTCGTAAATGTTTGTGTTTATACTATTGTAATAATTATTTTAATGGCAGGTCTATATTGAACTGCATATGCCCGTGTTGCATATCTTGCACTGCGATAGTTAATTTAGCGATGTCGTTGGTGAAGCTTCCAGTTGAAATAGTTATATGGTTCATTGATAAGATCCCTTATTGAGAATTTTTGTAAATTTTTTGTTGGTCTGTAAGAGTTTAGAATTCATTAATTTGTTATCATTGTAAACATTATTTTGGAGTTTTTTCATAAATCTTTGAGAAGATTAAGTAATGTATGTAAAAAGTTACATTTTAGAGAGATGGCGAGAAAGAATTGAAGGTTGGGAGATACAGAAAAAGAACCTAAGGTTTAGGTAATTAAGAGGATGATTAGTAAACAACAATTCTAACAAACTATGGGCTAGATTTTTGATGGGTTTTAATAAGTTTCAATTGAGGCTTTAAGTTTTAATCGGTTTTGTCCGAAGCACATTTGAAACAGCAGTTGGACCACCTACTGGTTAACTTTTTGTTGCATGTAGTTTGTAGGAAACTTTCGAAATTTTGGTGCTTCTTCAGAGTTATCCTACACTAACTTTACTATTTGTTCAACTGGATGTACATTAATAAACTAATGATGTGTTTTTGTTAAACAAGTTACATTTGCTGTTAATTACGTAAATGGTGCACATTCATGGTATATATGTCAATTGGCCTATTCGTCAAAGTATTTCATTTTTATTCAGTGAGTTCATATCTACTATTGGTCTTGCCAGTACATGACCAACCAATAATACTTATAGATTTTTTTTTTTTTTTTTTTTTTGGTAAGATAAAATTTTATTAAAAAAATAAAGAATACAGTCCTGGACCATCTGACAAGGCATGGTCAGGATGAAAATGAGCTAAAAGAATACTTAGTTCATATTCTCAAGAATAACATTATCCCACTGCAACAAGAAGTCCTAAAGTGAAAGTTGTGCCTCCCAGTTCAAGCTCCTCCCAGAGTCCCAGTTCAATCTCATCTGTTTTTTTTCATGGATTCATGTGGAAACATATAAAATAACTATTTCTCTTCTTAACCGTATTCTTGCTAATGGCATCTCTAGAGATTGAGTGTGGGACAATTGTGGCAGTCCAGTGCCATAGAAAACCAACTTTTACAAGACAACGAACTTCATTTAGTATGAACTTCATTCATACTTAGTTAGATTAATACAAACATTAAACATGCAATTCATTTAGTACAATTACGAAATGTGAAATCATATTTATAATTCATTATATAACGAAGTAAAAAATAATTCATTCTATTCATCCAAATATTTTTAATTATAATCAATATAAATGGCAGTTTGTACAGATCATATTGTCTAAATTTTGCTTATAGATTAAACTTTAATAGAATAAGTGGTATTTTGGATTTGTTATTCCATTTAAAGGTTGTTTGTATTTTATTGTTACAATTCTTTTCCACTTTGTATTATAATTGGCAGTGGGCACAGTTGAGTGAGAAGATTTACAAATTCGTTGACACTAACGTGGCGAAGCCACGGGTACAACTAGTGTTATATAGGCTATGCTTGTTTCACCTGTGGAAAAAAAAATATTTGCACAATTTTTGAAATTTGTTTTACATTTTTTTTTATCGAAAAAATGAGGAGGCTTACTTGTTAATCAGTTGTTAAATCTTTGGAAAGGAGAGAAATAAATAACGATGAAAAGAAGAGAGAGAAAGTCAGAGGAGAGAGAAGCAGTTTTCCCAACTAATTCGATTATATCAAACCCGGAATTTATGCTGACGTACTTTTTTTTTTTTTTTATCGTAGTTTAAAAGTTTTTCATGGGCCCTACACATTCAGGTGTATAACCAAACACTCAAGCAGCTGCAAAGCAGTAAAGTTTTTTGAAAGCTGACGTGTTATTTTTTTTTGCTGAGTTTTCCCGTCAAACAAACACGGCCATAGTTTTACCAATTTTTCAGCATAGAGTTTCAGAGGACATCAGCAATAGTGTGTGTATATTAGGCTGCCAAAATGGCCCTTCAACCCTAAACCCGCCCCTATCCGCCCGACCCATTTGTGACGAAAGCCCTCAAAAGTCGGTCCTTACATATTTTAGGGTTGGGCTAGTCTGACCCTCAAACATTTGAGGGTAGGGTCAGGGTCTATCTCTAAAAACATAAACCCGCCTCTTAATCCGAACCTAATTAAGCCCTCCCAAAGCCCTCTTATAGCCCTCATATATTTCTTGATTTTTTTGCATATTTATAACTTATATAAATTTTTGTATGAGTTAGAATTATAAAATGCTCAATATATTAAATACATGTCATTTTTGTATTATGTATATGTAATCAACTTTATATTAATATTTTATCAAAATTTGTGATAATAAATACGGTGAATATATATAATTTAAATACAAATGTTATAAAAAAAAGCACGACCCTATGACCCGACTCTATAGGCCGACCCTCAACCTTTTTAACATAGAGCTCAAGAACGGGTGAGGGTCGTATGATTCTTTGTGTTAGCCCTGCTAACCCGACCCTCTTTAGTTCGAAGGGTTAGGCTAGCCTGACCCTTTTGACGTGAGGGCTTGATGGGCGCGTTAGCCTGACCCAGCCCAATTTGGAGGCCTAGTGTATATTGACCCAGAGAATCAGCAATAGTGTGCTTGCTTGTCGATAATATTTGATGATTATGTAATGAGAAATCTTTCTATAGAGATTAGATAGATATATCCCTTCATACTTTTCTCACAGAAAGATGTGTGTTTGCATAGTTGCATAAGGAGAAATTAGTTCTTGTTGCAAGTTGGTTGAGTTCATTTTCATTTCCATCCCATACAAATTGAGGGCCACATCAGCTACCCTAAACTTTGAAATCTGGATAGATTTGGTGTTGTAAGAGCATTCCCAATGCAGGGTGGATAAATCCACCTCCACGTAGGCGCCATGTAGGTCCACCTAGGCAAAATCCACCTCAAAGAGAGAGGTGTATTTGCACCTAGGTGGTAGTCTCCCAACGCAGAGTGGACTCTTTGGTAAGAGAAAGTGGATTTTTAGAAAAATCGGACAGCATGTGACATGCCGTCCCAT
Source organism: Aquilegia eximia (assembly GCA_023053565.1). Taxonomy (NCBI): domain Eukaryota; kingdom Viridiplantae; phylum Streptophyta; class Magnoliopsida; order Ranunculales; family Ranunculaceae; genus Aquilegia; species Aquilegia eximia. The sequence goes on from JALIGU010000003.1 coordinate 33,042,998, forward strand.
TTTTGTTTGCAAAAAAATAGGGAGACGGCATGTGACATGCCGTCCGAGAGTCCAAAACTTTTAAAACACTACGTAATACTTAAAAAAAAAACAGACGGCATGTAACATGCCGTCCGGTTCTACCACCCACAGGTGGATTTGAAGGTGGATTCTCCCACCTTCAAATCCACCTGTGGGCAGCCACTTCTCAAAATCCACCTCCCCTTGGGACATTGTTTTAGGTTTCAAGGTGGATTTATCCACCCCACCCCCAAAATCCACCTTGCATTGGGAATGCTCTAACATGAACAGCAAATGTTGAGTGTGTATTAAGAGGATTTAATGAAAACCCAATATATGTGCAATATAACAATAGTAAAGCAAACAATAAAGTGATAAACAAGTAAAGAACACACGATATTTTTAACGTGGTAAAACCCAATATGGGAAACGTTCACGGTTGTCCTTGCGACAACAAATAAATCCACTAAAGGAAAAGAGATTTACAAACCTATCAACTACCTGTAATCACTGCGAGTTGACACTCCTGGTTATCTCTAACACCTTGACTTCACCAGAGTACATTGATGTACGCACAAGACACTCGACTTCTTGATGAACACACAAGAAGACTCGAAGCCGAACTATGAAACAAACTAACACCAGAGTTCCTTGATGAACACACAAGGATACTCGACTTCTTGATGAACACACAAGAAGACTCGAAGCTAAATCAATATAAACAATAATAGGAAGATGAATTGGGGAAGGATAGAAGATAGAAGTACACAAAGATCAATTGAGGAAGAAGATGATCTTTGTGGAAGAGCCAACAAACAAACTAGGGTTCTATGGAGGCTAGGTTGGAACTCTTGCCTCTCACATAACACCAACGACCTATTTATAACCTAGGGTTAAGAAGGAAAGAAATATGGGCGAAAACAAGAAATCCATACGACGACGTACGTACGCCCTAACTAGGTACGTACGTCCCTGAACCAAAAGAAGATCTGTTGACATCGACGTACATACGTCCTAACTAGGTACGTACGTCCTAACACCAAAGATAAGTTCTGCCCAACTCTACGTTCGTACGTCTTACCTAGGTACGTACGTCCTGGAACAAACAACAACCTGACAGACTTTGAACGAGAGTAAGAAGACACGAGACGACGCTCACACATCAAGGTACTTCCTAATAATGAGGCCAAGGCGAGATAACCTCAGACACTCCTAACCTAGTCACAAAATGATGTCAAACAACCGAATGCCGGTTTCAATCTCCCCCTTTGACATTCATTTTGGGACAAAAACCTATGACTCTAAACGCACTTATAATACGTGCTTACAAAACCAAACCAAACACAACGGCAATTATAATACATGCCTACAAGAACACTCACACACAATACTAACCAATGAGGCGATCATCATCTTGAAAATCACGTCCTAAAACACCAACACACGCTTCAAGATAATATGCAATGAATCACCATCATATGATAATCAACGGGAACATGAAGCTTTGACAATCAGAGACGAGACGGAAGCAGCAAAAATCAGAACCCAAACAGAGAATTGATGGAAGCTTGTAAGAACTACTCCCCCATACTTCATGAACTTCAAACATGAATACTTGTGCTCCCCCACAAGTGTAGCATACCTGAAACATGACCCAAGATACACTAACAAAGAAGAAGAAGATGTTAGTATTAGAGTCATAAATCTCCCCCTTTTTGTCACAAATGAAGTAAGGTGACAAAGGAAAGAAAAAACAAAAACCAATCCATAACAAATAAGAGAAGAAGAAGATAAAGAGAACAATCATGTTAACAACAACAAAAAGGATATGCAACGGAAGTCATAAAATAAACACTTGTTAACACGATGTCAATACAAAGAATTCTCCCCCTAAACAAAAGCTCCACCTAAATGCAATGCATATGAGAAAGATGCACCTGGAACAAACAAACCAAATAAGGATATTTGAAACACACAAAGAACCATGCATACAAGGGTAGAAGAGAGTATATGCAAGCTCAATTAAAACAAGATACTTAGTAAAGATGAATAAACTTGGTTTCATTAAACAAAGTACGCACCAATCAAAAATTAAGATAAGAAACCAAACATCTACTAGAAATACATCATACAAACATCCTTGGTGTGTGGAAAAGCTAAAGAAAACACAAAAAGTCATTTTCACACCTCACTCACAAACCATAAGAACACTCAAAACAACTAGTATTCACCATTAGAAGGATTTTACTTCACAAACGCCTAAACAGACACGGGGAAATGCATTTATAACCTTTTTTTTTTTTTTTTTTTTTTTTTATTTATTATTGTACATAAATTAACATGTGAAAGGGATTTTTACCTTCATCTTTTGCAACATGTGGAGGGGTGTAGCCTACATCTTTTCAAATTACTTTCCCTTTAAGAACAAACTTTAAGTAGTGCAACATCATGGTAACGTGCAACACAAGAACTAACATCTCTTGAGTGCATGTGTAGGGTGTAGCCTACATCTTTTTGACAAACACAAACTCAAGAAGTACAATACCATGATAACGTGCAACACAAGAACTAACATCTCTTGAGTGCATGGGTAGGGTGTAGCCTACATCTTTTTGACAAACACAAACTCAAGAAGTACAATACCATGATAACGTGCAACACAAGAACTAACATCTCTTGAGTGCATCCGTCATTGCATGACCCTCACGGCCCCAACGAGTAAATATACCAAATGATTTCCCTCTCAAGAAGATCAAAAGGCTGGGGATTTTGTGAATTGTTGACCACTACCACACCATCTTCATACAATCAAGATAATATAAGAAGACATGCATACGTATATTTCCAACTAATGATTATTCTAGAAGTTCATCATGTTCAAAAGATGGAAAAAGATATGCAAACAAACTCTCAAAGTGCCACCTAGCCGTGCATAGTGTAAGCAAGCAAGGATATATGCATGAGACACAACTAGATAAACATTGGTCTAAAATCTAAACATGAGAGCACAAGCGTATGCTAAGTGTAATATAATAGTTATATTCATGAGCACTAAGCATACAAGTATGATTGAAAGCAATAGACCAATCTAGTCACATATACAAAGTATGTGTATCCCAAACACCCATAACAAAGTAAACCACAAAATATTTTTTTAATAACTTTTCTCTTTTTTTTTAAAAAAATAAAAAATAAATAAATAAAATAAATACTTCCCAACATTCAACATGATATGCAACCTTAAACAAACAAACTAGAAATACCAGAAACCACTGAAATGCAATTAACATAATTAAATACCAACACGCTAACAAATAGCCATATGAACAAAAAATGTGCAATTAATCATACCATAAGGCTACAAAAACAAAATCAATCATCCCAAACCTGCAAAAATCGATTATCTCTAAAATAAAATTTATCAAAAATATGAAATAATTGATCTGCAAACACAAAAGAATTAGCTTTATTCATCATAATTGCACCAAAAGGATCTAGCCATTACGCTCCATAACAAGCGCCCTGCCACTGATACCAATTGAAAACCCAATATATGTGCAATATAACAATAGTAAAACAAACAATAAAGCGATAAACATGTAAAGAACACACGATATTTTTAACGTGGTAAAACCCAATATGGGAAACGTCCACGGTTGTCCTCGCGACAACAAATAAATCCACTAGATGAAAAGAGATTTACAAACCTATCAACTACCTGCAATCACTGCGAGTTGACACTCCTGGTTATCTCTAACACCTTGACTTCACCAGAGTACCTTGATGTACGCACAAGACACTCGACTTCTTGATGAACACACAAGAAGACTCGAAGCCGAACTATGAAACAAGTTTACACCAGAGTTCCTTGATGAACACACAAGGATACTCGACTTCTTGATGAACACACAAGAAGACTCGAAGCTAAATCAATATAAACAATAATAGGAAGATGAATTGGGGAAGGATAGAAAATAGAAGTACACAAAGATCAATTGAGGAAGAAGATGATCTTTGTGGAAGAGCCAACAAACAAACTAGGGTTCTATCGAGGCTAGGTTGGAACTCTTGCCTCTCACATAACACCAACGACCTATTTATAACCTAGGGTTAAGAAGGAAAGAAATATGGGCCAAAAATAAGAAATCCATACGACGACGTACGTACGCCCTAACTAGGTACGTACGTCCCTGAACCAAAAGAAGATCTGTTGACATCGACGTACGTACGTCCTAACTAGGTACGTACGTCCTAACACCAAAGAAAAGTTCTGCCCAACTCTACGTTTCTACGTCTTAACTAGGTACGTACGTCCTGGAACAAACAACAACCTGACAGACTTTGAACGAGAGTAAGAAGACACGAGATGACGCTCACACATCAAGGTACTTCCTAATAATGACGTCAAGGCGAGATAACCTCAGACACTCCTAACCTAGTCACAAAATGATGTCAAACAACCGAATGCCGGTTTCATTTAATATGGCTACATTTAATATGACAAGCTAAATAGAGGATTTGTTTGTTGGTTGTGCGTAGAAAATATGTTGGGGCCTGCAGTGTTAGCAAGCATTGAGTAATATGTTGATCGACCAGGCATACAAATGTCATTTGAGAGAATTAAAATAACATGGTTGTGTTTGGTTCCCGGAATTTGGATTCCGGGAAAGCAGAGGGCACTATTGGCAGAGATAAGAAGGGAGAACAGAGCGCGCAATCAAAAGACTAAAAAAGGGAGAAAAAGAGTCCAAAATAGAAAAAAAATCTCAGCGAAGATAATTACTTGACACATATGTCTGAACTAAAATGGATTCCATTTTAAATTTAAGGAAACCGTATTCCATCATATCAGCCTACATCAGAATCTGTTTTCCTCTTTTATCTCCTAAATTGTAGGGTGTTAATCACATTTTCCGTGGAATCTGAATTCCACCTAACCAAACACAGCCATAATGTATCGATCATTGAATTAATACTATCTAGATGAGTAGCTTATAAACTTGAAGAAAATTAACCCTGCCCTTCAATGACATTATTCATAGAAATACACGGTGAATGCAGTAAATCGTCATTCCCCCACAACCAACACTTTCGGCAACCTAATCACCATTTAAACCTTCAAAATGTAGGATTTCCTGTTATCCTACATTAATCATTAATGGGGATCGTCAGAACATCTTGATTCCATTGGTAGCAGAGATGTTTACGGCTACCGCATTCTTCTTCTTGTTGTTTCTTGGTAGGATGATGATATATAATATGTGTAAAAACATTTCCATAATTTCAGGGACAAAAACCTTTATCGCGTAAAATATTTTGTACCAAGATGGATCTGTTACATGTCTATCTCCCCTGCATACGCCTTTCACAATAGCCTTGGCACACTCGCTCGAACTCCTAAGTGGGAGAATATCAAACAATGCCTGCAAAAAATATCATGCACATCATTGGCAAACTGTCATATTAATTATACCTATGATCATAATCTTATTGAAGCTCCTTACATCTGTTTTTGATTTATTTATTTCAACAGTACCGCCCATGCTTAAGTGCTTGCCTTTGCTCATCGCTGTCCTTGTGAACCCAGGAGATGCTATTGTTATTTTCACAGAAGAACCAAATTCAACTCTGAGGGTGTCATAGAAGTTCACCAATGCGGCTTTACTAGCCTGGGAAAAAATATTCAAAATTATGATTCATGAATACATTGATATAATTCAATGGTTTCGGACTTGTGGTGAGATTTATTACACCGTAGAAGCTCATTTTCACACCATACAACCATCCCGAAGGAGACGCAATAACAAGGATCTTCCCTTTGCTTTTTTTGAGATGGGGCAGAGCAAATTGAGTGGGATAAACTGATCCCCAAAAATTTACATCCTATCAAAAAGAAAGGGCATATCAACTTTTTAAAATTTTAATAAAGAATTAATTGGGACATTGTGTATATATGTTCATGAACAAGTTGGTTATAATGGACTACCATCACTGGCAATGACTTGGAGATGTCTGTTGATTTTTCAAAGAAGAAGACACTCATGATTCCAGCGTTGTTCACTAGATGATCCACTGGAATATGCAATGCATAGGGTTAAATTGTTAAAAAAACATAGAGATCGCTATATACATAAATTTTAAATAGCACCAACAATTTCTGTGCACTTACAACGCCCAAAGTAAACCACTGTCTCTTCAACAAATTGCTTGCAGTCGCTTGATTTAGATACATCTGCAGAAATGTTGATAGTATCTGGAGACCCAAGCATTCGAGAAGTCTCTGCCACTTTTGGCAGTTTATCGCCTCTTATATCCACAAGAGCTAAACGAGCTCCTTTCTTGGCATATTCATAAGCCAGTTGCTATTCCATACATATGACAATGAACATTAAATCAAAACTTGGTCTGGAGGTGAACATCCAAAACAGAACTTTTGTTTTTTTACTAGTTTTCAAGTAATTTCAAACAAAATCTGTATAAATTCAGGAGGTGAAATAAATGAAATATCTAACTGTTTTGTTTGTCAAGTACCTCGCCAATGCCGGAAGAAGCTCCAGTGATGAGAACAACCTTTCCGGTGAGGTCTTCCACTGTGAACCTTCTTAAGATTGTGTTTAAGAACTTGTAGATAAGATATGGTGGTAGAATCATAAGTGTAAAAATGAGTAACACTGGTGGCAACACCAAGTCCAAGATCAGGTGAATCAGCTCCATGGTTTTGCAGCTTGTTTGAGTAGCTAATCAAGTAAGTGAATGAGGGAAATAGATTTCTTTCTTCTTACCACATGTAGTAAAAGTCTTCCTCATCTTTCATTATATAGATTCTATGTAAAGAGACATGTAACTTTCTCTATGAAACACCACTATAAGAAACCCTCTTTTATATTTTGCAAATGCAATAAGCTGGTGTTAGGCAGACCTCTCTACCAGTTTGTTGCTTCCAAAAAAGTGTTGCTATCTGTACATCATCACATCATCTTGGTGTTAAATGTGGAAATTAATTCATTACATATACCAATGCGGCAATGCATGATGTTGAGGTATCATCTGTTCTGGTTCAGCAGTAGAGACATAGAGTAGTAAAGAACTGACTTGTTATGCATGGACTTATGGTTGAGAAGAGGCTTTCAATTCATCGACCATCTTGGCTTGGATTCAGTTCTGCAATTCATTAATAATCTGTGGTCGATCCACATGGCTGACAGAGTATTATTTTTTGGACTTAGCCACATAGGTAGGTAACTCTGGCTAGAATATGGAGTAGTGACAGGCAGCAAAATATCATTACTTTTTTCAACTACAAACACTGCTTGGGTAGTTGGGTGCATAGTACAAAATATCGCGATATATCACGATATATCGCGATATTTATCGGTTTTCAAAGAAAATGATACGATATATTACCGAAATTTTTGCCTTAAAGTATCTGTAAAATATCGGTCGATATTTTTCGATATATTCCGATATATTCGATATTTTCCGATATTTACTGATATTTTCCGATATTTTCTGGAAATATTATTTTTTTTCAATTTTTTTTTTTTGGAAATAATTTGTTTATTCTATTTTTAGTAGATATGATGTTTTTTAGGTAAATACTATGAAAATATACTTCCAAATTTGATTTTATATATATTTTGTATAACAAATTGATATATTAGTCGATACATTCCATGTAAAATATCCACCGATAGATTCCAATATATCCCGATATATCTATTTTTTGGAGATCGATACATTAGTCGATAACGATATTTTGAACTATGGTTGGGTGCATTACCATTACTTTCATGTGGACATAGGTAGGTATATCTACATCTGTAATACCCTGTTCCTGTTCACACTCAAGACAAATCAGTTGGTGTGTTCACATTAGGAAGAAGAACCGACTTAACATGATAACCGACTCACTTTATAAATATAAACTGTCCTGATCTATTTGCTATACAGCAACAGAAAATAACCTGCTTTTGATAGTGTTCACACTATATACTTCAAAGAGAAAGAGATAGTTGCAGAGAATTTGAAAAAGGAAGTTGCAGAAAAACTATTTATAAGTTAAAGATTTCGTTACTTGGCATCTCTAATTTGCGAATTTCTCGCTAATAGCTCGTTGTTGTAGTGTTTTCTTCGCGAAGCGAGGTAAGTTATATTATTTGATATCTTCTCTTGTTTTTAGGAGATAGATGAGGTTAGTGGGTGTAAGAGTATGCTATTGTTTGATTTTGATTTCATGAAATTGCTATAATCTCGGTTATTGTTGGAAAATTGATAGGAAAACATGTTAGTGTGTTTATTTGATTCTAACATGATATTGATTGTCATAAATCCTAATTGACGCTGCAGTAATGTGTTAGATTATTAGTGACATTATTCATGTATAATTGTCATGCTAAATGTGAGATTGCATATTTTGAAATTTATGCGTATTGATAGTTAAGATGCATTTAAATTGAATGTATGGATTGATTTGTGTGAAAGGTGTCACGACCCTAATATCCAAAAATTGGCAAAAAGAGAGAATTTACAAAATTACCCTCAATAAGCCAATTAAAGGACAAAGGATCGGGACAGTAATCTAAATAAACATTTTGCACAAGGTAAAATCCATAACCATTAAACACAAATACTTCCACACACATAATTTGAATTCCCAATAAATTCCATATAAAATCCAAAACTCCAAATATCAAATTACACAACTCCAATAAGAAAATTCAACAACTTCTACTGAGGCATTGTCTTTCCCAAATCAACAATAATCCAATAAATGAAATAAACTGAGTAATCAACTGACAACGAATCAAAGAACTAAACCTACTGTGAAATGTAACTCCTGCAAATTCTCAAACTCCCTCTCGAACAACTCGATCTACACGAGCCTCCTGATGTTGCTCCCGATCGTACTCAACTGGCTGCTCTCCTCCGCCTACGCTCCATAAGGATACGTACCCACGTGCAAAACAAGCAACATGGGTCAGCAAATTATGCTGGTATGAGTGGACAAGGGTAGGGAACTCCATTCCCAAAAACAATAAAATAATAGACTCCGCGGTCTTTCTATATTTATCTCGTTTACTAAATATATATTATATATTATAGGGGTACATTACCTGAGCTGCACCTCCTATTAGGATAGGTCGAGCCCTGCAAGAAATGTTAATTGACCTATCCTCCTGCAAAACTGTGTTAGTACAATAATATATAATTCATGGCATCTCAAATCTCGACACTATATCTCAATCACTGCAAATCAATCATTACACTCAAACAACACTTCACAACCTATGCCCAATCACTAGTACACCTCCCACAGGATGCACTCCACACATTTGCCATACCCACACTGCACCAGTGTGCCTTGACCATGGTTAAGACCCTCTACGCGGAAACCAAAACCCAAGTGGGTGCTCACCTGCAAGCTTTGGCTAACCTCGACGTATGCCTAACTCATGGCCTCTACTAGCTCCCTTGAGCTTTCTAAAGTGGCGCCCAGACCAACCCCGAAGGCTATGAAGGTCTGTAGGGTCAGTTCCGCAGGCTAAGCCGTCTAGGAAATACCCCAAAAATATATTCCAAGTGTCAACCCGCAGGCTAAGCCATCTAGGGTGATATCTAATCTTTTTCTGTAATCCTAATTCCACAGGTGCGGCAAATGTACTAATGGTTGGACGACTACTATGACCTCTAAACTATCAATCAATCAAACCACACTCGACAGTGAAATTACACATCAACTTCATATTCCAAATCCATTTTTCGTATTTTATTTCTATTAACCAAATTGATCAAAGACTGTCCATCGGTATTGGGCCATTCAAAAGCGTTCATCGATTATTCCATATTTCATCATTTTACTATTACAGAATCTCATTAACATACGTCCCACATAAACATAATAACTTAAATATCACTGCCAATAGCATGTACTATACTACACAAATTAATTTAAAGAAAAAGAACTCGACAACTCAACAAATCATTTACTGTACACCTATAACACCAGAACGTTTTACTACCCCTAGTATTATTACTTAATTTTTCTTTTTCCCTTTTTTTTTATGCTGATATAACAGTATAGTTTATCAATACCAATCAAAACCCGACCAGTCGGCAACCATGGATAATGAATGTACAATTAAAATCATTCCTATATTTTCTTATATATGTCAATTCCAAAAAAACATGTCTACAGTGGGTTCTCTGATCATCTCTCATATATATAAAAAAAAATAGAGTAGCAACAGGTTGTATTTCAATCATATGCAAATCAAATAAGTTAATCTAAAATAGATATTTTAAATCAAACTCACCAACCAGATGCATTCAACTATAGATATTTTCTTATACTTAAACAACTTCAGCCATTAGAATTAAACCAGATATTTTCTTATCTGCTTCAGCCATTAAACTTAAACTTCAGCCATTAAACTTAAACCAATAGTTATACAGATATTTTCTTATACTTAAACAACTTCAGCCGTTAAACCAAAAATAAAGATTTATAAAAACTAAGGCCCACTCACCTGTACTGTTCTTCTTCTTCCTCTATCCTCTAATGGTGGCTCAACAGGTTGCGCACCTCTCTCTCTCTCTCTCTCTCTCTCTCTCTCTCTCTCTCTCTCTCTCTCTCTCTCTCTCTTAGTGTGCGAACAAAACCCTCGCTAATTGATACCCATCTCTATATAATAGTGGTTAAGTCGGCTGATCTAACGGTTTACAATTAATCCGATTCGCAATACCCCACATCTGATCGTGTTCCCGAAATTCATAAGCCCAAACTGTTCGTGGGTGTTTTCTCCAAGGTTGAGTTATTTAAACCATAGTCCACTACTTTACAGTAATTATGCTTAAACCCTTGGTCCAGGGACTTTAACCCAATTACTTTTAATTCCAAATTAAAATTAGCATAAAACATAAAAGAGGGGGTTTACAAAAGGGCTTTCGAGCCAGAGACTGTTTTGAACAGTCTGAATTTGGGGAGACGTCCCTGGAGTGTACGGAGAGTATTGCTCGGTGTCGCATACAGAAGTACACTCAGTGGTGTTATGTCACCAACCTTATGAGCCTACGGAGAGTATTGCTCGGTGTCGCATACAGATGCATGGCTGGGGTACTGCGGTACCAGATGATTTGATATCAGATGGATGGGCTTTATGCCGTATGTGTGATGATTAGATTGTTTATATAATTGTTTATTGATTCGAGTTGCTGGAATTGATATAATGATTATAATTGATACATGTATTGTATTGCTATATTTTATTGGGTGCGCTGATTCCGTCCCTGGGATCAAGATCGGATATCAAGTTGTGTAACTTGCTAGCGTTTAATCGCTCTTTTTTCCCTTCCTTCCAGGAAACAGGTAAAGCGATTCTCGGAGCGTGCGAAGAGGATCTAGTTGGAGATAGTTAGCTAAGCTGGTGCTTTAAGTTATAGTTAGTCTTTTGTTATCAGTGTAGCCCTTGGGGCAGACACAGTATGTTATCCTTTCAGTTGTGTTTTTCTTTCAGTTCAATCCTTGTATTTATGTAAATACAGAGTTTGGGTTTTGAAATAAATCTTCCGCTGTTGTTTCGTTCGAATTTTGTTCGTATTATCTTTTATTATTCTGTCCTTACATGGATATTGGATTTGGAGCTTGGTGTCACGTGGCAGTAGTGTGAACCTACGGTCCATGGTGGACATATGGAGAACATTACGACTCTGGAGTCTGGTCTTAGCCTGATCAACTAGGATTGGATTTTGGGGGCGTCACAACATCCCTTTTATTTCCTATGCAGAATAGTTTGAGACTTTAGTCAAATGAAGAGTGTCATGTGTTATGATCTTGGACACATCCATAACAATATGATGATCAAATATAACATATAAAGTAGCCTATATATTGATTTAACAGAAGGACACCTGCTGGTCAATGAAGCTAGCTACTTATACATGTATATAATAAAATGCCGATATTGTCATTCGCCAATATACGTATATACCTGCAAGTTAAAACTACATATATTGTATATAATGTAGGACTTCTTGTTAATTAAATTTAAATTTCGAGGACATCGTTACATGTTTGGACTGCTGTATTCACTGTGGTGGTTTTTGGTTTGAGGACAAATAGCACGCGGAAGAACCATTCAGCAACCTCAGGGATCAAAACCTTGGTAACGTACACAAACCGGAGCCAGGATGGATCGATTGCATATCTATCTCCTCTGCGTACACCATTTACAATATTCTTAGCACAATCCATTGCACTCTTAACTGGGAACGATCCAATAATGGCCTGCGAAACAACTATCTATAATCATCTATATTTAGCTGAAATAGGACAGGGTATTGGCTTAAAGATCCGAAATGTGACAATGAGTGAACTTACATCTATTTTCTCTTTATCTAGTTGAACAGTACCGTCCGCGGCTAAGTACTTGCCTTGGTTTATCTCAGACTCTATGAACCCAGGAGATGCTACTGTTATTTTAACTGAGGAACCCAATTCAACTCTCAGTGTCTGGTAGAAGTTCTCCAATGCAGCTTTACTAGCCTGAATTTTTTTATCAAAACAGAATAATCAAACAATCCCTAGATTCATTAACATAATTAGTTGTATTACTTACTTTTTCTTAACTGATCAAGAAGGTGGTTTGATCTCCAATCAAAAGATCAATCTTAGGGTTCTGTATCAATTTTGGTATAGGATCCTATCAGATTACTTACGCCATAAATGCTTAAGCACGGGCCATACAACCATGCTGAAGCCGACCCAATAACAACGATCTTTCCTTTGGTGCTTTTCAGATGAGGTAATGCGAATGATGTGGGATACACTGATCCCCAAAAATTGATATCCTGCAAAATTGAAAATACTTATCCAAATGATTAGTATGCTAAGCTGGTAAAAATATACGAACATTTCATAGACACGAGGAAAAAGGATGCAGTTAATGATGGATTACCATCACAGGGATGGAACTGCTGATGTCTTCGGATTCTTCAAAATAAAAAGCAGTATTGATCCCAGCATTGTTCACTAGATGATCCACTGCATTTTGCATTAACATTCAAAACATTTTGGAGTCTGCACACTAACATTCAAACATTCAAATAAAAGCGACTGCCCTACTGGTACCACCTAACATATATACTATCCGGATAAATGCTGTTAAATGGCCGGAAAAACAAATTGGAGTTAGGTTTCTATAAAAGACCTCAAATGTCGAGAGTTCAATATAACCATATATGAACATAATTGATGGCAAGAGTACATGAGTCTTAGGTTGAAATTTTCGTCAAATACCTATTAATAGTGATTGTTTCTTGCTTGTATTTCTGTTACATTTTTATAAAATGAAGTTGGTGATACCATGGAAATTGGAATGTTCATTTGTACTTACGACGCCCAAAGTGGTTCACTGTTTCTTCTACAAATCGCTTGCAGTCGTTTGATATAGAAACATCTGCACAAATAACAATAGCATCAGGAGATCCGAACTCACGAGCCTTCTCTACCACTTCTTGAAGCTTTTTCTCTCTTCTAGCCACAAGAGCTAAACGAGCCCCTTTTCTCGCATATTCATAGGCCATTTGCTGTCAGATACAGAATACATGAGATCAGACAAAATTTTAATATGCTGAACATAAACAAAAATTTAGACTAGGGTTGGAAACAAAAACTTCTTCAAAATACCATATATATAAGAAGAAGAAAAAAAAAGAGATTAGTTAAATAGTAATTCCAAATGCAACGTTGAAGATTTTGAGATTGAAATGAATACAGGTTAAAGTAATTGGTTGATCAACAACCTCTCCAATGCCCGAAGAAGCTCCAGTTATCAGGACGACTTTCCCAGTAAGGTCTTCCACGGTAAACATTCTGATTATCGTGATTACAAGCTTGTAGATAACATAGGGAGGTAGAACCATAAGCACAAATATGAGTAGCAGTGGTGGAAGCACAATGTCCATGACCAAATGAATAAGCTCCATGGCTTTACAGCTAGGGGAATTCAGAAACAGAGGTAGAGGCGGAAGAGTTCTAGATGACAAATGTACAATAGTTTGTTAGTTTTTGCTGAGGTAGCATCATCATCATGGACTCGAATGCATGTCCATTGTTGGGCAACTGTTGCTCCGAAGCACTAAGCTTGGCGTAAGCTTGTTTACAACTATGTCCAACACCAAAGGTGTGACCTTTTGTTAAAGACAACTGAGCTTGAAGAACTACTAAAATAACACCAATAAATACAATTATAAGTAAAACACAGATATTAAATCAAGCACCCACAAAGCATTGACAAGACAAGTTCGGCCTAAGCCTGCCTACGTCCACGGAGCATACAAAGAACAAGCTCTTTCTCCTCACTCGAACTCTCAAATCTATCAAGAACGAGTTCCTCACTTTTCTCTCTTCTCTCCCTCTCCTGGATTTCTCTATCGATGGTTGGAAGTTCCACCCATCCATATACTAGCCTAACAAGAAACTAGCACTGCCACTAAATTGGCTCAAAATTTGGGACCATATAGTCAAGCCTAACTACCTGACAAAGCACCTTGTCATAGAACATTAGCAACTCTGGCTGAGTGTAGGTTACCTAAAAAAAAAAAAAAAACAAAAAAACACTGGCTGAGTGTACTTGTTAATTCACTGTGATAGTTGCACTTACTATGTTTGATAGCAATTAGCAAATTCATGTGTTCTGTTTTATTACTTTTTGCAGTCCAAATCAGTGTTTGAACACTTGAACTGTATACATCAACACGGTTTTAAATTACATCAGATGAATATCTCAGTGATTTCTAACTTTATAATATGGCTTATATGGATGATGAATGGATCCACATATAATAATTCAGAGCCAGTTTCCCTCGATGAAAAATGCGTACCTAGGTTCTTAGGCAGACCCTGACCTGCATTCACTTGCTCAGTTAACATTAGAAGCTCCATAAATGAGGTTTTCTACAACACCAACACAATGCTGATTCTTGCAGACATGAGATGACCCTCTCGCTAACACAAGCCTGCTCAAGTTACATATGTAGCACCAAAGAATAAGCCGGCAACAGAGCTTTATTTTAAAACAACGTGAATTAACATGTATGTTCTGTTTAGTTCACAGCAATATAGATTCTATCTTCCCACCCACCCTATGAAAGAGTATAATTTTGTTCACCAATGTTGTTAAACCATGATGTGGATATGCATGTGCAACACAAATATATCCATATCATGGAGTGAAACAAAATTAGTGACAAAAAAACAACCCTGCTGTTCTTCAGACAACATTTTTAGTTTGTATTGGCTGCTGCATTCTTCATGAAGTTGCTTGGCAGGATAACAAGTAGTAAGCGGAAAAACCATTCTACGATCTCTGGGATAAAAAACTTGCACACATATACAGATGTGAACCAGGATGGATCTGTTACATATCTATCTCCCCTGCATACAGCATTCAGAATATTTTTGCAACACTCACTTGCACTCTTAACTGGGAAAATTCCAATTACAGCCTGCAAAATAGCCGTGCACACTAATAAACAAAATTTCTCCAATATGACATATTGTATCTATGAATATGGAATTTTCACCAAAAAAATAATATAGGCTACTAATTTATAATAATCCAAGATAACTGATGCAATCGTGCATAAAGATATGTACTTTGAACGGCGATTTTCGGGATTCGACAACCAATGTTCTTAACCAAGAACTCACACAAAGAGAAGACTCTTCTCAAAACACGCAATTCAATTAACCAATCAACACCCACTTGGCCAATGGCCTACAACTCTTTAAATAGGAAAAACAATCCTTGGAAAGCAAGAAAACCTAAACCTAGACCAATTCTAATGTAAATAGAAAACATAATTCGAAATTAAAATAACCCTAAAATAGAAATACCCTAAAACACCTAAAAACATCAATTAAACATAAACCTAAAAATCCCTAATAATTCTAAAAACATGTAGTAGCAATCTTGGCACAAAGTAGGGGTTTTAAACCCTAGAATGCATCAATAACATTGTTATATGATGTTACTTACATCTCTTAATTTGGTATTTACTTCAACAATACCCTCCGGTGTTAAGTGTTTGCCTTGGGTCATTTCTGAGTCTGTATACCCAGGAGATGCTATTGTTATTGTAACTGATGAACCAAATTCAACTCGTAGTGTGTCGTAGAAGTTCACTAGTGCTGCTTTACTAGCCTGAAGAAGAAAGAATTTAGATGAGAAAAGTATCAATGATCATATTCCAAATTAATTAATATGGTGAGAATTATTACACCATAGATGCTTGTGCATGGCCCATACAACCATCCTGCAGGCGACGCAACAACAACAATCTTTCCCTTGTTTTTTATCAGTTGAGGCAATGCGAATTGTGTGGGATAAATAGATCCCCAAAAGTTGACATCCTAAGTTACATGGCTCATAAAAAAAAAAACATCAATATAATGTGATTGGTTATTATGTTGATGAACACAAAAAGCATGAAGGGTGGAATGATGGATTACCATGACAGGGATTGAACTGCTAATATCTTTTGATTCTTCAAAGTAGAAGCCACTATTGATCCCGGCATTGTTCACTAGATGGTTCACTGCATCATGCACTCCCAAGAGTTCAGAATATACTAGATCATACTACAAACTTGACAAAATTAATTTGATAGCATTAGAAGTTCTTCATGTCAACTTGAATGTTTTTTACATAAATATGTCTTGGTTGTACTCTTTTTTTTTAGTGTGTGTGGCTAATATTGATTGTACTCTTGTTTAGTTTTCAGTTCCGGTTTTAACAACGAATCGTGTGCTACACAAATTAAAGCCACAAAGGGGAAGTTCTGTTGCACTTACAACGCCCAAAGTGGTTCACTGTTTCTTCAACAAATCGCTTGCAATCGTTTGATTTAGAAACATCTCCACAAACAATGATAGCATCAGGAGATCCGAATTCACGAGCTTTCTCTGCTACTTCTCGAAGCTTTTTCTCTCTTCTAGCCACAAGGGCTAAACGAGCTCCTTTTTTCGCATATTCGTAGGCTAGATGCTGTCAAACACACGTACATACACACAAAAAATCAGAACATGCATACTAACCGAAATATAAACTGAAAATTCCAATAGCATGCAATGTACTATTGTAGATATTGGAGGTATAAATAATTAATAAACCTAGCTAATTAACTAAATAATTTGTCAAGAACCTCGCCAATGCCCGAAGAAGCTCCAGTGATAAGAACAACCTTTCCAGAGACGTCTTCCATGGTTAACATTCTTAGGATTGTGAATAAAAACTTGTACAGAAGATAGGGAGGTAGAATCACAAGCATAAAAATGAGTAGCACTGGTGGCACCACCAAGTCCATGACCAGGTGAATCAGCTCCATACCTTTAAGCAGCTTATTAGACTCTTAGTAATATTACAGATGAAATCTTATCAACATAAACATCATATTGAAAGCTTCCTTTCTTATGCCAATAACATACAAAACAAAACAAAACGACACAGAATTGTGGTAGAATTTATTCAAATAATCGAAATACTTTTATCAATCTGGTAAACTTTAGGTGTGTGCATATCTTCTACAATAAATGCTGGATCGATCGGATAGGATCAGATTGGATAGGATGAAATAAATAAAAAAAATTCAAGACTGCTTCCACTGGAACGGATCGATCATTCATTTCTAGTGTACTGTCAATGTTCAATTGTGTTTCCGGAAAAAGTATTGGTGGAAACTTTAAATTTATATAATTCCCACTAGCAATTGCATTAAAAGTACATGGACAACTCTTGCCTGTATTGAGTGCTGCCTCACATCCTCCAAACAGCCTGGGATTTTTTATCATTCGAGCCACGTGGGGTTAGGCAGACCCTGACCAGTTTATATTAATTGGAAAATTTACTATAATATAGTGTACAGAACGCAAAACATCGATCATTCACCTCACCTCGCATAGTGCTGCTACAACCCTGTTAGGCTGTTACTGTATCTAACATGTTTAAAGCAGACTTGTTCAAACCCCTGCTTGGCTAAATGCCATATCAAGTTGATGAATTCCTGACAAGATCTGAGAAACAGGAAGGCAATGACATAATATGATATAGATTTGAAACCTGGTGCTCCTAACTTCTATCAAACGTCTTTCTATAGGTGTAATGTTGGAGAATGTTTTGCTAGGATTTTCAAGACACTTTGATCGTGCATTTTGACAAAATAATATGATTTTGTAATGTTTTGCTTTACGTATAGTATGGTATGCCGGTACGAGTACTCTCTTGGATCACAAAATTTGTTGTGATACCAAACAGAAGCAATTGTTTGGGACCAAATCCTGAGTCATTTTGGTTCTTATTATTAACTGTATTTATTAGATCTGGAGTCAATGGATTGATTTATTAATCTCATTTATTACTAATAATATTAAGATTTTGCCGATCCAGTTGGTCACGTGACCAACTGAAATGCACGTCCGTTGGACGAATCGGGTGGACAATTTTTATTTTTAGCCTTGTGTTTGATATCTTTAGTGAATGACAAAAAGTTGCAAAAATATATCGAGTTCGCAACCATGAAAATTTTAGGTGTGTATTGTGTAGGTTAATCCACTGCTACTTGTAATAAATTAAAAAAAAAAAAAAAACATAAACTTAGATAACAAAACCTACTACAATAAAGTAAAGAATAAATATTCTTATGTAACAATTGTAATTGTTGAACATAATATAAGAGTTTAGAGAAACACCATCACTCAAAATTCAGCATTTTAAAAAAAATATATATAGAAATACAATCCCTTAAATAAATTTAAGTTGAAACTAACCTCAAGTAAATCTTTAGTGAGTTTTTCTTTCAATTATTACAATAGTTTTATCAAAAGTTCAAATTTAAAGTAGAAAGAGAGAGGGGGAGAAGATGAGAGAAAACAGAAGAAAGGGGATATAAGTCTCTTCGGTTTTGTTTCTTGAATTTGACAATAGTTTTATAATGAAATTACTTTGATAACCCTAAAAATAAATCAAATTAAAGAAATGATATTTGATTTTTGTTAAAGAGGAGAAGGAGTTTTTGGGTATGATTTCGGCATCAGGAAAAAAACACTCCTCTTGCGTTATAGAACTAGAGATTATATATTACATTCAACAAAAGAGTGTGTCCTGATCAATTAGCTAGCCATATTTCTAGTTCTAAAGAAGTCCATTTTGAAGCATGTTTTGAGAGAAATATGTATTATTTCTGGAGAAAAATATACTTATGGAGATAAAAATAATTATTGAATTTGACTTAAACAAACCCTGCTGTTCTTCAAACAAGATTATTACAATCTACAACTTCAAAATGTAAATCCTTTTAGTTTTGTTTATTGGTCAGGAGGGGCTCCTTGATTCCATTGGTACCAGATATGTTGTTTTTGGCTTCTGCATTCTTTGCGGCATTTTGGGGGATGGTAACAAATAGTAAGCGGAAAAACCATTCGACGATCTCTGGGATAAAAAACTTGCATACATATATAGATGTGAACCAGGATGGATCTGTGACATATCTATCTCCCCTACATACAGCATTCACAATATTTTTGCAACATTCTTTTGCACTCTTAACTGGAAAAATTCCAATCACAGCCTGCAAAACAATTCGAGATAATATTATTAATTAGTCGAACGTTACTAACAAATTTTAGAAAAAAATTCTAGATTATATTATTATGGATCATTACTTACATCTCTTTTCTCTTTATCTACTTCAACTTTACCCTCCAGTGTCAAGTGTTTGCCTTGGGCCATTTCTGACTCTGTGAAACCAGGAGATGCTATTGTTATTGTAACTGAAGAACCAAATTCAACTCGGAGTGTATCGTAGAAGTTCACCAATGCTGCTTTACTAGCCTGAAAAGAAAGAATTTTCAGAATCAATCAATCCAAAATTGATCAAAATAAAAGGATATGATGTGGTGAGTATTATTACGCCATAGATGCTTGTGTCTGGCCCATACAACCATCCCGCAGGCGACGCAACAACAACAATCTTTCCCTTGTTTTTTTTAAGTTGCGGCAAAGCGAATTGTGTGGGATAAACTGCTCCCCAAAAGTTGACATCCTAGTTACAGGAATAACAAAAAAGAGATGAAAACAAAACATCATTATAATGTGACAAGTAATTTTTTCATGAATAGAAAGAAAGAAGGGTGTGATGTTGGATTTACCATCAGAGGGATGGAACTGCTAATGTCTTTTGTTTCTTCAAAGTAGAATGCGCTAATGATCCCGGCATTGTTCACTAGATGATCCACTGCATATTGCATTCAAAAGAGTTCAAAAATACATTAGATCTTTACGAGAATAGATCATTATTTATCAGTTCTTATTTTTAGCATCAAAGATTTGCAGTCCGGGGAACAAAATGTTTTGTTGCACTTACAGCGCCCAAAGTGGTTCACTGTTTCATCAACAAACCGCTTGCAGTCATTTGATTTAGAAACATCTCCACAAATAATGATAGCATCAGGAGACCCAAACTTGCGAGCCTTCTCTGCAACTTCTTGAAGTTTTTTCTCTCTTCTAGCCACAAGGGCTAACCGAGCTCCTTTTTGCGCATATTCATATGCCAGATGCTGTCAAATACATAATATACAATAAAAATATTGCATGTTAAACTTTAGAAGTAGAAATAATTGAAGAATCCAAATATATGGTTTGTTAAGAACCTCGCCAATGCCGGAAGAAGCTCCAGTTATGAGAATAACTTTTCCGGTAAGGTCTTCCATGGTGAATCTTCTTATGATTGCATTTACAAACTTGTATAGAAGATAAGGTGGTAGAATCACAAGCAAGAATATGAGTAGTATTGGTGGCACCACCAAGTCCATCACCAGGTGAATCAACTCCATATCTTGGGAGCAGATCGACCAAATGAGTAACTGGAGTGATAGTATAGCTAGTAGCTACAAATTAATTCTTATCAATTTTTGGTAGGGAAGGGGTTTTCTCTTATATTATATAGATTCTATGCAAATAATATGCAAAAGGACACAAAATTGAAGTGGTAGAATAAATTTCAAATCCATGTATCTTCACTAATCTGGTAAACTTTTGTTTGAACATTTTCTGCCTCTCATTTCCTCATCTACTCTAACCTCCAACTGTCTGAGCCTATTCATCTTTAATGTTCACCAATTTTCAGATGAAAGAGATGTGCCACCTCAACCAATAATGGTCGATCATTAAGCACGAACCACTAACGTACGGCATAAATGAAACCACCAAACACGCTCACAGTCAGTACCCTCATGCAACTTACCTCTCAGCACTTAATTATCAAGTTCTGGCAACTTGTTCCCTCTGCATGTCTATCTGTCACAAACCTTCTTTGATCTACTGTATTCAATTATTTCTTTCTGCAAACTTTTTCTTGTCTTTATTTACTCCAGATTGTATTTTGGGGTAAATAAGGCAATTAAATAATGAATGAATGGTATAGAGATGCATAAAGAATTAGAGAAGTTTCAACTGATTAGGCTGCAAAATATATCAACCATCTCACTTTTCAGTCCTTGCAGATTATATCAACATTCTAAAGTTCCAGTTGAAGCTGTATAGAAAGATAAGAATACATACACTTTTAATCGGCAAGCGTTAGTTCAACAAGTTCAGCTCCAGCAGAAGAAAAGAAAAACGGGGAAGTATACTGTATACGATTTACTTGTTACTGAAAAAATGTGTCCAATCCTCTCTGATCTTGACAAATGCATAGGTTACACTCACAACTTCATAAAGCCATCCCCACAGTATGGATTTATACCAACCCTTCCATTTCTCTGATACTCCAATTAATTGGATTTAATTTATTGTAAAGCACAAAAACCTGTATCCTGAACTATATTATAAATGGTGAGTTTGGACATCAAGTCAAGCCTGGCGGGAGAACTACACTTGAGGATGCTCTGCACTGATGTCTCCCCATTGGACATTGTGTCTAGCTGCAAGGTAGTGAGCTCCAACAGGTCCTCGACTTCCATAAGGATAAAACTCAGGCATCACCTTTTTCTCTTCCAGCTCTTTCAATACAGGCGTGAAGAGCGCCCAAGCAGCATCCAATTCGTCACTTCGGATGAATAGCCTCCGCTCTCCTTCTATTGCATCAAGTAATAACCTCTCGTAAGCATCGGGAATCTCCTTTGAATACCTACAAGGAAACAATCCAATCTCAGAGATGGCTTAGATAAAAACCATATAGTTTTTAAGGAAAGCTACCTAATTACAAAAAACAAACCAAATTTTCCAAAATATGCGATAACAGCTTCTTGTAAGAAGCAATCTAAATGGGAATGAGCGAGGAAGAAGACAACTCATACGCCATGGAATGAATGAACGTGCATCCTGCAAGATACTCAATTGAGTAGCACACAAGGTCACTTTGTCTACTGCTGTCATTCAATTGACGCCAGACCAACAAGTAGTATACAAAGCAAGGCCTTCTTCATTGTAGCAGTGTAACCATGCTAATCAAAATTCAAGGCAGGGCACCATAATCATTTTCTGTGTTATTAAGATGTGTTTCGACCACTTGAACTGTACCCATTAGATTTTACCCCGTGTTAAAACAAATTGATCTTTCCTTGTGTTGATCATATAGCTTGTAAGAAATCTACAACATGAAGTCTGTACATTCCACAGGAGTAACTTAATGAATTGGAAAGAGGTAGACTCAGTGAACAAATAGAAGTGTTGAGCGTAGAGTAAATATAGATGCATTAGACCCTTGATGCTTGGTTTCTTCATAAAATATGGATATGTACCTTGCTGCATAATGAAGATTCAGATTACTGCGGTCCAACCTCATAGCCAATCCAGGGACCTTGTTATTGATCTTCAAATAAATACCCTCATCAGGTTGCACCCGAATAACAAGTTCATTTGTCGCTCGATCTAGATCGGTCCCAAAACTCCTGTTAAACAAATTTCCAGGAACATGCCTAAACTGCACCCTAATCTCTGCTCTGAAAATATGACAAATTTAACTTAGGAATATTAGTCTTCAATGCATAACCACAAAGAGGAAAATGAACAAATCAATATAAGGGAATTGGAATACGTTGGAGTACATTTTACTATGTAATGCTTTTCCAGCTTTCATTAGAAAAGGTACACCGTCCCATCTCGCGTTATTTATAAAGAGTGCAGCAGCCGCAAATGTAGGAGTGAGACTGCCTTTAGGTACAGTCTTGTCATCCGTGTAAGCAGGATAAGTAACACCACCCTTGGTATGGCTCTTATATTGCCCTACCACCACATTCTCAAGTTGCAAAGGCTTCATGGAGCGTAGAACTTTGACCTGCCAAGCACTGGAAAATTAAGCAAGTAATGTACAGCTTTAAGCATAGATGGTCTTATTATTCGCACTATAACCTTTTCATTTCTGACATCTTCTGCATCCAAGCTGACTGGAGTTTCCATAGCAAATAGTGCCAAAATTTGAAGAAGATGATTTTGCATTATGTCCCTTATAATTCCATAATTGTCGAAGTACCTGAATGAACGAATATGAGAACTATTAACTCTAGAAAAGATCAGACAAGAATGGAAGACAGACAAAGGCACGTACCCTCCTCTGCCTTCTGTGCCAAAATCCTCTGAGAATATGAACTGCACATTCCTTATATATTGCCTAGACCATAATGGTTCAAATATGAGATTAGAAAAGCGTAGCACAGACAAATTCTCCACTAGCTCCTTCCCCAAATAGTGGTCAATCCTGTTAAAAGAAATAAAACATCGCAGCAGAAAGAGTGAGTCAACTGTACAACCCACCACTACACAAACAACCAACAGCAAGAACATTGAGTTTAAAACCAAACCTAAAAATTTGATCTTCCACTAAGTATTGTTTCAGATCTCTTGTCAAAGCAGCAGAGGACTCTGCGTCCCGGCCAAAGGGTTTTTCAACAATGACCCTTGTCCACCCATTAGCAGAAGAAGCTGATCTGCTTGCACATTTTACAACCTCTGTGAATATATTTGGTGGGATTGATAAATAGAAAAGCCGGTTTGAGACCCTTCCCCCCTGTGTAAGTATATTAACTTTCTTAGACTAGATGCTTTGAAATAATCGAATCAATTCTTATGCAGACATATTGAGATCATCCTGTCTCAGTTCAACATACAACACTAGATTTGACATTACTATTCATCCATAAAATACTATAATTTCTACTTGTATTCTGTTTCTAGTCAACATAGTCAATAATCCAAACATTCTTCACCAATTAAAAGATGCATCGTTTAACATAAAACCAATAAAAAAACACAAATATCAGTCTCAAGATTCTACAATGCAGCCTCCCTAATTTTTATAATAAACTAACAAATCTACATGGCTATAGAAAAAGCATCCAGCTTGAAAACCTGTCAATAAGACTCAGATGGTAACGAGTAATTGGATCAGTTATGATGGTATGCAGATTCAATAATGATAAAATTCGGAAAATTATAGATATAAGCATCAACTGAAAAATCAACACATTGAATCTGGGAAACCAGGGTGCGGTGGCACGACTACACTACATAGTTGAGACTGTAGCATAATAATTAAAATTATTATGGGCAGTCTACTGTATATCTTGAAATTCAAAGTTACTATGGATTGTTTAGTTAAAAATTATAATAAAAGGAGAAGATTTTCAAAATCCAGGTCATAAAAATCAAGGGGCTTAAGTAATATGTGTGAACCTCATAAACGGGGATCTCACGGACATCATGAATGAAGGTGGATTTTTAGAAGGAAAATACACACTTCCAGATAGTAATCTGGATTAGCATTGTCTCCCCTACATATTGTATTTTTTGTGTTGCTTATGAAAAAAAATTACACTGAAAATAACATCCTTTACACTTGTTAGTTTGATCACAGCTTCCACAGTTGCTTTAGTACTACAGTTTCCTAACTATGAGTATACCACGAAAAGGGAACAAAATTATTTCAATTATAATGACAAAATGAAACAAATGCACTCAAGAAAATTTGCCCAATAACGTAAACCTTTGTTTTAGGGTGATGATTGATGATAGCTCGTGTCCTTTTGGTTTAGATGATGGGGAGTTTGTTGCTCATTGTCGAATCTCTATTCTATTTGAGGTTATTTTCTCAGTTCTGCTTTTGTGTGGTGTGACCGGTGTCAGCTAGTGATCTCTTGATATGCGGTAAGTTGGGTTCCTCCTGCCAAACGAGGAAATGACTCTGGCGTATCATCGCTTTTGCAACATTATGGGGTAATTGGTTGAGTGGCAGAAACTTCCAGGGATGTGAAAGGGATTTTGAGCATCAAAGAGCCTCTCTACATTGGGTGCAAGAGATGGTGAGAATTTCAGGATATTCTATACGCATCCTTTGCCTTTTCCTCGGGAGTCTGTTCACATGGGAACGTGATGCAGCTTAGACCTGAGTGCAAAACCCTCTAGCAGTATGGGGTAGGGGTGAAAAAGCATATTTTTAGTGATGAAATTTCTTTGGTGACAAGAATTATAAGGTGTTTCTATTCTTCCGAAATATTAACAATACTTCTTTATCTTTTGAATTGTGCTGCTGGATGGGTCGCTCAAATCTTTGGTCTCCACCCGGACGCGATGAAAAAAATGTATCACTTCTAATGTATTCGGTGAGAATGATTCTGATCTAGCTCAAGGCCTATTAGAACTACTAGAAAGCGTTCTGGTGGGATCCTCACGGACAGAAAAATATTGCAGTAAAACTTATTATTGTGTGTATGTTCCTCAGTTACAAAATTCCAATACTTGCACCTTATTAGTTCATTTCGAATAGTGTAGACTCAATCGACGAGCAAACAGTCTTATAAGCACACTCTAAGCTGTGCACCCATTTTCATCAATCTTTTAATCGACAACAGCACAAGCTGAATCAAGTGCATACAATACATTCAAGCAAAAAACTACTGCCAATACTAGGATTTACTTGTATCCGTTTGGATCGACAGAAGTGGTTTAGTTTAAAGGTCATAAAAATAATCAATTTAGTGTGCGAAAGATTACTTCAAGCTTTTCTATCTAAAGAAACATTACCTCATGATCCCTCAACTTCGTATCTAGTTCTGCAAAGTTCTTCTCCGAATCATATTGGCCCGAATGGTAGAAGCATCTCTTTAGAAACTGCTCCATTTTTTCACTACAGTTTTCCCTGAAGATCAAAAAAATCTGAGCAATAAAAATCATAACCAGAAGGTGATATTTTGTTACATATGTAATACTAAGCAATTAACTCGAAGAAGTACCGTTTGTCAATTCTGCAAGTAAGAGTTCTGCTAACCATGTCTCTCAGTTCTGCATCAGTCATCTTACTCCGGGCATAACCAAACACAGTAAAATGCTGCATCCACAGAATCCCATACATATTATCTACTAAACTGGATTATCTTCACAATGACTCAACCACTTTACAACCCCAAAACCAATTCCAGGGGTATTTAAAATCGATCATGACAAACCTTAGGTAGGCAATCCTCGTAATAAAGTGCAAAAAGTGCAGGAAATATTTTCTTCTTGGCAAGGTCACCAGATGCACCAACAACGACAATACTAACAGTAGAATCGTGTTCATTAGTATCAAAGTTTGTGGCTTCTCTAACTTCCTTCGAAGATGTAACTGACGACAATACATCTTTCAAATTTTTCAAAGGAGTTACATTTTCTGATGGAGATGCAGTTGCAGCTACAGCACCTATACCCAATTATAAATTCCAATCAGCAAAACAACTAACCTTCCAACAAAAGTACAATGCAAATAAGAATTAAAACCTTCAACATTCCAAGTTACTATATCCTAGTACAACCCTACTGCAATGACATGACATATATTAAATTTGATCAAAGTGTTTGTAGTTTGGTATTGGCAGCACCATTTTGATTGTGAATTTGATGGTTTGACCACAAACAAAGACGCGATGAACCACCCGAATGCATATATTAACTTCTAAATTGAACAACAAATTGAATACAGAAAGCAGCATGGTATTGATAAATAGAATAATCAGTAATCAAACATTCAATTGAGCAATAAAGAAAATTAAAAATAAAAACCCCATTTCATAAAAATTGAAAAAGAAGAGAACTGACCATCTTGAGTATTGAGAACATTCCAATATCTGGGGAATTGAAGAGAAATTTTCTTGGGCAGAAATTTCTTGAAAGATGAAGAAGAAAGTGATAAAATTCGTGAAGAAAGACAAGGGGAAGAAGGGGTAATACGAGAACATGAAGAAGAAGAAGATGAAGATGTTGGGCAATTAAGAGGAGAAAGAGCTGCCATTTCTGATGGTCTCTGTGCTTCTCTCAGTCTTCTCTGTCTCCCCCCTGTGCTTAAGATGAGTTTAGTTATTCTTCTGACCTTTGAAGAAGAAAAGAGACGGAAAGCACGAGGGGAAGAAGAGAGATGTAGGCTGTTCGATGCTCCCGAAGGCCAGAGAGAAAGAGCAGGTTTTTTTAATTAGAAGAAAAAAGGTCAACAAGACAACAAGTCACTCCATTAACATCTCACAAAAGACAACTACTGTTCATGTTCAGTTTGTTGCTTTTAAGAATTGGTTGAGTTAAGTGTTGAACAACATTTTAGAATTTCTTCATTTTTATTTTTATTTTTGGGTCATTTAGAAAATTTTATTAATAAATTTGATAAAGTACAAAAAATTGGAGGACAAGCGTGCTACAAAATTATAGTTTTTCTGAAAATATACGCATTCGAATCAGTAGTCATGACATTGTTATTCGTTACTTTATGCACTCTTTTGAGAAGTTCAACCACTTCATATGTTAGGAACTCTAATGTGTCGAAGGCAAACGAGATGATGTTGGTTTGCCTTACATGTCTCATCGTGATGACTGTTGGTTTGAATGAATATGTATTTAGGAGAATCAGATTTGTTATTCAGAAAGGACTTGTGCAGTGCAGTTTGTAGCGCGTTTGTCCTATACTTTTGTGTAATTCGTTGAGTATGCAAAGTGTGTGATGATTGTGTGTAAGATAATAATTAATTGGAAATTAATCTAGAGATAGAAAATGCAAACCACAACACTTGGTTTATAGTGGTTCGACCGTAGCATACATCCCCTCTCAAAGAGGCATTCTCTAACCATTACAAATCCAATTAAAGGAAGCCGGTTACACATAGTACATCAATTCTTCAACCACAAGTATTCCTTGTAAGATAGACTTCTCAAAGCTTTGAGTAGGGATATCCTAATCCCTAACCTAGACAACTCTAGGGTTTCGCCTTCTAGTCTCAAATAGAAACAATCAATGAAGATTTTCTTCTTAAATTTCTTCAGAAAAGAGTAAAAAGAAGTAATTGAAGCTCAACTTGTGGAAGAAAGATTCTCAACATACAACCACACACCTCACAGAAGAATTGAGTTTAATGATATTGGTGGCGGTGTATTAATGGGGTATGGATGAATTTTGAGTAATTACTCCTCCAGGATCTGATAGATTTTTAGAGAATATGAGCAAACTGTAACGCCCCAAAATCATAACACGAATCCTAATGACTCAATGTCATGTCTCGAGGCATTCGAACAACCCAACCCATGATAATAATATAATAATACAAGATTTCGAATGATATTAATATATATAATTAGCATTAAAAATACATAACTTAATACAATACAGATAATACAAACTGGGATCACCTCTATACAAAAGAAACTAAGTACATCTATCGCACAAATATTTATACAAATACCCAATATAACCTCTTTATAACCATATTTGTTGAATCGATCTATCCTCGAGCAACTGTTTCACTGAAAAGGGAATGATAGGGTGAGGATTTTCACTTGCTCAGTAGTGACTCACATTTCCAATATACTAACTAATCATACATGACGATTAACCATACTAAACATTTAAAAGAATGCAAGTTTTAATAATTTAAAGTAACTTTCTACTGTAAATAATAAATAATATACAAGCATTCATACAATAAGTCGGGTACCTGTATCCTATCAGAGTGCTGAGGGTACGATTGGTACTCGGCCCCAGTCCCAGGCAATATCTTATTTCATTATTTACCGGTGTGAACTTGTACCGTTAGTTCCTGATTATCCGGTCGGGTGATTACCGTTTTGTGTCTACAAACACTAACCCTCTTTTAGGGCTCAGGTGGGCCCTCTGACCACGACTCCCCGAGGGGGAATTGATAGATGGAAATGTGGTGGCTCCACCTATCAAAAGATTAGATTTTTATTGATGTTCCTTCTTGTGCCTGTATAAATTGGATATCAAAGTAGACAAGTAACAAGCAAGGGTCGTACCCACCTCAGAGGGGGAGATCTTAGCTCAAACACAATAGAAAACAATTGTTAAAAAATACCAAGGGACTCAACAAACAAGATTTGAGATTGATTCTTGAAACCAGCACGAAGTGGTTTGACATCAATTTTGTGACAAAGTGTCCATGGTTATCTCGCCTTGAGTTCATTGTTAGGAAAACCAAGTTGTACGCACATCGTCCTGAGTCTGTGTTCTCGCGTCCATGTGTCAGAGTGAAGATTTGGTGTTAGGACGTATGTACCTAGTTAGGACGTACGTACGTCATGGTAGGCAGCAGACTTGTTTTGGTCAGGACGTACGTACCAAGTTAGGGCGTACGTACGTCATGGTAGGCAGCAGACTTGTTTCGTGTGGAGACGTACGTACCGAGTTAGAGCGTTCGTACGTCATGGTAGGCAGCAGGCTTATTTTTGTGTGGCGACGTTCGAACGTCATATCGACGTACGAACGTCCAAAGTCGGTTTGCACTATTTTGGCCCATTTTCCTTGTTTTCCAACCCTAAGTATAAATAGGGTTTCTATTCCAAAGGACAAGTCAGTTCTTTGGCCGTCCATTCTTCTTCTAGTTCATGAGTTTTGGTTTAGGTTTTGGTGTTGAAAGTGTTTGTGGCTATTGAACTCAATTCCCTTCTTTCCCCCTTCTCTCAATTCATCAATCTGTGATCTTCCAAAGGTTATTGTGATTTCGGCTTCGAGTCTTCTTGTGTGTTCATCAAGAAGTCGAGTGTCTTGTGCGTACATCAAGGTGCTCTGGTGAAGTCAAGGTGTTAGAGATAACCAGGAGTATCAACTCGCAGTGAGTGCAGGTAGTTGGTAGGTTTGTACATCTCTTTTCATCTAGTGGATTATTTGTTGTCGCGAGGACAACCGTGGACGTTTCCCTTTTCAGGTTTTACCACGTTAAAAACTTCTGTGTGTTATTTACTTTCTGCGTATTGTTTGATTGTTTGTTTGAATATTCAATTGTTATATTAGCACTATTTGTAGTTTCTCAATTCTAACTTTCTACAGGCAATAATTAAATAAACCCTAACTTAAGAATAAGGTAGAGATGTAAAGAAGATGATGACAAAGGGGGAAGAATTGGTATCCACAAACTAAATCATGCAAACATAACATGTTGTTCCTTCATGTTCAATCTATAATCATTAATTAGTCACCTCTCGGTTATTCCAACTAATCATTAATACCTATAATAATCAAGTAGTCACCTCTCAGCTATTCCACTCAATTAAAACGGGATTCTCTTATGCATGTTATTGAATGTCTTATTAATCAAACCGTCACCTCTCAGCTATTCAATTTAAGTAACTCAACATATTATTCATAACTAAATCATAACCTCTCAGCTATTTGACTTAATTACAAAACGGTTCCAATAAAAGATATCAAATGCAGACATGTAATAATCACCTCTCAGCTATTTCACTACACATCTTCAATCAATATAAATAAAACCATTAAAGCTAGGTATCCCAAAACCCTAACAATAGTATTTTAACAACATGGATAACAAGAGCATGCAAATAATCATATTTACCTCATACTGCAGATAGAAGTAAATAAACATTAAGGGTGTGTTTGTTTGAAATGCTGAATACTGGTTGCTGAATGTTGGATCCTGAATGCTGGATACTGAATGCTGGATGCTAAAGACTGAATGCTGAAAAAGTTGTTTGTTTATCATTTTTCAAAACTTCTGTTTTACAATTGATTATTTTAATTTTGACAAATTTATCCTATTTTATTCTAGTCTTTGGATGCATCTTAATGAAACTGAAATTTTAAATTTGAAAAACATGAATCTGAAGTTCTTTGCGAAAAAATGACATCTCGAAATAATAATTGAACATTTAAGAAATACTTATATAGAAAACATGGTTAAAAAAATCAAACCAAATAAAAACATATTAAAAAATCGAGACAATTAATTGCATTTATTCACATCATTTTTATTTTTATAATAATTAAACCCAATGCATATGATATAACTAATGAATTATCATAGAAAGAACACATTGAATGGATCTTTCATGACTAATGACTATTATTGACTTATATACTGCACATTCATCCACAATCTACAAACAGATAGGGCCTTATTTTATAAAGATCAATAAGTAGATTATGTATTTATAATTATATAATAAATTATAATATGTATTAATCAGTTAGCTTGGAAAGGTCAAGAGTGCAAGTCGGTTCCTCATGAGATTAGAGAAGAAGGAATCCTACGTGGACTTTGGACATACGTATAATGAAAAATATTATACATGGGTATAATTGTCATAAAATTAGAATAAGCATTAAGAAGATAAATTAAGCATGAGATTTGTGTTGGTTCAAAATGGCTGAAAAAGTCCATTATGTTCTGAACACTGGTTCTAAACAAACAACATAAAAATCACTTTTCACTTATTATTAGCCTGGTCCACCACTTAAAAATCACTTATTGCTGAACACTTGTTGAAACAAACACTACCTAAGTACTTTGAATCACAATGAACATTAAGAACAAACATGGTGCTTTCGCATTATCTAGAGTGGTTCAACCATCCCCCTAAGGAGATTTAGCTACTCATCCTTGGTGATGACACCATGGAATAAATAATTAAATAACAAAACATAATAAAGAAAAGTGATTTGATTTGATTGATATGAATTGAGTTTGATACAAATGAAGAAGAAGATGGACTTGTCTCCTTAATCTTCCATTCATAAAAATCTACCTAAACCTTAGCTACTACTTCTCTTATATAGAAAATACAAAGTAGAATACTTGCATGCAAAGACTTCCAAATTAGATCAAATTCGTGGCTGCTGCTGTGGGTCTTCTAGAGGCATTAGGTCTTTAACAAAACCTAATTATCTTGGGCTTAAGTTGTATCTTGGACCAAGACCTTCAGTTTGATAGCTCATGGGTCCAAATCAGACTTCTGGATCTCCTTGTAGAGCATTTTTAAGTTTGGACTTTAAATAAAGCCCTAAATAGAAATTTTGACTTATGGACTCCATTAGAACCCGGTTTGGGCTGAGATTTGGACCGCCCCACTATGACATAAAGTGAAGTCAACTGGTCTGATCGTGGGTGCCCTCGGCAGATCTGTGGGTGTAAATATTAATTCTCCTTCTCTTGTACAAATAACACCTTTTTGCTTGTTTTTTTTTTTACTTTTGGCGGGCTTTAACACAATATTCGCATTTCGGCTCATAAAACCTACACAATAGACAAGAAAGCACTAATCAATAGATATAATACAATAATATAAACTACGTGCTAGACAACCAAAGTATTATTCGGGGCATAAATATACACTTTTGAGGACTTATCAGGAATCACCTATCACGGTGGTCAACCGTTTGACGACTGCAGACTGCTCAAGATCCTGACACACGTCCAAGAGTGGACTACCTCTCACTCCCCGCGTCTAACCTCGTCGAGGTAGCATGTATCCCCATAACACACTAATCATCCACAACAAATACCACTAAAAGCATGGCAATCCAGAAAAGGTAGAAGAGGAATTCTCGAAAACATCCTACAATGTTCGCCTCTAGAAAGTGCCCATTCACCGTCTAAAAGTGAACAACACATATGTAATCCTAGAAAGAACCGTCGTCTCCGAAATATGACAGCAATTCCTTCTTTATAGGAATTCACAGATCTCTTGTCAAACCGCCTCGTGATATAATATATATAATCTATAGGGTGTCTTTTAATAATAATTAATTAATCTGGCAGGTATGACGAGTCCCTGAATTTATCAGCCATCAAACCAGTCCCCTATTCACGGCTACCCTAACCGGGCCAAAGCTGAAGAGACTACCCCATATTCCATGGCTACCCTAATCGGGCCAAAGCTAAAGGGATTATATCCGATCTATAATAATATGTTCGTGTAAGCACCCAGATCATATTCCCAATTCAGGAACCTCACACCATACCAACATACAACTGGGATCACACATCCCACATACAAAATCCATCTCCCTTTTCCCATCCTAGAAAAGAGATGCAATAAAAACTTCAATAGCTTTTTCGTTTATAAAACCATTTCAATATACATATACTGCTTTAATAACTCCAGTATAAAACATGATATCTTTAACTAATCACTTTAATAAAGCTATAGTCGATAAACCACGATTAATCTATATATACCAAACAAAACCATGCATGCATTTTTATCATCAATAATATATCAATTAATTTGCAACATTTTAAAATATGACACATGAAAAGACAGTATAAAAGAAATGTAAGTCCCTTCCTCTTGCTCGCTAGCAACTTATCTTTCTTTCAAGTATAAACACTCATTTAGAAATGCCAACATCTTAAGACCACAACTGTATGCAAGTAAATCTATATAATTAATATTGCGCATCCAAATTTATACTAGTTTCAGAAATTCAAAGCGAAGTGCTTACCAACAACTTTATTTTCCCACACTAAGCATACCACAACTTTCTCTCGGCGCCATCGACTAAATTCCCCACACTTGTGTCATAAAAACCCACTTCTAGACCATTATAAATCTCGACCAAGCTGAATTTTATATGGCTTTGAACCCCACTTCCCAATCATGCCTTAATAACCATGAGCCATGACCTTTATCTATGGTCCCAATCACAAACAGTTGATTAACAAATCAAAACACCAACTTCCTATAATCTTTATATACCCTTATTGAAGGTTAATTGTCGAGCTTTGGATTACAAGTATACTGAGCTAATGAGAACATCTTGTAAATCAAATCTTCTTGATGAAATGATTAGGAAATCAGGACCTTCATGAACTTACTTGTAAAGCCCACCCTTAAAAGCTCTGATAAGAGAAACCACTTGAAGCTCAATCTAAGTGTCATCTCAATGGGTTGATAAGA
The DNA here is from genome assembly GCA_023053565.1 of Aquilegia eximia. Lineage (NCBI taxonomy): Eukaryota > Viridiplantae > Streptophyta > Magnoliopsida > Ranunculales > Ranunculaceae > Aquilegia > Aquilegia eximia. Next base: position 33,077,218 of record JALIGU010000003.1, read on the forward strand.
GAAACTACTTGGTCCACCTCTCTGTTGTTTCTTCTTTGATCAAACTGGTTATCCAGATTCCATAAAGTTGCAGGCTTGATTTCCTTGTGGTGGACTCCCATGTTTTGCATTAGAAATGCTTGACTATAATAACTTTGTCATAATAATTTATAATACAAACAAATGGGACATTACAATAGTTTCCTTGTTGATATAGAAAATTGACATTTACTTTTATAAGTCCATCCGCAAGGACTTGCAGCGCAATTTGTAAAATGTTTATCCTCTATTTTTTGTGTAATATTTTAAGTGTATTAATAAATTTTCTTCATTTTATTTAATTATAATAGAAAATCCTGAAAACAAGAATTTACTTCCACCTATTAGTTTGCTTCCTTTCAAAATTTCAATTATGGTTGTTATTCTAGAATTTTGTCTTGGTAATTACAATTAAAACGGTCTAATCTAAGTACCTATCCCACTTCTTTAACCAGTTTTTATCACTTGGATGAAGATGCAAATAGGATTTGGGCTTATAATTCAAGCACTCACACCTAAACCAAACACGAGTAGTTTCCTATCGGTCCAGATAATTTATAGAAGACTTATAATCATTGGATACATGCTTGATAAGTGGAGTAGTAACTGAATGATATTACAAGTGGTTTAGATAATCTACAAACCATTAAATATCACCTCCACAATGTATGTTTATGAGATATCGATAATAATAGTTCACAAACCAATAATAAATCTAAACTAATTTATTGCTCCTACGATACATCCCTTAATTTGGATATTATTTTTCGACTTTAGTTTGAAAATCCACGATCTCAATTTAGTAAGTATATATTAAATTATTTATTTTGAGGGGCCGATCTAGATAATCTACGAACCATCAATTTTCCCCTCCACGCTTGGTAAGTATACGGGTAACCAAATATATCGAACTAGTCCAAATCATCCAGAACCCATTAATTGTTTTCTTTGCATTTGGTAAGTATATGAGTAACCAAATATTATTAGGAGTCATCCAAATAGTCAAGAAACCATTCACCATCGTATCCATGCTTGGTAATTATGTGATCTAACCAAATATGATTACGAGTACTCCAAATATACTTCAATTCATTAATCTTGCCCCCACGATTGGTAATTATATGACTAATCAAATATTAGTTTAAGTAATCAAAATAATCCACATAAAACCATTAATCATCGCCGTCATGCCATCAATAAATTGGTCATTTGATTATTAAACAAAGTGTCATAACTCGTAAATAAAATTTCATTTAATAAATAAGTTATATAATGAAAGTAAGTTGATAAAACAAAAGGGAGATCTTTGTCTTACCGCACAAATCTATCATTCACCATAATTTTGTGGCTTACCACAAATATTCTCAAGATTCTCTAAAAAAAATACAATTTCTCTAATTTGCTAACTTTATTTAGCAACTTATATTGAAAGTAAGAAACTAAAAATAAAATAGTGTGTGCCAAATAAAAATAATAAGAATATATTAGTCAAAACATAATTATTTGTAACGTATGGTTAATGATAGTATAGTGTGGTGTGACTAAGATCTCCCAATATATATTTGTATGTTGATTAAGACTTTTCTAAAATAGAAAAAAAAAATCAGGTTTGTTTAAGAAAAAAGGACTTGCAGCGCAGTTTGTAAATAGACGAATCGGTTTGCTATTCAAAAAGGACTTGCAGCGCAGTTTGTAGCGCACTTGTCCTTTACTTTTGTGTAATTCCTTGAGTTTATGAATAAAATAGATTTTTAATAAAAAAAAAATCAAATAATAATTAAAATAGTAATAATAATAATAAGACTTGATTCATTGTTACAAACAATGTCAAACACTTTTTAGGAATACTTGTAATATGATAAGCAAAAGAGGAATACTCAAATTCCTAAATCTTAATGAATAATGAAATTGATTCTCAAATAAATGCAATTCCATATATGAATCCAACATATGGCTATATAATAATCTCTTTTATCTCTGTAAAAATACATTAGTGTTCTCTTTGTTGTGTTTAATCTTTATCTATCTTTTTTTCATACTTTCTTCCTCCTCTGATATGACAACTTCAACTGTTTTCTTTGACTTCATGCCTACTAAGGAAGAAGAAGAAAAAGGTGTGGTAAGTGGAGAATTTCCTCTCACTCCAATCCGTACACAAAGGGTTGAGATACGCAATACTCCTCCCAAACTCTTAGATCTATTAACTCCATGGGAGTGTGAAAAGGTCATGACAGCTAGTGATGTGAGTCACTATGGTGCGGTCGTTTTGGGTCGTGAACATATCCAACGACATTGGGGCTTGGATTGGACTGCTCTCAACCGTGGAACTCAAGTAGTTGTTACTATAAGGGATGTGGAAACGAGAACTGACCACAATCTCTTATTGAGGAAGACTCTTGAAGATGTTTTCCTCCTCCACAATAACTGGCTTAAGGATTTTGTCTTTCGAAGAAATTTGAAAGAAGGTGATACTATTGGTATGTATTGGAACCGAACATCATCATCCATTTGTTTCTCTGTTTTGAAGCGAGCTACTGGAATGCGTATGGAGTAAGAAAATTATGTTGAAGAATAATACAAAAGGAGTTTGTGTCATCTCTGTTTTAAGATTGTTGTTTTATTGTTAGTGTCAAAAATAATACTCAAAGACCCTGTGACTTTCAGACCCTTTGAGGTTCTATCATTTAACATTTGTTTGCAATTCTATGTATGAGCTCCTTTTATGTAATGCGTAATAAAACTAGTATTTGGTTTGTGTAATGCACTAGCTGGATTTAATTCTCTTCAATTAAACTATCAATTTCAACTAATTGGAGAGAGAATTTTTTTCTAAGGGCATATTCCGCTTCAATAGAGATAAATAAATAGATATATAATATTAATTTATCTACAACTCCATGTAATTAATTTATTTAAATAGTTAGTACTGTAATAGAATTTTGCTTTAATTTGATGTGGATATGATATTTTTGAATCACTTAAGAGTATGTATGAAAGTTAGAATATAAATAAATGTTAAATCCTATATGATATTCTTGTTGATAGTGAAGATTGCAAAAATTCTATGGTTTAACTCTAACTTGGCAAACTATTGAACAAATGTTTGGTAATCACTAACTTTTCTATCCAAAAATGTATAATAAATCTCTGGCCATTTACATCAATGGTAAATCCATGTAAATTCATGTTACATATTTGAATTTAAATTCCCCAAGAAATTATAGGTGGTAGAGGTCTATTCACACAAACAAGTGGTGCATGAACATATTAATGAAATTCTTTTTTAGAATAAGGAAAATGGGCTGGAATTATTTTTGCTGGATTATAATAGCCAGAATGCATTAAGTAGATGTAACAAAAATAGAATTTTTTTTCTATTTACTTTCTAAGATTAATTCTCATTGTGGATATGAGTAAAATGTCATTAAGTTGAAAGAGCACTAAGGCAGTAAGTCTTTGTTTCTATTCTAGAAATCAAAGTTTTGAAAGGGTGAGGCTATCCCGAGTTACGCCTCGCAAGATATCTCGCAAAGTCAGCACCCCGCCGATAGATATGAATAGATTTAGATCCGAGTTGGCTTGTATATCTTAATCCCTCAATTGTGGATTAATATATATAACACTAGTAACATTTTTCATTCTTCTCTACTTCACCATTTCAAATATTTGTTATGCTCTTCTTTGTCATAACATCTTATCTTTAATGTTCTTCGTATTAAAAACAATTTAACACAATTCTTGACATTACTTTGAAACGTTGCAATATAAGCAAATTGTTATGATTTTCATATCTTTCTACCTAGTTCTCCATCAAATCTAGAACATTTAAGCTTTAGTCTAAATCAGTTAATGTTGTATATAAATCAGTTGATATGTTGTACAGATATTGACATATTAATATACAAGGTTAGGGTCGGGGTTTATCAATTTCCATCCCAATCAATCTCAAACATGCTTACAACTCTACCTAGTTTTTAGTATCAGATTAACATATCTCATACAAAAACCAACTACTTTGAAACCTTAAAACTGTTACAGACCCGACCCTAAGCCATATCGAGTTCAAAACATCAAATCATAAATACTAAACATAACCCTGAATTCCTAATCCTATTAATGGCTTAATAGAAAACCATCCCCATAAGGTGGATTCAGATTGACAACTGTCTGTTCAGCCTAAATTGTAATATATAGATGGATACCTCCTCTGTTAACTCTCATCAATGTAGTAAAATTTCATGTTTATAAAATTATCAATGATGAGCCAAGTGAAGAGGACAAGATCCATTGGTGCACAGATAGTAAAGGTATATTCAACTATTTGTCTACATTTGAGACAATAAAGAGGAAAAGATCTAAAGTAGAATGGGATAGCTTTAGATGGAACACTCACATTCATCCAAGAACTTCAGCGATTGCTTGGAAAATTATCAACTCATGTACAACCACTGATGATAATGTTAGAACAAAGGGTATTGTCCTTGTATCTATATGCCCTATCTACAGGGATGACAAGAAAACATTGCCTTATTTACTTTGGGGCCGTCAGGTTTCTCAACAACATGGGCAGTGACTTAAAGCTCTGCTTTTTTAAGAAATGCTACTTCCCACAATATTAAGGAAGCAATGATGGTTTCAAAATAGTGCGAGTCCTCTCCTTAACCAGCGAGGCTTGCCCTTCCGGCTCCTCCGCGGGTTGTGGAGGTAGAGTCCAGCTCTGGTGAGGGTGTTGCCACTGCAGAGAGCACGGTCCTTAGTGTTGAGGGGGAGCCTCCGGTTTAGAGTGAGGTTGTTGATCTGCGGGGGGAGATGGATGACTAGCCCGATGAGGTTCTTCCAGTCGGGGGAAGATCTCCTCCTGACGAGCCGATGCCGGATGTTCTGCCGGAGGTCATCCCAGTTGTCGGGGATGTTCAGGTCAGTGATGCTAGCTCTGCTTGTCATTCAAACCCTCCCTTGGGTCGCCGGAGGAGACCACATGCCTTTTATGGTTCATCTGACTTCTCCGGTGATCCAAGTCTGATGTCGAGGGATAGCGGGCTCCTTCTTTCCCGTGGGTCTGGCGAATCAGCTACTGAAGGATTTTTTTCTACCCCGATGCAGGTACATGCTGAGGTGGACAACCTGGGCCAGCCGGAGATGGTGGGAGGTGTGTCCGAGGAAACAGTGGTCGCCTCTGCTGCTGAGGAAGGCGAGCCAGCTGTGGTGTCGGGGGGTCCGTTAGATGAAGTGGACGCCCCCAGTGTTGGAGATGTTGGAGTGGAGGCTCCGGTGGTGGTAAGACCTTCCCAGCCTCCTTCTATTGAAGTTGTTTCTATGCAGTCCCCTGCTCCGGTCGACCCGAGGGGCAAGGCTGTAATAGATGAGTCTGCCCGGGGCTCGAAGAGAGCTGCTTCTGCCTCCCCTGCTGACCAGGGGGAGCCTGTGCGCCCGAGAAGGGAGGATACCATCCCTCGGGTGCTGAGGGGACCAGTGATGGGGACTACCCAGATTGGTAGTTGCTCCCAGGTCCCTGTTGAAGATGCTCTGGCCGTTGAGGACGTCCAGACTGAGGTGGAGTTCACCGTGCCGGGCACTGCTGATGATGAAGCCCCAACTTATGGGTGGGGTTACCAAGTCCCATATACTGACCTGCCCACTGGCCCCACTGTGCAACTGGGACCTGAACCGGGCGAGTACCACCCTGAGGCCACTCCGGAGTTCTCGCTGCCGGCGTTCACCATTCATCCTGCATTTTTGAGTGGTGAGCCGATGTCGATTGGGAACTCCGGCATCATGAACCTCCATACTGCTTTTGACTATATCTTCCAAAACCTGTTTCCGGAGGACCAGTCATACTACAGCCGCCTTTCCCGCGACCGCGCGATGAGGGTGGCTGCCCAGAATCTCATCGCGGTAAGATTCCTTGACTTGATTTCTGGCTTTAGACTTGTTGATGTCTATATGTTTGTTTCTGATCTTTCTCTTTCTGTCAAACACAAGCTTCCATGGCCCGGGTCTTTGAGCTGAGTGTCAGACCCCAGCCTTCTACCTTGGAGGATTTGGAGCGCCTGCGAGCTAAGAATCGTCAGCTCGAGAAAGATCTGGCGGCGGCCAACAGTGACCGGTGGGCTCTGGAGGAGGACAAGCGGTCCATGGCGACAGACTACCATAACCTGGACTTCACTCTGACCGCTGCTCTCCAGAGGGAGGAGGATGCCAAGACTTCTTGGCAGAATTGGAGGCTACTTGCCGGAAGCTGGCCCGAGAGAAGCTGGAGCTGGACCGGCGTCTCATCCTCAAGGAGGCAGCGTACGATCGGGCTGCTGAAGAGCTCTGGTTGGCGAAGGCTGCCTATCAGCAGGTCCTCAACCAGCTGGAAAGGAGAAGGCGAAGAAGGGCAGTAATGGCCCCGGTCCTTCTTCTCAACCTTAACTCCTTTAGATTTTGTAGAAAGGTTCCTGCCCCGGTTGCCGGGGGACTTCCTCTTGTATATATTCTTTTTTGAAAAAAGAAAATAAAAATAATATTTTGGTAGTGCAAAAATATCTTGTTAGATATCTTTACCTTGTTTACAGCGTTTATTACAACTGACTATCTCCCTCACCCCCTTATTGTTTTAAGGAGTTTTCCTTGGGACAATAATAGTTCTTTTTCTTGCTGACTCCATGGCGATTCATGGTCTGCTGCTGAAAAGGGGGTTTATCCCGGTGCTGCATGCTTTGACCGGGGGAAGGCTAGCTCGCCTAACGGCCCCGGTTTTTAAGAGTGGATAGCCTCGCTCTTAAGATAGATTTCCAAGACCGAAAGCTAGGTCCAGGCATCTCGGGCCTAAAAGGAGTGTAGCTCCGCATTCATGACTTAGCCAGGATCGGAAGCTAGGTCCAGGCATCCTGGGTTGGATGTGGGTTTGACCCCTGACATCCCTGGTTCCAAGATCGGAAGCTAGGTCCGGGCGTCTTGGGCCTAAAAGGAGCATAACTCTGCATTTAGGACTTACACAGGATCGGAAACTAGGTCCGGGCATCCTGGGTTGGATGGGGTTTGATCCCTGACATCCCTGGTTCCAAGAAGCTAGGTCCAGGCGTCTTGGGCCTAAAAGGAGTATAACTATGCATTTAGGACTTAGACATGATCGGAAACTAGGTCCGGGCATCCTGGGTTGGATGGGGTTTGATCCCTGACATCCTTGGTTCAAAGACCGGAAGCTAGGTCCGGGCGTCTTGGGCCTAAAAGGAGCATAACTCTGTATTTAGGACTTAGACAGGATCGGAAACTAGGTCCGGGCATCCTGGACCTCAGTGGAGACTTGATCTTGCACTTAGGATTTTCAGCAGCAAATAATACAAAGTACTCAAATTCTCACAGGAAAAAACCTTTATTGAAATCATCAAATGGAAAGCATTCCATGGTCTGGAGAAGAGGTCGCCGGACAGAGTTCTGAGGAAGTATGAGCCTTTCACAGCATGTCTGTCTATGATCTAAGGTCTTTCCCAGTTTTCTCCAAGCTTTCCAGCGGTTGTATCCTCAGTCATAACTTTGACTTTTCTCATGACCCAGTCGCCCGGATTGAATTTGCTCTTTACGACTGGCTTGTCATATCCCGTTTTGATGGTCTTCTGGTACCGGAGGAGGTGTTGTAGGACCTGCTCTCTCTTGTCGTCAAGAACAACTTTTTCCCTTACCAGAATACCTCTGTTCTCCCCGGTAAGGACAGCATCAGTGCGGGTTGTGGGAGCTAACATTTCTGTTGGCATTACCACTTCTGCTCCAAAGGTAAGTTGAAAGGGTGTCATACCGGTGGACTGGTATGCCCATAAGACCCTCGGGAGTTGCATCACCCAGTTGCCTTTTGCTTTATCCAGCCATTTCTTGAGTGTATCCAAGATGACCCAGTTGGATGCCTCTGCCTGCCCGTTCCCCTGAGGATAGTACCGGGCTGAGAAGTTGTGCTTGATCCCCAAGGATTTGCAGAACAACCAGATGTTGTCGCAGTCGAACTGCTTTCCATTATCGGACACTAGCTCTTGAGAAATTTTGAATTTGCAGATTATATCTTTCCAGAAAAATCTTCTGATATCTGAGGCACATACCTGTACCAATGCTCCTGCTTCAACCCAATAGGAATATGACTAATTGCGGAGCTTTTAGAAGCGGTCCCACAATATCCAGTCCCCACTTGACGAAGGGTCATGCACTCAGGATTGGATGTAGTTCATTTGTCGGGGCATGACCGATCGGGGCATGCTTCTGACATTGGAGGCATGCCTGTGTAAACTTCTTCGCGTCTATCATCATGTGCGGCCACCAGTACCCTTGGATCATTGTCCTTTGCACCAGATTTCTGCTCCCAGAATAGTTGTCGCAGATCCCAGCATGGATCTCTTTCAGTATGACCAGGCCTTGCTCTGGAGTAAGGCACCTAAACAAGACACTGGAGCCATGGCTCTTCATGTATAGCCTGTGTGACTCCCGGTGCGGTATGACAGTGAATTTTCATGCATCCCTCTTGACCTTGGCTGACAGCTTTGGATCTTCAGGGAGCAAACGATGGAGAAGGAAGTTGATGTATGGCTTCCTCCAGTCTTGGTTGTTGCTAGATTGCGGCATCAATTCTGTCTACTTTATAATTCAGATTGTCTGGAATGCCTTCAATTGGTTCCTCCGGCGGGAGCTCCAAATCGATGTGGACATGAGAGAGCGATGGCTCTGATGGGTCCGGTTAGTCCGACTCCGTTGAAGGTGGTTGTGCTTCCATCCGACCTTTGGTAAGGCAAGGATTCCAGTCTTCGAGTTGCGATTCTGGTGGGTCATGTGTCTGACCCTGTAATGGTTGACTCGGCTCGTCCTGCGTGCTGGGCTCGTTGCCGAACTGTGAAGTTTCTTCATTTCTTCTTCTTTTTTGTCCTCTGGTGGTTACCATTAGAACTTCCTTCCATTATCTGCACTCCAGGAGATAGACCTCCGGTAGCGGCATGTCTGGATCTTTGGGCCCGATACTCGGCTCTTTTTGGTATCCGATTGATAGTTGTCGGGGCTCTACAGTGCTGATAGAAGAAGAAAGATATGCCAAGGCATCTGCGTGCCTGACGTCTATCCTTGATCGTTGCTCGACCGTGATGAATTCGAACTATCCTGCCATAGAATGGACGATATCAAGATATTTGCCATCCGATCTTCCTTGGCCTGGAAGGACCAGTTCGCCACTAGCTTTGAATCTGTCTTGACCATGACTCTCTGCGCCCCCAGTTGGAGTGCTGTTCGGAGATCATATATAAGAGCTTCGTACTCAGCTTCATTGGTCGAAGCTGGGAATCCCAATCTGACAGATTTTTCTGTCTTCTGTCCATCTGGGCAGATCAAGAGACAACCTATGCCGGACCCTCTACAGTTACTAGATCCGTCAGTATAGATTGTCCATGCTTCGCTGTCTCCTTCGGCCAGAGACTCCTATGACCGGGGGGCATCGTTCGCCCCCAGTATATCCTCCTTTAGTTCTGGATTGACCGGGATATCCTCGATGGGAAAGTCTGCCATCAAGGAGGCTATTGCATGTCCTTTCTCCACGGTTCTAGGTTCATACCGGATGTGGTATGCGCTGAGGTAGACCATTCGATTAGTCGATTAGACTCTTCCTGCTTCCCAAGAGCTTTCCTGAGCGGGAACTTTGTATAAACTTTGACCGCTCTTCCTTGAAAATAAGGCTTTAGCCTCCTGGCTGCATGTAGTACTTTGTTGATGAAGTAGATTGGTTTCTCCTCCGGTTCTTCCACAAATACGACCGCACTGACTGCTATATCGGATGCAGCCAGAAAGATGCCGACTGGTTGCCCGGTCTGTGGTGCTGTGAGGACCAGAGGCTGAGTGAGATATGCTTTGATTTCATCAAAGGCTTGCTGACAAGTAGGATTCCATTCCGCATTAGCTTTGATTGCGTTGAAGAATGACTTGCACCGGTCCGAGTACCGAGAGATGAACCTGTTGAGAGCGGCTAACCTCCCGGTTAGCCTCTGGAATTCTTTTACTGTCTTTGGAGCGGGCATCTCCAGGACTGCTCGGATTTGATCTGGATTGGCTTCTATGCCCCGGTTGGTCATGAGAAAGGCAAGGAACTTGCCAGAAGAAAAACCAAAAGAACATTTGGCTGGATTCAGCTTCATGTTGTACCGCGTCAGGATGTCGAATGTCTGCTGCAAATCTCGCAAATGATTGTCTCTCTCCCTGGTTTTGACCACCATGTCGTCTATGTAGACTTCCATTGTTCGGCCTATGAGCTCTTTGAAGATGGTGTTGACCAGCTTCTGATATGTCGCTCCGGCATTCTTCAGACTGAATGGCATTACCCGGTAGTAGTAAAACCCCCAGTCGGTGATGAATGCGGTGTGTTCCTGATCTTCTTCGTGAAGTGGAATCTGGTTGTAACCGGAGTAGGCGTCCAAGAAGGACAATCTTTGATAGTCGGCGGTGGTCTCTACCATGTCCGTGATCCTAGGGAGTGGATATGGATGCACAGGACATGCTTTGTTAAGATTAGTAAAATCGATGCAAACTCGAATCTTACCATTCTTCTTCGGGACGGCCACGATGTTGGAAACCCAGGTAGGGTAGATGACCGACTTGATGAAGTTGACTGAGAGTAGCCGATCGACTTCTTCGTTGACCGCCAGTTTCCTATCTGGTGCCATTCGCCTTAGTTTCTATTTTACCGGTTTGTACTGAGGATCTATGTCTAGCTTATGGAAGGCGACCGCAGGGTCTATTCCTGGCATCTTGTTGACACTCCACGCGAAGACGTGGTGATTCCACCGGAGCAGAGTGATCATGGAATCCTTCTCTGCCTCCAGTAGACCGAAAGAGATGTAAGTCGTCTTGTGGGACTACGATCCCACAATAACTTCCTCCAGCTCGTCAACCGCTAGTAATATCCCTGCTTTTGTGTCTGGCCTCCCCTTGGCAGACTTGCCGGGAGTTGGTTGCTATTGATGAGAGTCTGTCAGGAAGATAGTGTTCGCCTTGGTTTCAGAGATGGACTTTCCTTTGACAGCATCGAGATGGAACTTGAATGTCGTCCCTTAGTCTCCCTTGACTTTGCAGACTCCGTTGGGAGTCGGGAATTTGAGGCTCTAGTGGAATGTGGACACTATGGCTTTCATCTGATGAATCCAGTCCCTTCCCAGAATAACGTTGTAGTAGGAGGGGGAGTCGACTAGCAGGAAGTCTATCCCGATGGTGTTGAATCCCACCGTGATTGGTAGGTGGACTCGCCCGGAGAACTGTGCTGGCTCCCTATTGAATCCATAGATAGGAGTCTCATCAGATTCGATGAGACCCTTAGATAGCTCCATAGCTTTGTAAGCGCATGAGAACATAACACTGGAGGTGCTACTAGCATCGACCATGACTCACCGGACCCGGTAGACTCCAATCCATGCTGTGATGACCAGGGCATCATTGTGGGGATAATGCACGCCCCTCTCGTCTTCTTCGGTGAATGTCAAACCTTCGGGGACAATGGACTCAGTATTCATCCCTTCGTTGAAGTTGATTTCATGGACATGCCCTATCCACCGGAGCTTTTCTTGAGCACAATTCTTCCTTTCTGTCTTAGAAGAACCTGGTGTCTATACATGGCAGACATATACAATTCGATCTCCAGTTTTCACCTGTTCGACTGCTCCGGTCTGTACCATGTCAGGGATGAGGCCGGCGTCGACCAGGCGCTGCATTTCATACTTCAATGACCTGCAGTTCTTCAGCTCGTGACCGTAATCGTTGTGATGATCACACTTCTTGGACTTATCTCTTCTGCCCTCCGGGTCTGTCGGAAGGGGTGCAGGTTTGTTGAGCAGCCCTCTGTTCTTGATCTTTTTGAATACTTCCTCGAGAGGGAATCTCAAGGGAGTGAACTCCCTTTCCTTGCGTTCGCCCCCGGTAGGCTTCTCTGACCGGAGGTCGGGTCGACGCTTTCCCCTTCATGTCCGTGTTCCTGTCAGGGGCTTTTACTTTTTTGTGATCCTTGCCAGAGCTTTCTTCCTTTGCCTTCTGCGGCTTCTCGAAGGTTTGGCCTCCGGCAAGTCTCTTTCTTCTGGCTTTCAGGTCGTCCTCCTCCTGAGTATACATTTCCACTTTCTCGAACAAGGCTGAAACAGAGGAGGGTGGCTTCCTCGCCAGTGACCGATACAATTCCTCGTGGTTGCTATTCAAGGCATACTTGAAAGCTTGAATAATGACGCTGTCTGATGCGTCTTGTACCTCAGATAGTAGGGTTCGAAACCTCTGGGCGAAATTTCTGAGTGTTTCGCTCCGGTCCATCTGTAGGGAGAACGGGACTTCAGCTCCTTTCTTGGTCTTCGCATTGAACCGGTACTAAACAGAAGATGGAGCATGGAATCACTTCAAGGTTGATACTTAAGATTCTAGAATGTGTAAAATATGGAGAATATTGTGATAACTCAACCATCCAAGAAATATTGCCAGTATCTTCTAGAATACCACTATATATGGCAGTTTTATACAAAGTTGGCAACAATGGTGGCAAGGATTTGATTTTCAACATATGTTTTTCATTAATATTTGACCACAATCATTCAAAGATTTTATTCTTGACATTTTCTTCCACAAATGATTTGATTAGCAATCAAATCAAATATTATGTAATATTTTGTAATTTCCCCTTTTAGGCTCCCTATGGATCTATAAATAGGGAGCTCTATTCATTGTATTGATCATCAAGAGTTGAGAGCAAAACTCATTCTAATAAAAGTTCTTCTTCTTCTTCTTCTTCTTCTTCTTCTTCTTCTTTTAGTTTAGTTAGTTTTTATTTTATGTGATTTTATTTAATAGATTTTAGTTTAGTATTATGCTAGGTTAATCTCCCTTTTTCAAGGGAGAGATGAAGCCTTTTTCATTTTATGTAGTAGTTAATATATGAGTTATTAAGCTTTAATCCATTAGAGTAATTCTGGAGGTCAAGGATCTAGCGTTTCGAGAGAAGGTTAGAGGTAAGTAATTGCAATGATTTATTTGTGAAATGAAACATTTTACGGTGTTTATTTACTTTCTTCTTAAAACTTTAAATTCTTTTAGTAGGTGGAATATACACTTTGCTATAACTATTTGGGGACACATTGAGTGACGGTCTGAAAGACGAACGTACTCTTTCTTGCCACCAACATAATAGTTGTACATTGTGTTGTAGTCTTTCCTCACATTTTAATGATAAGAAGTATCTTTGATTTTCCAGAATTAATTGATAGACTCTAATGTAGATAGAATAAGTGTTTAATGTCATACCTTTCCATTATGCATTTCGAATCATCTTAGTGTGTAATGAGTATCTATCTACAGATTAATCTTGATAAATCTATATATTATTACATAATTGAATTGGTGGATTCAATCTCTTGAAATTCTCATCATATTTATCTTTTTATAATTATTTCTTACTTTATTAGTAGTTAATCACCAATACCTTGCAAAATTATTTTCCCAATATTCTCTAGATTAGTAAAAATGAGTTTCTCTTCTTCATTTAACTTGGTTCTCTCATAGACATGGATTCGATAACCCTTTCTTCAAGCTATACTCATTTTTAGGTAGTCAAAGCAAGGTTTTGAAAGAGTGCGATCTAATTAACGACTATTTCACATTCTTTCATATACGAGACATGCTTGAGGATTTACAAGTACCTAATTACATGGATAACATGCCAGATTTGAGTGATAATGAAACATCTACAGGTCCATATCCTAACATGTCTGAAGAAAATTCTGAGTTTGATAAGCTTTTGAATGACTCACGTCAACCAAACTTTGGGTCCATATCCTAACTTGTACTAGTGAGCAGGTAAGAGATAGATAGATACAGTATTATATAGCCCTTGTAAATACTAGGTAAAAACATTTAAATTTACTGTTCTTGTGGATGTAAAGTTTCAGTGAGAGTAGCGAGCTAGTACGTACTATGGCGCTTAGCACTTGAGGACTCCTAAGCATTGTAAGCAACGGAAGTTTGAGGCATTAGAAACGCACCAGAACAGTAATAGGTTATCAAACTTTATTCACACAACATACATAGTGATGGGAAAAGAGTGGAATACCATCCAATGAGTAGACTAAGTAACCAACAGACCAAGGATCCCTCATTGAGATTGCTAAGAGAGGTTTCTATATTAGCTGCTTCAATTATGGTAGGATATTCATTGTTATATGTGTGCAATGAAAATATGTTTCAACAATGTGCGCACATTCATATTGGCTACTTATATAATATGGCCACTATTAATGGTGTTCCACACTTATGTTTTCATGTACTTTAGAGTTAATAGTCTGCGATCCATGCCTTTCAGACCTTTATTGTAGATAATGTGTTCCACATGGAACTTATATATTTTCTCTCAAGTATTGTAATTCAGAATTTATCTTCTCTCAAGTCTATATATTTTTTATTCTTCTTCTAGATAATATTAAAATACTTAAAACACATGCATGTTGGAAATAATCAATGTGCATTTTCAAATTGCAGATAGAAGAACTATGGGTGGTATTTAGCTTGCGGATCGAATGGTTTTGGATGACTAGCTATTAGATTGAAGACTTTTGAAGATCACAAGATTATTATCTCTTTTTTTGTTTTTAGTGAAAATGTGGATATTATTAGTTTATGTGGATACGCATTTTGATTAGTAATTCTTAGAAGTTGTTGGTCAATATTTTACAATTAAATGAATGCTTTAATTCAAGGAATATTAATTTTTCTGAATTGCTTTAATTTAAGCAATTTTTTTTTTATGAATTGTTTTATTTTTCATTAGCAATTATGAGAAGGATCTCTACTAGCAACGAGAGACAAAAAAATAATAAGCTTTGCAAATTAGAAAAGGATATTTTGAAAGATTGCAATGACTACAAACGTTGCAAAAGGGGTAATAGTTGCAACGATTATGATTGTTGTTAATTTAAACTCAACTAAACTATTATTTGCAACACGCAAGGGATGTTACAATTAAGTTAATATTTGCAACGCTTCAAATATCGTTGCAACTAAGTTTACTCAATTGCAATGTTATAACGCGTTGCTAGTATATGTATACTTGCAACGCCATAACTATTGTTGCAACTAAGTTTACTCAATTGCAACGTTATAAAGCGTTGCTAGTACATGAGTACTTGCAACGTTACATAACGTAATGTAGAATAGCAACGCTACGACTTGCAACGTTTAAAGCGTATTAGCAACGCTTTATGTCGTTGCAATTATTGTAACCACTAGCAACGCGTTTTAACGTTGCGAATAAGTACTTGTCACTCGATCAAATGCAACGGACGTGCAACGCTATTTTGCCGTTGCTAATAGGCTACATGCAACGCTTTTTTACAGTATTTGCAACGTTTACAAACGCTGCAAAAACGCTTATCTGTTGTATTGGGATTGGGTTTTAATGTAACGACGCAAAGTAAATAATATACCTACGATGATGATGATGATTATGATACTAATGGTGATGTCGTTTTGATGAAAAGGGAATAATGATGTTTTGAAAGTTGATTTCATTTGAGGTTTTGATTATGAATAAAATTAAATAATTAAATAAACTAATAACTAAAAGCAAGTAAATTAGGGTTTGTGAATATATGAGATGAATCATGATCACTTCACCATCCTAGACAAAGTCATGACATTTTTCTATGTATTCAATTTCATGCAACTAACTATCTCTATCTGTATGCCATAGTTACTAGTGAATTCTCTTTTTCTCGATGCCAAAACTCACTCACCTTAAGCTATAGTAAAGTCTTTACGGAGAATTCTTCTAGCATAAACCTAAGGGCCTCGAAATACAAAACAGTGACCCTCAACCTACCCCTCGGTATAGTCGATAGCAAGTAAATCCTTATATTTCAACAAAAGATATAGAATTAGCTTATTTTCTCTCTCTCTCTCTCTCTCTCTCTCTCTCTCTCTCTCTGCCAAAATAAAATAACTAAGCACATGATGTATTGAAAAGTCTCTACATGTAAAAAGATCTCTCTTTTATTGTGATTGAGAATATGAGTAAAATTATACTAAGGTGATCAATCTTAAAATAATACCTTTTCATGCATGAGAATCAAATATATATCAAAAATCATAAATTCATCTAGTAGGCTAGCTCACCCCATAATGGAGATTAGTTCAACATTGAGATGGAAGATGATGCAAAGTGGTAGAGAAAAGTAAAGACATGATTAAACTAGAAAAGATAAATTGCATACATTAATTAAAAACTTACTAAAGGTACCATAAACATGAAGATAATTCTTCTTCTTCTTCTTCTTAATGAAACTTGATCTAGGGTTTGATACTTCAAAACTAAGGTGAAGCATGCTCCAAATTCGTGGAGAACATTGCTTATATAGACAAAGAGGTACGGTTTCACCGAAATACTTCATTAAGGCTTGAAAACTTGACTTTAGGGTTTTCTTGACCTAGGGTTGGCCAAATAACTTGTAAATTTCAAGTTTAGACTTTCAACATAGTTGGAATGGACTGCACATGGGCTTTGGATGAAATTTCAACTTTGGATTTTGACTTCACTATTTTGCCGTATACGAAACTGTAGTCTGTCAGATTTTTAGGCCTTTTTTCGAGTTGCTTCTTCAACTCATTTTGCTAATGTTTCTTGACAGACTTGAATCACACAATGAAAGACTTCCAACGGTGTCTTCATATCGTAAATCAGAGTTCTCTAACCTGGTCTTCCAAAAGCTCGAAGTTGCTCGTTATAGTAGTTTTCTGGACTTTTTTCCTTCGTTTTTCTTCCTTTTGCACTTTCTTCATGTTTTGATCCTATAAACTTGTAAACTAAACAAAACCACGCATATCATATCACTTTATACATTATCTTGGGACAAACATCCATGCTTTCAGCATATACACTTTTTCGCACTTATCACGACTCAACATAAGCCTTCGTCAATCGACTGAGAATCTTCTGTCGCTTGAGTTTGTCATTTTTGTTGTTGAGATTGTTTTTTTTTTTTTTATAAAATTACAGTAAAACCTTGATCTAATAATACATTTATTTTTATTTGTTGGCAATTAAGGTGTATTATATTGTATTAAAAAATAAATGTACATTAGGGTAGGTGGTAACAGATCTACCCCTCACCAATTAACCTTTCCAACTATAGTTACGTTGATTTTAGTGTGATGTAGAAAAGGATTGAATGTTTAATCATAAAGGGTATTTCTATCAAAAAAACAAAATTGAAGTCTCTATCTTTTTTGCTAATTCACATAGTATTTTTGTCCTGCAGACTAAGTCTCTTTTTTTATTTCTGTTACAAAAATAACCTATACTTTCCCGAAATAATTATAATAGTAGTTTTTAATCCATGGCTAAGGGATAGATAAGCAACACAAACACATTTAGTAGTTTTTACTAAATATGATTATGTGAATGATTAATTGACCGACTTTATTAATTGATATGTATACTTGTAAAGATGCAATCTTGGTGATAGATGAGCAACACAAACACAATCACAATATAAATATGCAAAGTGTGTGATGATTTTGTGCACGATAATAATTAATTGGAAATTAGTCTAGAGATAGAAAATGCAAACCACAACACTTGGTTTATAGTGGTTCGACCGTAGCCTACATCCCCTCTCAAAGAGGCATTCTCTAACCATTACAAATCCAATTAAAGGAAGCCAATTACACATAGTACACCAACTCTTCAACCACAAGTATCTCTTGTAAGATAGACTTCTCAAAGCATTGAGTAGGGATATCCTAATCCCTAAGCTAGACAACTCTAGGGTTTCACCTTCTAGTCTCAAATAGAAACAATCAATGAAGATTTTCTTCTTAAATTTCTTCAGAAAGGAGTAAAAAGAAGTAATTGAAGCTCAACTTGTGGGGGAAAGATTCTCAACCTACAACCACACACCTCACAAAAGAATTGAGTTTAATGATATTGGTGGCCGTGTATTAATGGGGTATGGATGGATTTTGAGTAATTACTCCTCTAGGATCTGATAGGTCTTTAGAGAATATGAGCAAACACCATCAAAGATTCTTCAAGCTTTCTCTTGTCTTAAATAAGACAACAAAGCCAAATAGATCCGCTGGTTAAATAAAGGTTGATTAGATTTTGATTTTGAATTTATCTGGGACGAGTCAACCTTAGCCCAATTCAAAGAAAAAATCTTCAAGCGCCTAGGATTCTAACACTGTTCAAACGCCTGAGGCTTGAAGTCTAACAACCTCTAAGATCTTAAATATTTGATGTTTCGATTCTTCCGGGGTTTTCATGTCTTCAATATCTTGATTCTTCATAGTCTTTAAAGGTGTTCAATGTCTTCACACATATACAATGACTATAATAACTTTGTCATAATAATTTATAATACAAACGAATGGGACATTACAATAGTTTCCTTGTTGATATAGAAAATTGACTTTTATTTTTATAAGTCCATCCGCAAGGACTCGCGGCGCAATTTGTAAAACGTTTATCCTCTATTTTTGTGTAATATTTTGAGTGTATTAATAAAATTTCTTCATTTTATTTAATTATAATAGAAAATCCTGAAAACAAGAATTTACTTCCACCTATTAGTTTGTTTCCTTTCAAAATTTCAATTATGGTTGTTATTCTAGAATTTTGTCTTGGTAATTACGATTAAATTGGTCTAATCTAAGTATCTATCCCACTTCTTTAAGCAGTTTTTATCACTTGGATAAAGATGTAAATAAGGTTTGGGCTTATAATTCAAGCACTCACACCTAAACCAAACACGAGTAGTTTTCGATCGGTCCAAATAATTTACAGACTACTAATCATTGGATACATGCTTGATAAGTGGAGTAGTAACCGAATGATATTACAAGTGGTTTAATTTATCTACAAACCATTAAATATCTCCACATTGTATGTTTATGAGATTTCGATAATAATAGTTCACAAACCAATAATAAATCTAAGCTAATTTATTGCTCCTACGATACATCCCTTAATTTGGATATTGTTTTTCGACTTTAGTTTAAAAATCCACGATCTCGATTTAGTAAGTATATATTAAATTATTTATTTTGAGTGGTCGATCTAGATAATCTACGAACCATCAATTTTCCCCTCCACGCTTGGTAAGTATACGGGTAACCAAATATATCAAACTAGTCCAAATCATCCAGAACCCATTAATTGTTTTCTCTGCATTTGGTAAGTATATGAGTAACCAAATATTATTAGGAGTCATCCAGATAGTCAAGAAACCATTCACCATCGTCTCCATGCTTGGTAATTATGTGATCTAACCAAATATGATTACGAGTACTCCAAATATACTTCAATTCATTAATCTTGCCCCCACGATTGGTAATTATATGACTAATCAAATATTAGTTTAAGTAATCAAAATAATCCACATAAAACCATTAATGATCGCCGTCATGCCATCAATAAATTGGTCATTTGATCATTAAACAAAGTGTCGTAACTCGTAAATAACATTTCATTTAATAAATAAGTTATATAATGAAAGTAAGTTGATAAAACAAAAGCGAGATCTTTGTCTTACCGAACAAATCTATCATTCACCATAATTTTGTGGCTTACCACAAATATTCTCAAGATTCTCGAAGAACACTACAAAAACACTGAGAAAAAAACTCTCTCACTACATCCCATTTTTTATACTTTTTTGGTAATACATCCTATAAAATCGAAACAAAACCAAAGAATATAAATATTTATATTGTCAAAAAATCAAATATTAAAAACAAAACCTACCTTCTCAGAATTTTTCTTTGAATATTGAGTTTATAGATTACCACTTAATTCCTTACATACTCGTCAAGCCCCAAATTTTACAATGATAAAAATACTACACTATCTTGTATTTACACTATTGTTCTTTTGATTGGTTTGTAAAAATGCTTGAATATGATCTAAAGCTAACCTTATGTTGTCATTGAGGTTGTGTCATTCTTTTTTTTTTTTTTTTTTTTTTTTTTTTGATAACAAATTTTATTGATAAAATTTTTAAGAATTACACAAAAGTAGAGGACAAATGCGCTATAAACTGTGCGACAAGCCATTAATCATTGTAGGGAACAAGAAGTGAAACTTAGAAAGGGGTTAAATGGGGTTTGAGAGAAAGAAGTGAAAAAGATTTTAGAGAATAACAAGAAATTAAATAAAAAAATTTCTAAAAAAAACACAATTTCTCTAATTTGCTAACTTTATTTAGCAACTTATATTGAAAGTAAAAAACTAAAAATAAAATAATGTGTGCCAAATAAAAATAATAAGAATATATTAGTCAAAACATAATTATTTGTAACGTATGGTTAATGATAGTATAGTGTGGTGTGCCAAAAAGGACTTGCAGCGCAGTTTGTAGCGCACTTGTCATCTACTTTTGTGTAATTCCTTGAGTTTATCAATAAAATAGATTTTTAATAAAAAAGAAAATCAAATAACAATTAAAATAGTAATAATAATAATAATAATAATAAGACTTGATTCATTGTTACAAACAATGTCAAACACTTTTTAGGAATACTTGTAATATGATAAGCAAAAGAGGAATACTCAAATTCCTAAATCTTAATGAATAATGAAATTGATTCTCAAATAAATGCAATTCCATATATGAATCCAACATATGGCTATATAATAATCTCTTTTATCTCTGTAAAAACACATTAGTGTTCTCTTTGTTGTGTTTAATCTTTATCTATCTTTTTTTCATACTTTCTTCCCCCTCTGATATGACAACTTCAACTGTTTTCTTTGACTTCATGCCTACTAAGGAAGAAGAAGAAAAGGGTATGGTAAGTGGAGAATTTCCTCTCACTCCAATCCGTACACAAAGGGTTGAGATACGCAATACTCCTCCCAGACTCTTAGATCTACTAACTCCATGGGAGTGTGAAAAGGTCATGACAGCTAGTGATGTGAGTCACTATGGTGCGGTCGTTTTGGGTCGTGGACATATCCAACGACACTGGGGATTGGATTGGACTGCTCTCAACCGTGGAACTCAAGTAGATGTTACTATAAGGGATGTGGAAACGAGAACTGACCACAATCTCTTATTGAGGAAAACTCTTGAAGATGTTTTCCTCCTCCACAATAACTGGCTTAAGGATTTTGTCTTTCGAAGAAATTTGAAAGAAGGTGATACCATTGGTATGTATTGGAACCAAACATCATCATCCATTTGTTTTTCTGTTTTGAAGCGAGCTACTGGAATGCGTATGGAGTAAGAAAATTATGTTGAAGAATAATACAAAAGGAGTTTGTGTCATCTCTGTTTTAAGATTGTTGTTTTATTGTTAGTGTCAAAAATAATACTCAAAGACCCTGTGACTTTCAGACCCTTTGAGGTTCTATCATTTAACATTTGTTTGCAATTCTATGTATGAGCTCCTTTTATGTAATGCGTAATAAAACTAGTATTTGGTTTGTGTAATGCACTAGCTGGATTTAATTCTCTTTAATTAAACTATCAATTTCAACTAATTGGAGAAAGAATTTTTTTCTAAGGGCATATTCCGCTTCAATAAAGATAAATAAATAGATATATAATATTAATTTATCTACAACTCCATGTAATTAATTTATATAAATGGTTAGTACTGTAATAGAATTTTGCTTTAATTTGATGTGGATATGATATTTTTAAATCACTTAAGAGTATGTATGAAAGTTAGAATATAAATAAATGTTAAATCATATATGATATTCTTGTTGATAGTGAAGATTGTAAAAATTCTATGGTTTAACTCTAACTTGGCAAACTATTGAACAAAGGTTTGGTAATCACTAACTTTTCTATCCAAAAATTTATAATAAATCTCTGGCCATTTACATCAAGGGTAAATCCATGTAAATTCATGTTATATATGAAAAACTACAAATAGTGCTAATATAACAATTGAATATTCAAACAGACAATCAGATAATACGCAGAAAGTAAATAACACACAGGAATTTTTACGTGGTAAAACCCGAAAAGGAAAACGTCCACGGTTGTCCTCGCGACAACAAATAATCCACTAGATGAAAAGAGATGTACAAACCTATCAACTACCTGCACTCACTGCGAGTTGATACTTCTGGTTATCTCTAACACCTTGACTTTACCAGAGCACCTTGATGTACGCACAAGACACTCGACTTCTTGATGAACACACAAGAAGACTCGAAGTCGAATTCACAATAACTCTTGAAGATCACAAAGTTATGAATTGAGAGAAGGGGGAAGAAAGGGAATTGAGTTCAATAGCCAAACACACTTTTGATACCAAAACCTAAACCAAAACTCAAGAACCAGAAGAACAATGGACGGCCAAAGAACTAACTTGTCCTTTGGAATAGAAACCCTATTTATACTTAGGGTGGAAAACAAGGAAAATGGGCCGAAATAGTGCAAACCGACTTTGGACGTTCGTACGTCGATATGACGTTCGAACGTCGCCACACAAAAATAAGCCTGCTGCCTACCATGACGTACGAACGCTCTAACTCGGTACGTACGTCTCCACACGAAACAAGTCTGCTGCCTACCATGACGTACGTACGCCCTAACTTGGTACGTACGTCCTGACCAAAACAAGTCTGCTGCCTACCATGACGTACGTACGTCCTAACTAGGTACGTACGTCCTAACACCAAATCTTCACTCTGACACATGGACGCGAGAACACAGACTCGGGACGATGTGCGTACAACTTGGTTTTCCTAACAATGAACTCAAGGCGAGATAACCATGGACACTTTGTCACAAAATTGATGTCAAACCACTTCGTGCCGATTTCAATATATTTGAATTTAAATTCCCAAGAAATTATAGGTGGTAGAGGTCTATTCACACAAACAGGTGGTGCATGTACATATTAATGAATTTCTTTTTTAGAATAAAAACTAAGGAAAATTGGCTGTAATTATTTGTGTTGGATTATAATACCAATGAGAATGCATTTAGTAGATGTAACAAAAATAGAATTTTTTTTTTTTTTTTCTATTTACTTTCTAAGATTGGTTCTCATTCTGGATATGAGTAAAATGTCATTAAGTTGAAAGAGCAATAAGGCAGTAAGTCTTTGTTTCTATTATAGAAATCAAAGTTTTGAAAGGGTGAGGCTATCACGAGTTACGCCTCGCAAGATATCTCGCAAAGTCAGCACCCCGCCGATAGATTTGTATAGATTTAGATCTGAGTTGGCTTGTATATCTTAATCCCTTAATTGTGGATTAATATATATAACACTAATAACATTGTTCATTCTTCTCTACTTCACCATTTCAAATATTTGTTATCCTCTTCTTTGTCATAACATCTTATCTTTAATGTTCTTTGTATTAAAAATAATTTAACACAATTCTTGATATTACTATGAAACGTTGCAATATAAGCAAAATGTTAGGATTTTCATATCTTTCTACCTAGTTCTCCATCAAATCTAGAACATTTAAGCTTTAGTCTAAATCAGTTGATGTTGTATATAAATTCCTATTTATAAGAGTAATTGTCTTATTTTATTCAAAAATTGAAGAACTTTGAATTTGGATAAATATGTTTTTCATTTCGATTTAATTGTTTTTCTTAGTTCTGGTTGCCTCTGTATTTGTTTGTCACTCCACAATTATATGTTCGAAACAACATACAGTTGTACAGATATTGACATATTAATATACAAGGCTAGGGTCGGGGTTTATCAATTTCTATCCCATTCAATCTCAAACATTCTTACAACTCTACCTAGTTTTTAGTATCACACTAACATATCTCATACAAAAACCAACTACTAGAGAAACCTTAAAACTATTACAGACCTGACCCTAAGCCGTATCGAGTTCAAAACATAAAATCATAAATACTAAACATGACCTTAAATTCCTAATCCTATTAATGGCTTAATAGAAAACCATCCCCATAAGGTGGATTCAGATTGACAACCGTCTGGTCGGCTTAAATTATAAAATATAAATGGATACCTCCTCTGTTGACTCTCATCAATGTAGCAAAATTTTCTGTTTATAAAATTATCAATGATGAGCCAAATGAAGAGGACAAGATCCTTTGGTGCCCAGATAGTAAAGGTATATTCAACTATTTGTCTACCTTTGAGACAATAAAGAGGAAAAGACCTAAAGTAGAATGGAATAACTTTATATGGAACACTCACATTCATCCAAGAACTTCAGCGATTGCTTGGAAAATTATCAACTCATGTACAACCACTGATGATAATGTTAGAAGAAAGGGTATTGTCCTTGTATCTATATGCCCTCTCTACAGGAATGACAAGAAAACATTGCCTCATATACTATGGGGCCGTCAGGTTTCTCAACAACATTGGCAGTGACTTAAACCTCAGTTTTTTTAAGAAATGTTACTTTCCACAATATTAAGGAAGCAATGATGGTTTCAAAACAGTGCGAGTCCTCTCCTTAAACAATTATGAATTTCAACTTTTATATATTAATTCAATGGTGGCCATTTAGAAGCATGGAAATAACATTATCTTTGACAGTATAAACCTAGCACCAAAACATATTAGAAGAGGTGTGTACCCCCAGATAAAGCTCACAGTTCCGCATTCTAAAGCTATTTCTTCCAACTTTGATGTGAATACTTTAGGAAAATTGAAGATCAAACAGATCATCATGGCAGGTTCTCCAACTCAGCAAACTTATTTCTGGGAATCGCCTGGTCCTCGAGTAATTAAGATCAATACAGATGGTAGCTCTTCCGGAAACCATGGGAGGGGATGTTATGGTGTTATCTTTAGAGACAACAATTGTGACTTTAAAATAGTTTTGTGGGGGAAGCTTTGGAGGTTGTACAAGCTTTTTGTTGAATGTTTTACCATAGTAAGAGGTGTAGAGATAGCTAAAGAGAAGGCATGGAGCACGGTGTGGGTTGAAGTGGCTGTTATTTAGGCTTTTGGTAATGGATTGCCACCTTGGCCATTACATGCCAGGTGGAAGAAATTCCTTAAGTTCTTTCCGATTTTAAGACCACTTATGTCTATAGAGAAGTAAACTTTTCTGTAGACCTGACAGCAAAATAGGGTGCATCATTGATTCATCAAGTTGAGGAAGCCTTTGTAGGGAGACCTATATGGTTGCTAAGATGTCAGTCCCCACACACACACTCCTTATGTGATAGTGAGGGGTTGGAAGTTAATGTATTGAGCAGAGTAAAGTGTAGTTTGGTATAACCCACTTTCAATCTTGTAATACTTTATTCTTTGATATATAAAAAATATCCCAAAAATAAAATTAGAATTCATATATTACTAGCTCATGAACTATAATAGCATGACGATGGGGTTTATGTATTCATTCTACTTGAAACTATTTGGTTAAGATTTTATCCTCACTCATCCCAAAAGTGCCAAACACCATATCCTCATTCTATCAATAATATCCCCTTTTAGTCACTACGGGTATCCAGCTATAGAAGATTTTGGATAAGGGTTCACTTACCATGGGCTTCCCCCAAAATCCTTAATGTTAATTAGAATATGGTTAACCTTTATATACTACCACTCCAAACACTTTCAAGGGATGTGGGACTAATCCCAAATCTGGGACAATACAATTCCACCAGCTTACAAAGTCATCATTGGCTCTACAATACGCACAACATAGTCCTAAAATTCTTCCTTATTGAGTGACCGATGAGACATGATGCAACCACCACCATTTTTTGAGGAAGACGCCTTTCTTGCGTACCCCCCATCCTCGACAAGAAATCCTTCATCGGCTCTAATACCACTTGTAACACCCAAAGATTTTATCTTCACTCATCCCGAGAGTGCTAAACACCATACTACTCGTTAATCTCGATATTATCCCTTTTTAATCACTTCATATAAGTCAAGGCCCTTTCGGAACACCCAAGTGGGTGGACCCTGGTTCAAAATCCTCTACTACTAGGTATTCATAGTGACCAGAGGGGGGGAGGGCAATAATAAAAGGGAGGGATTCCAGGAACTCAGGAAATGTTTGACTCAGTTTTGACTCAATCCTATTTAGGGTACTTTGTACATGTTGGATTGGCATGATGCTCGACTCTCTCCAAAGTAAGAAAAAATTCTAAGGTATATGATATGACTAAATATGGACAATATTGACATTAGTGAGTAGTATGGATCCATGGTGATCAATATTCACAAGATGAGTGCTGACAAAATCTCGGGGTGTTATCCATAAATCATTGATTATCACATTCATGTTTGGTAAGTATGAGTAACCAAAGAAACCCAACTATAACTTGACTGAGCTTTTGCGCTATGATACACCCTTTCATTTGGAAAAAGTTTTGGGTTTGACAATCTACAATCTCATCTTTGTATGTATTTAAAAAAAAAATCTTTGTAAGTATTTGAGCGGTCTAGATAATTCCCAAACTATTAATTAACGCCTCCATATTTTGTATATATGAGTAACCAACATTATTATGACTTGCCCCAAATTATTACAACCCATTATCGTTACATCTGACTTGGTAATTAATATGTAACCGAACATTATAATGAGTAATATAAATAAGTTAACAAAAAAGTGGTTTATTGCAACAAGTATATTTCGATGTTGGTTAAGACCCTACTTCAAATTAATTTGCAAACAATGCTTAATAAAGTGTTAGGATTATTTATATAATTATGAGGGTAAATATACAATTTTACAAATAAACCCAAAATACAACTCCATCAAAACGAAACAAACTATAAATCATAACCTTATAAAATAGTATAATCAAATTCCTAATATAATTTTAATTTATAATTAGTATATACAATTCCATAAATGATTCAATATATGTCTATATAATAAACCGCACAATACTCTATTCTACTTTG
Source organism: Aquilegia eximia (assembly GCA_023053565.1). NCBI lineage: Eukaryota > Viridiplantae > Streptophyta > Magnoliopsida > Ranunculales > Ranunculaceae > Aquilegia > Aquilegia eximia. The sequence continues at coordinate 33,104,089 of JALIGU010000003.1, forward strand.
TGAAAATCTTATATTGTTCTCTTTATTTTATTAAATCTTTCATCTATTTTTTTTTTCTTACCTTGTTCTTTCACTTCTATAATGACCACTTCAACAGTATTTTTTTACTTTCTTCCAACCAAGGAAGAAGGAGAAGAAGAATGTGAGGCAAGTGGGGATTCTTCTCATACCAATCTGTTCATATAGGGTTGAGATATGCAATACTCCTCTTAAACCTTTAGATCTATTCATTCCATGGGAATGTAAAAAAGTCTTGGTAGCTAATTATGTTGGCCATTTTGGTAGGCTTATTTTAGGTTGTGAGCATGTCCAATGACACTAGGGCAAGTCATTGTTGAAAATATCACATTATAGTGTCGAAATAGAATATTGGGGGTGAATAGTCAAATAAAAATTCTAGCTAGGTTTAGTTGGACAAATAAAAAAATCCGGAAGCAACACAACAGAAACTACAACTAGCTTTTTAGCTCGTCCGTTGGACGGGGAGCTTGAAATAATTATTAATTAATATTTATTTTTTTGAATTTGTCTTAATTTTAGATTTTAAAGTGTTAATATTTTTGTTAATTTATTTTTGGTTTAATAATAATGTTTAATAAGTTAGGTGTGTTAAAGGTACAAAACCAAGTATTTAGAATATCGATAATATTAATGTTTATTTTTTAAACAAAGATGTACTTTATGGGTTGTACATTTTAGTGTTAATTATGTTATTCTCTATATATTTTTAGATAAATATGAATTAATAATAAAAAAAAAGTTGGGCCATAGCAAAATTGTGAGTGATAGGAAGGTATATTTCTGAACTTTTTGTGCATAGTAAACAACTGACCCATAATCTATAAATGCTACACTATATCATATAATATAGCCTTGTGCATAGAATTATGTGGCACATTACATTATAATACTCAACTTTGGTGTCCGCTTTCTCCGTCCTAATTTGAACGGATATATTTTGGTGAATGAATTTAGAAGTTAAGGTAAGAATATAAACAGTTATGCAGCAAAGGTGTTTTTGTTTATTATACATAAGACAATGGTTGATTTATCCATTATGCAAAGACATTGCAATTGAATCCATAGTATTTTTTTTATCAAATGTAAAACTTTGTATAAAAGTAAGAAGATTATAAAATTTGACCAGCCTGCACCAAAGCATTGCATAGTCAGTTTAGCCCACACAGTAGTCCAGGAGGACATGCCCTCACTGGATCAATACATAGACACCATTTAGATATTCCAATGTAGATACACAGAGATCAGACCCACATCAGATGTGAGACCTGCTTACCACTGTTCTATCATGACGTATCTCCACCCAAATAGCAAGTCAGTGAACTTGATTTTCTTCCTCTTTTCCATCGCAGTCAGAGACATGTTCAGCCATGCCCAAGCAGTTGCTTTTATCTTCTGCAGTACCTGATCATAAACAACTTTCCCATCCCTGAATAAAACATCATTTCTGCATTTTCAGATGACCCATATGACTACAAATGGCAGAATTTCCCATATGGCAACTGCTACCTCCCTACTATTGAAAATACAGTCTTGCATGTGAACTTCGCTCCCTGTATTTTCAGTTAGTATTTATAAATGTTGGTCATTTACTAAAGTTGACCATGTACGAAAAATCAGTTATAAACTTACAATGGCTGCATTTGGTACTGCTTGGACAATCTCAACCAAAGTTTTCCTGTTGGTGACAATCCTTTCCTCTAAAGTGATTGCAGTTGACGACGGCGCGATCAGCTTGACAGTAGTCTCTTGATTACTGTGTAGATGTGTAGTTTGCAATTTTAAAAAAAATAGTATAATTTTTATAATGTGTTTTTTATGTAAGAGAAATGCACTAAACTCTAACAAAGAAATTTAGAACCTGTTAGTTTCCTTCAAATGAGCAACTTCAGAAATATCCAAGTTAACATATATCTTTGTAGCAGTGGTTGACGACAATGAATAGTTACCTACATTGGGTGAACTTAGATGAGTGTGAGTTCATGAAAACTCGACAGTAAATTGTCTTAACATTGTAAGAATAAAGCAACAAACTTAAGCTATTACGTACCATAAAAAAGCTTAACAGTTGATGAAGTTACAACCAAAATAGGGCAACCTGCTGAAGCGATCACAACATCATCTGGTAGTTCCTGAATCGCTTGTCCCCAGAGAGTAACTTTCAAGGTAGTACCACTAACCAGACAATTAATTCTCATTAGTAATACATTCTATAATTTTAAAGTGCAAAGCTCTTCTCAAATTTATTTTTGTTTGTAAGGATTGTTTGTAAGATACCTTTTATCCTTTAAAAATATTTCTTTAAGTGTTCATTTTTCAACGTTCATGACATTCGAAACACTATCCAATTTTCCATACACATCTGTAAGGAAATAAACATTATTTAGTTAACTCTTAACATTGAATGTAATTAAAGACTATTTTGAAGTTGACATTTTGGAAATCCTTACCTGTTAAATAAGTATTGTCTCCATATCTGAACTTGATATTGTTATACTCAACAAAGTCAAATTTAAACTTCGGGAATGTGAGTCTTACGTCGGAAACAGTTTTAACATTTGTATCCCACTTAAAGAATACCTTGTACTAATGTTGGACCGGGCGGTAGACGCCTTTAGCAGGAGATACACTTAAATTTTGAAGAAAGTAAACACCCCCCACTCTCGAATAACAGTAGAGTACTTGGTAATAAGCCTTTTTGGGATGGTCACATGCACTTGATTACATTTTCATCTAGAAGGACCATTTCTACACGCAGAATTTATTTTCCCGTCTCAAAGTCTACTACATTCCATTTCCTGGATACACCCACTTTCACTTTCCAGAGGTCTGTAGTATCATCAATTTCAGATAAACGATGCAAACTGGTGCATGCCATTGTCGTGTACACCTACAGGTATAGAACTATAATTATGACCCAATACAGAGAATTAATTAAGGAAGAAACATTAAAAAGGAGGCGACATAGGATGAATTCAAAAATCTAGAATTCCAAAAATGGGCATCAAATACAGAACACAGAATTAAAGTAAAGATTATATAGGTAACAATAAATTGATAAGGGAAACATATTATGTGTACTGAACACAAAATGATTGATGTAATTCTTCTTTTATTGAGTATAAACAGCAGTAAAATTATAAGGAACCCAAATTGAAGTGAATAAATCCAGTAAAAAAATTACAATTACAAAGGCAAACAACGGCATATGATTTCTAAACTTCTCTTAGTGTACATGGAAGCAAATTATAAACGACCCAAATTGTAATCAATAAAGCGAGTATTAAAAAACAACTCCATGTAAGTAACAATTCTAAAAGAATAACAAATACCTAATAATTTTAGAATAAATACCTAATAATTCGCACACACAGAAAATAGAAAAAGAATAACAATTGTATTCAAACCTTTTGAAAATTGGTTGTTGATTTTTCGGCAGATGAATAGGAAGTCTAATTGCAGTAGATGAGAAGAAGAAGAGAAAAGTGATGAATTCATTTGCTGTAATTTCAATTTATAACTTTCGAAAGATCGACGAATCAATACGTGTGTCTTTTGGATAAATTGTGGCTGTTGGAAGAAGATTTGTAACAATAACTTCCAAGTAAAGTGAAACCCGACGTTTGAATATATTAATAAAACGATGCGACGGTCGGTGAAGAAGATAAAATCCAACGATTGGAATAGAGAACGATAAGGACGATTGGAAAAAAGAGAACGATTGGTGTAATAGGGAGTAATAGTAATTTTGAGAATTCACAGGGACAAAATTGAAAATCTTCTTTAGTTATAATAATTTTTAAAAAGATAGAGGGATAAAATTGAAAATCTACTATACTTTTACTGATGTGGCTGTGGGATTATGTAATAGTTTTAGAGAAAAATTTGCCCCTTGGTGCTGCGCTTTATATTAAAGGAAGAATATGCATAAAGAAACACCCAACAAACAAAAAGCCCAAAACTAGGTTAGTATTGGTCTTAGTTTGACAAGGTTCAATCGACAAATTAAAGACCTTCACCAATCGACTCAACATAAGCCTTCTTCAGTCGCCTGAGAATCTTCCGTCGCTTGAGTTTATGTCATTTTTGTTGGTGTGATTGTTGTTTTTTTTTATAAAATTATAAAATTACAATAAAACCTCGTTCTAATAATAGGTTTTTTTTTATGCTTGGTAAGGTGTATTGTATTGTATTAAAAAATAAATGTACATTGGGGTGGGTGGTAACAGATCTACCCCTCACCATTCAAGCTCGCATTAAGCAATAGTACAAAATTTCATTATCTGAACCTGTAGTAAACAGTATTTGGGACCTTTTAAATATCTGACTAACTAATTATCTCCTTTAAATAATAATTTTAGTCGGTCCCAACTTGGCCACTTGGGCACAACTTGTTAAATTAATATTTTGTTAAATTTATTAGATAATATATGTTAAAAAAAGTCTTTGAGGGCCAAACTAATATATAAATTAATAATTACTTGATAAACAAATATGTTTTATCTATTCTCAAAATATAAGTCTAGATGTTGTTTGTTCTTCCTAAAACTTATGGCTATTTAGACTAAATCAATAAATTTTTGTAATACGACGAGGATATTTGGTGTTGTATTGTGTATTGTAGAAGAAATTATTCAATATCATTATTGATTTTTGTACTTCTTTTCGCGGAACCGATTTTAGAGTAGAACTACCATCTTCAACTTTATGATTATAGACAAAAAAAAAAAAAAAATAGATACAAAAAATATAGTTAATTATGTAAATTAATAATTTATTAATTCATTGACTCGCCCAAGGCTATTAATTTATCGAGGTTTTACTGTAAAAAGGTTGAAATGAAGAGGGATCTTGGGCCTTACCTCGTTACAAGTAAGGGAATTGTCATGGGCCTCCCAAGCTTGTATATCCAAGGCTTTGTTACAAGGCTTGTTAACAATCAAATTCAAGAAAAACAAATTGAGAAAAAACTTACATTCAGCTCCCAAAGTCAGCTCTTAGAAAACGAAACGCCAAAAACAATATAGCTTTCATTAGGTAGCTGGGAAAGTGGTGATCTGCACAAGAGTACTTCAAAATCCAATGCCTTCTTCTTCTTTCCAAACTTCTGATCCTTCTTACAACATGGAGGAAACATACTTCAATGATTGCATTTACAGTGCACTGAAGAATCCATGTGTCATAGGCACTTTGATGAGTTTGAGTCTTTTCATAAATGGTTTGGATGGATTTTGTGTGGATGTTGGTGGAGCTATTATGAACATAAAAGGTGATCCAATCTTGGTAATCTTCCTCTTTTCTCCCTAACTAATCCCTAAAGAGGATTGGTTGTACTTCGAAGAGTGGTTGAGATCTGAGCATGGCCTTCAATTTAAAGACATGTGTGTGAGCCATGGTACTTCTATGGAAGGTTTACCATCAAGACTTGTGACAGTGGCAGTGATGCTTCCATCTTTCCTCGTGATTATAATAGTTCTAATGACGATGACATGGTTCTGAAGAGGAGGAGAAAATCAATGATGATGATCAAGCTGAGGATGAAGTTGTTGTAATTAGTGATGATGGGGAGGAGCTTGCTGCCAATGGTGGAGACAATGGTGAATATTTTGTTCTTGATGGTGGTGACAATGAAGGGCCTCAGGAACCTAGTGAAAATTGATGATTTTGGACCAACAAATGGCCTAAGATTGATTGAGTAAGTTTTACCTGAAATTTTCTTGTTTTTTAATCTTTTCCAACTTGGTTTTATCATCTGGGAAGTGAACCATATAGGCATTGTAGTCTTTCTTTCTTTGTACTTCTTGGCTGTTGAATTGTCTTTAATTTGATCTTGCATGTCTAAGATTTGGAATATTTTTCTTATCCCCAACTAGAATCTACAAGTCATTTTTTTAAGATTGTTTTGTGCGTTGTAAAGAAGTATGAGACCCGTTATAGATATTTGGGACTCGTATCTAAAATTAATTTATAGATATTTGGGACCCGTTGTAAAGAATTAATTTATTGACTATAATTTTATTTTAAACAATAAACGTATTCGATTTCCCAGATAAGTTGTGAAAACGATGTGTTTTCAGCAAAAGGATGATGGAAGTTAAATTGAAGGTTACTTCAGATTATCTTATAAAATTAGAGATCAATTTATCCAAATTGAATTGCAATTCATGTGAATTAGGCTATCAATTTATTATGGTATTTAGGAGAGAACAAAATCAAACAACAATTCTTATGAATTGTGTTATCAACTTATGAGAGAGAGAGAGACTCGTTACGGGGACTTGTTAAAAATATACTTTAACAAACTTGAATTATAATGCATATAAATTAGGTTTTTACCTATGTTGTTTTGGTGAGAACAAAAGTGAATTGCAAATATTGTTATCTATCACTTTATGTTATTTTGGAGATAATATTTGAATTATATATAATTCTCGTTCATTATAATATTAATTTTTATTATTTTGGGAAAAGAGTTTTTCTTAACTGTGCTTCGTTATTTATTAAGGAAGAAGATTTTTGAGACCGTTAAAACATTATCCAAATTGTAAAACAATGTTTGTAAATTCGACTATTAATTTATAGAGCAAATTAGACTTACCCCACAGATTTATCAATTTAATTAGACTTACCCCACAGATTTCAACTTATTTAGAGAAACCCCACAGATTTGTAACAGACATTAGTCAACCATCAGTTGACCTAGTCAAACCCATATTTTAACATGTATTTTGACACATACTACCTTAAATACCCCTAAACTTATATACGAATCATTCTTCCCCAAAATTGTGCATCTTGTACAAAGGAATTCATGATACCAAACAATTATTATGTTGACCCATCACATAAAAAAGATGAAACTGGTACCTAAAACCCTAACTTAATTTACTTGATCGTACTATGCCCCATGTTTTGGTACTTTTTTCATCTTGTTTCATTAACACTCCAACCTTCAAACTATTGTATAAGTGAAGAAGATGATAAATTGTTTGCGTGCTTTCTATTTTAATTGGTTTGGAATGTAGGGTTATATCTCTATCTTTGGGTAAAAAATCAGATTTACCATAATCTAAGGGTTGCAAAACCATGTTGCCATGTGTTTAAATAAGTTTTTTGTCCATGTAAAATACTTTAGGGATATTTTAGATATTTAATGTTAAAATACAAGACAAATCTAAGTTTGACTGGGTCAACTGACGGTTGACTAGCATCTGTCACAAATCTGTGGGGTTTATCTAAATAAGTTGAAATCTGTGGGGTAAGTCTAATTAAATTGATAAATATGTGGGGTAAGTCTAATTAGCCCTAATTTATATTATTTTGGAAAAAAACAAATCAGATTACAAATTCTTGTGAACTAGGCTATATTATGCATATGGAGAGCCCAGAATTAAATTATAGTTCTTTTAGATTATGCTAATATTATTTATGCCATATTAAAGATAGTGCTTTCTTATAAAAGAAAATAAATATTTTAGACCCATTATGAAAAGTTTAGAATTAAATTGTAATTCTTGTGAACTGTACTCTCAGTTTATGCTATTTCAAAGAGAAAGATTTGAGACCCGTCTTTTAAGACTTGTTATAAAAATTATCAAATTTGAATTACAATGCATGTAAGTTAAGCTTTTAACATACGCTATCCTGGAGTGAGCAAAATGGATGCATTTATTGTGATCTAAATTAATGAAATTTCAACTACTTAAAATTTGAGAACTCATAGTGTAGATATAGATAAATTAAATTGCAATTCTTGTGAATTCACAATCAAGTTAAACCTTTTTTAAGAGAAATTTTTAAAAATTGTTTTTTGTGTTGTATAAAGATTATTTTGCATTGTATATAGTAGTATGAGACCCGTTATAAACATCTGGGACTCGTATCAAATATAGTATTTTAATAGATTAAATTAAAAGTTTAATTTTAAACAACATACATATTCAATTTACCGGATAGCAAAATTGACTTGCAATTCTTGTGATCTATCGATTTATGTTATTTGGAGATAATATTTGAATTATAATTCTTGTGGATTACAATATCCATTTTTATTGTTTTCAAGAGAGAGTTTTTTTTTCTGTTTTTTTTTTTTCTCGTTGTATAGTCTAAAAGAATTATTTGGGACCCGTTAAGAAATTATCCAAATTGGATAACAATACTTATGAATTTGATTATCAATTTATATTATTTCGGGGAAAAAAAAATCAGATTGCAAATTCTTGGGCTATCAACTATGCAATTGTGGAGCTAGCAGAATTAAATTGCAATTCTTGTGAAGACCCATTACTGACTATTGAGAGTCGTTCAAAATTATCTCATTTAGATAAAAATGCTTGTAAAGGTTATCGATTTAAGTAATCTTGGAGATGGACAAATCGATTGCATTTATTTTTATTAATTGGGCTACTATGAGCTGTGTTTTTTGAATTGCTATTCTTGCTAATTAATATTAATTTATGCTATTTTGGAAAGAGATTTTTGAAGGATTTTTCTTGTATAGGTAAAGAAAAAATAGCTGATTTTAGCGAGAATGAATTTAGGAGAATGATGTGTGTTTTTAATAAAAAAAAATGATGAAACAAATACACATATTGTGTATTTTTATTTATTTATGAATTGTTTCACCAGTAACCAAAGTTTTTAATTATAAAAAAATAAATGATGATAGGTGGGATAATTATGTTAGAGTGTGAAATTACATTGAAGTCCATTTAAATTAAATGAACTTGTGCAATTACTAATATATTCAAATTGGATTAAAATTCTTGTCAATTAGACTATCAATTTTGGCCAATTAGGTGAGAGAATATTTTCTTATAGGTAAGTTCTTGTATAGTATAGGATAAAGATTTAAAGCTTTGAAATTGATGTCTATTGATTATTCCATCACACTTTACTTGCAATCCTTCCTTTGAAAAGTAATCTGCAGATGTATTCCCTTCTCTATAGATGTGATTGCAAATTATATCCATCTATGTTGTCAAGTTATGTATTTGAAGCCATATACCATGGAATGTTTGCTTGCTTGTGGAACAATGGGACAACTAAACTAAAGTCTAGTTGTGGATTAATTTTTGTGTATCCTAGCCATATGCATAGTATGAGACCATCAGACCATCTACCAATGCCTTTGGACTCTGCAAAATTGTTAGGCCCATTACCATAGTAAGCTTAGAAGTTGTCTAGATGATTACCTAGATAGTCTCTTATAATTCCACCTCCTGTTACATTCTCATTTTGGTATATTTCTTCATTTTGATTTTTTCGATATAATTTTATTCCCCACAGGCGGTGCCAAATGTATTAACCTGTTTCCAGATTAATGCATTCACAAGGTCAGATCGTTGTTGGACTAACCAAAGAGGGGAGTTCGAGATCGGGGTGGCTGCACCTCGATGAGATCGAGATTGCCTACGTACTCTAGTTCGAGGGAATGGAACCTAGAGATCAAGCCATCGTAGTTCTATTCTTATAGAAAGTGAAGGGGCGAAGATCATGGGATCTTGTAGATTCTCCGACATCTTTATGATTGCGTAATATCCTCTAATGATTGTGTAACAGCTGCAATGATTGTGTAACAGCTGGAGATATTCTTTGTGCATTGATTTAGGGCACGTGCGTATGAAGAGGTCGCCAATAGTCATGTAGTCGAGCTGCTATGGTCGGCCTTCAGTTAGGTCTAGTGATGGACGACCTGTTGGAATGATGGGTAGGCCACGTGCTACTGCTTTCTCATTAATATCAAAAAGGTTGTATGAAGAGATGTAGGCTTGATTCCTGAGTTGGAGATGAGCATAATGAACATATGGAAACTAGTGGTATTCTCATTAGTTCAGTGTCCAGTGCTACTGCTTTCTTTAAGAGCTTCCAAATGAAGAAAAAAATCTTGGTTGGAATAACGTGAGACCAAATTTTCTTCATAAAATGGGAGTTTTGATTAGCTCATTGTTTGTGTTGAATATGTGATATTATAAAGAATGCTCCTATAGAGGTAAAGAATGCTCTTGTAGAGGTAAAAGGATTCTGTCAGAGCTTGTCGTTGATCTTGAGTGAAGCATGGCAGACTGAAATTGATTATAGAAACATCTCTTAGAGAACAATCTGTAGTGTCTTCCGGAACCAAAGTGATCACCTAAGGTCTTACCAGTTTTTATGTAGAACATTGAAATTCCTTGTCCCAAATTCTTTCCATATCTTTATAGCAGAAGTTATCAACTTGATGCTCCTTGTAGTTATCAAATTCCATGCAGACTTCATTCTAAAAACTTTTAGGACTAGTTTCACGGGCCTAATCCCCAACCCTCCTTTGTCAACAGTTCTTGTTATTTTCTCCCAAAAGACTTTTTTACTTCTATGTTTACCATCTACTTCACCCCAAATAAAACTTGAGAATATGGAAACCAGAGTTTTAACAACTTTTTGTGGAACTGAAAAGGCAGAGAATAGGTATATGTGCATGCTTTGTAGAACATGTTCAGTAGCATAAGTTTACCTCCCTGAGTGAGTAGTTTCTTCTTCCAACCAGCCATTTTCGTTCTTACTTTATTGACGAGTCCTTCAAAGTATTCTGTTTTGGCTCTCACTTGGAATTTAGAAAGCCCCTAGATATTCCGGTGGAAAGGATTTGTGGTTAAAAGATGTTGAATCATATGAAATCTGTCAGGGTCGATTTCTTGTCCATTATGAATGTGTTTTTTGATGCATTGATGTTCTAGTTTGAACATTGACAATACCTCTTTAGAAAAGCCACGCATCATTCTGTTGAGATTGTTGTTCATGTGTTGTTTTATTTTTACTATAATAAAAAAGATACTTATGTCCATAGGTGAAAAAATCGAAAATGTCGGGCGGCTATTCACGAAATATTCCGGTTTTTTGGAATTCGGAGCGGTACGGCATACGAATAATAAACGAAATATAAATCTCCCCATGTCGCTCGGATATTTACGAATATTCGCGAAATATTCGGCAAAATACGAAATTTTCTATTCTGAAATTAACACATTTATTTTTAATTCCCACCAAACTAGAACTTTCGATGAGGTTATCAAAAAAGGGTCCAAACGCGGATCGTCAATGAAGATGGACCGATAATGATGATGCACTGATGGATTGGATCGTCAACGAAGATGGACTTGATCTCGAACTGGATCAAGCACCTCGGATCCCAAACGTAAAAATTGCTGCGAGGCTTAATGTGAGGGTTGAAGACAATATTTTGCCCGAAGAACCACGACACACAATGTTTGACGTCCGCGATTCTCCTGATGACCCTGTTGGGGACCATCCCAATATTCATGGTGATGGTAGTGACATGTTCAGAAGTAAATCAATTTCACGTTCACGTTCACCTTCCGATGATGATGATGATGGAGGCAGTGACCAAAACGTAGATGTTGGTCGTCAAAGGAGAAGATCAGAAGCCAGTGATTCACTAAGAGAGCGCACCCCAGAAGCGATCCGTTTCACGGAGAGTCTCAATTTCTTTTTGCCACCCAAGATGAAGACCATGCAGGATGGCAACAACCAAGAGAAGAAAAACGACCTCGACAGAAAAGACCGTATCCTAAAACGGAAACAGAATCATCTAGGGTATCTTCCCAAGGTTCATAGAACATTCCTGACCAGTTTTCTTCCCAAGGTTCGTGGAACCTCCCTTATTCTCAAGGCAACATCCAACCTACGTATGTTTACCCTCATTTTTCTTATGGTAACATGGGAACCTCCCAAAGTGATGATTCCAGTGTACCATCCTACCAAACCCAACCAGATTCCAGTGGTTCTTGGTTTCCTAATATAGGGAGTTGGTTGGCCCCAATGACAAGTGGGTCGGACTTGCAGTCAGCCGATACATTAATGCCGGTTCAACAATACTCGGGATTTCCTATCTTTGAATCATTTGCTCCGTATTGTACGGATCAAGATGCATATGATATACATATTGACCAATTCAGGTCGTACGAGCAAACAATGTCATGGGAATATTACTATACTAAGTTCGTCCCCACACGTATGCGACTCGAAGCTCATCGGTTTGACTTGGGGGGTCTATCATTCTGGGGTTAGCATGTCTTTTATTTTGATTATTAAAATAAAATTATGGGTTGAGTTGTTATGAGGTTGTTTGTGTTTAGTTCTTATATTAGAAACAAATAAAAGTTCCGTGAATATCCGCCCGATATTTACGATTTTTTCACCTATGAGTAAAACTATCTTGTGTAATAGTTCTGTCTTAGCTTCCTTGTATGATTTATCGCGTGTTTAATTTGCAATGTATGTTTTTCTTTTAATTATAAGTTTATACATTAAAACCAGAAGAAAAACATGACAATAGCAGAAAACCTTCTAATTTTTCGCGAATATTCGCGAAATATTTCGTGAGAACTATGTTTGCCAAATCTCCCATATCCGATATTAGGGTCCGGATATTCGCGGAATATTCCGATTTTTCCAAGGTCGGATATTCGGATATATTCGAAATTTTCACCTACGCTTATGTCTCCCTCATGGTCTGTTTGCAATTTTATGTAGGAGATTGGTTTTATGTATAGTGATATTAAGCTCATATAAGAAATAGACCATATATAAATTAAATTGAGCAAATAGGTTTTACAAAACTTAAAATCACATCAGGATAGAGTCCCATGGGTAATTTGAGCAGAGCCCACTTAGCAACTTCATGAGCCTCAACATTATAATCTAACTGAAATTCACATCAGAGAATTCATTACATAGTAGCAAGATACTATTAAGGGTGATTTAGGTTTTGGTCACCACTTTTTAGTATAAATTAGGTTTTGGAGCGGGTTTTTTTCTTTATTAGGGTTTAGAGCTCATTTTCGAACCAACAACTAAAAAAACCCGGTTGAACCGAAAATATTTTCAAAATACCTAAGTTTACCCCTGAAACTCACGTGATCTGCACGTGATCACTAACCTTAATATAGTTTTGATCAGGGGTATTTTGGCCATTATAAACAATTACTTGGGTCAATTGTCGGTTCAGCTCTAAACCCTAATAAAGAAAAAAATCGGCTCCAAAACCTAATTTATACTAAAAAGTGGTGACCAAAACCTAAATCACCCTACTATTAAACAACAGCACAAGATTTATTTAGTTGGTTTGGGTCTTTGTCTTCAATCCTTGAAAAACAATTTGACAATCTCCTATGATAACAAGCCTACCAGTGTATTCCTTTCTAGCCAACAACATTCCAATCTCTACTCCCATGAGCCAGCTTCCTTTCCTGTAAGCCAATTACAAGATTTTTCCATCATCATTCATGTAGACAACAGCAACTGAACACTTATTTGAAACATTATCACAAGCAACATCTGTGAACACATATGAACAATTCAAATCTTCAACTGGATTTAAACTAACATCACAATTCACAAGTCTTAATTAAATCTACATGCCATTGTGTCCATAATCTATGTGTTTTTCGTTGAACCTGCAAAATCATATCATGTGGTCTGAATTTATGCAGCTCAAATTTGACTAAATTCATTGTTTATTTCGTACAATTGTGTTACACCCCAGGTCAGCAGGTGGTTTGCCGAGGGGGGGGGGGGGGGGGGGGGGGGGGGGTCCTACGAGAACTAAGAGGGGGATGTCCTGATATTGGAATATAGGATGGGAGTAGTCTCACGATGGGTGACCTCCTTGGAAGCAGGTTGTTGCCCAACAAAACCCCACACTGTCGGTCATCCGCAGTGGCCAAGTGGGGACAATATCAATGGTGATATAGGTCGGGTCGCTACAAATGGTATCAAAGCCGATGACGGTTCACCTGTCGAGGGTGGGAGAGTATGTTGGAAAGGCGCCTAGTCCAGAAAGAGGTGACGGTTGTGCCGTGTACTCATCTCGCGAGGGGCAGGGAACGTCGAAGATCTGGGGTTGTATATTCCAGAGCCGATGACAGCTCTCCTCTAAGGTGGTGGGATTGTAACACCCCAGGTCGGCAGGTGGTTTGCCGAGAGGGTAGGTCCTACGAGAACTAAGAGGGGGATGTCCTAACATTGGAATATAAGTATAGATCCGTTATATATTATCACCGATGGTTCACCAGTCGAGGGTGGGAGAGTATGTTAGAAAGGCACCTTGTCCAGGAAGGGATGACGGTTGCGCCGAGTACTCCTCTCGCGAGGGGCAAGGAACGTCGGAGATCTAGGGTTGTATATTCCAAAGCCGACTGACGGCTCTCCTCTAAGGTGGTGGGATTGTAACACTCCAGGTCGGAAGGTGGTTTGACGAGGGGGTAGGTTCTAACTCCTACGAGAACTAAGAGGGAGATGTCCTGACATTGGAATATAGTATAGATCTGTCATATATTATCACCGAGGCCTTTTGGACTCACTTGGCTCCAGAGTTCGAAAGAACTCCGAAGTTAAGTGTGTTCGGGTGGGAGTAGTCTCAGGATGGGTGACCTCCTAGGAAGCAGGCTGCTGCCCAATAAAACCCCACACTGTCGGACATCCGCAGTGGCTAAGTGAGGACAATATCGGTGGTGATATTGGTCGGGTCGTTACAAATTGATTAATGAAAGACACCTTGTTTAACATCCTCTAAGAACCAATTGATGAAAAGTTCCATCTAATCTATTACCTCGTACCCAGATCTAACTAGCACATGCAAACATATAGGACTTTGTAGCCACACTCTCACTGCCCGGTCACTAAACGAAAAATGCAAATTATTTTCCACTTTCCTTTGGCACCTAATACACAACACATCCTTTAAACCTGAATTTTTGTAGTGCCTCACCAGACTGTTTCTTAACATTTTCCATTACAACAACTGCAGAAAAGAAGGTTGTTTCAATTTTCAGAGGTTTTCTTATATATTAAACCCAACTTACTGATAGTTGGTATTTGACTACCTACTAACCAAAAGATGATTTATAAGAGAGATTTTCCTTCTTGTGCCTGTAATAACAGGTTATCAATGTAGAACAAGTAACAAACAAGGGACGTACCCACCTCGAATGTGGAATCTTTAGCTCAAACACAATAGAAAACAATAATTAAAGAACACCAAATGAATCAACTAATAAGATGAGATTGATTCTAGTTCCTACGGGAAATAAAATAAATAAACTATTAATACTACTTAAACTAATATTAGAAGATGGAAAAGGAAGAAGATCTTATGATGATTAGGGGAAGGCAATGTTTGAGAAGAATAAAGAAGGATGACTTTTGCTCTGCTGAAGTCACTTAGTTAACTCACCTCCTTTGTTCACATGCTCCCTAAGCATTTTTCTTTTCCGTTTTTAGTTGTTTTTACAGATCTCACCTTGAGCTTATCCTTTCATCTTCTAAAAAATTCCCTTTCTTAGTAAGTCCTCCATGGATCTCTCCCTCTTCGAGCTTCCCAAATCCACTCTTCCTCCTTCCATCGCTCCTTCCCCCTTAGAGGCATCTAATATTCCTCAACCAACTGAAATCCGAAAACTGAATCCTTCTTCACACAACTCATATGCTGCTGCTGCAAAATCTTCTCTTCATTCCAATGTTGAAACTTTCAATTTCCCTCCCCCAGAAAAAATGGGTGAATACCCAGCTATTATAGTCCCAACTAAGGCTCTTGAACGTGGAGTGGATTGGACTACTGTAAACATTGTTTGCTAGGTCGAATTGATCTACAGAAAATCTCACTTGAAAAGGTGAGATCTTTGGCTAAAGAGAAATGGCAACCAAAAGGAAATTTGTTGATTACACCAGTTGGGAAGGGTTTTCTTTTCATCCAATTTGCGAACGCTGAATATATGAACATAGTCTGGTCTATGGGAAGCTGGTTGTTTGATGATGAGCCTCTTAGACTCAGTCAATGGAGTCCAAACTTCTCTCCAGACACTTTCAAACACTCCCATGCTCTTGTTTGGGTTAGGTTACCTGGGTTGAGCCAAGAGTATTGGGATCCAGAGTCTCTTATGGCCATTGCTAGTGGGGTTGGCAAACCCATGAAGGTTGATGACAAGACCCTTAACCGAGAGTTTGGCTACTTTGCGAATGTATTGGTTGACATAGACCTCTCTGATCACTGAATGTAAGAAATTGAAGAGAGTCATGGCTGCTAAAGAACAAGAAACAAGCAAATTTGCTGCTATAGAAGCCCAACATCAAAAAAATGATACCCTTAAATCTTACAAGAAAAATTCGCAAGCTAAATTGGTGCCAAGTATTCAAGCTGCAACAACCATGCCCCCTGTAGAATGTTCAAACCGGGAGAAACTCAATGGTAATAGATTTCAAACACTTGCTTCCATTCTCGAAGAAAAAGGTATCTTTACATTCGCTCTTATTCCCACAAATTTAACTTCTTCTTTTAACACTTCTTCAGCCAAACTCTCTATCTCAACACCTACCACCATTAACTCCACATCTGCTCCTATCGTCAATGACACCGTGAATCCCGTTGTTCCAGTTACACCTAGCCTACATTTAATACTTCAAAATCTGTACCATCAACAACTTCAACTCCAATCCCTTTTCAGCCAACAACCATACTCAAAAATCCGCATTTGACATCTTCTAAGGCCTCTACATCTAACACACCCATTACTTTCACTACAACATCGCCTGCTCCAACTCTTTCTTTTCCTCTCATGACCACCTCCTCTAACTCAAGTACCACTCCCACTCCTTCTTCTAATTTAATTCCAACTCCAGCTCCCTCTTCTCTCTCCATACCCATCTTTATATCTGTTGGTCAATCAGAAACTATACCTATCTCCCAACTTGAAGTTGTTTTTGAGACTCCTTTGGAAGAATTACAGCCAGCTCCACCTCAAACTGTTGAGGTTGCAAAACCGCCAGACAAAGAAGCATCTCTTGTCTTGAAACTAATGTCTGACAAGCACCAAGATACATGGGCAGACAAAGCTGAGAGTGACGAACAAAAAACTGAAATTGAAACAAAGAAAAATCAAGCCAGCCAAAAACCCAAAGCAAAACTACATCAAATGTTAAACCCCAGACTCGAGCTAGAGCTGGGGAAGAGACTTCCAAAAAGTGAGTTAACTCACGTCCCCCCTCTATTTTGTTATTGATGAAGTGTTTCTATTGGAATTGTAGAGGTATTGCAAAAAAAAAGAGCTCAAAAGAGACTCAAAAATCTCTTACATGAGCTCAACCCAGAAATTATTGCTATAGCCGAACCCAAAATCCTCCCTAACCAAATTCCACTTAGTACTTTGCGATCTTTTGGCCTGGCCACATCCATTATTTCCAATTCTACTTCACAGCCTATTCCTAACATTTGGATTCTATGGAAACAAGATGTTCCTCAGCCCACTGTCATCAGCTCATCAAATCAACAAATTACTATTTCCCATAAAGGCTCTCATATCACCTTTGTCCATGCTAGCTCTTTATATGTTCATAGAAGGTACCTATGGCAAGAACTCTCTCAGCTGAATCTCTCTCATCTCTCTTGGGCCATTATTGGTGATTTTAATGCTTATAGATCCCCAATAGAGAAAAAAGGATGTCTACTTCCTTTGGCTGCTGCAATGAATGATTTTAATGAATTTATTAATGGTCTTGAGCTCATCACTCCACCACACAGAGGAGTCAAATTTACTTGGTGCAATAAGCAGTCTGGCTCTAGAAGAATTCTTGGCAAAATCGATAGAATCCTGGTCACTCTCCAATGGCTAATAAGTTTTCCTGGATGGTTATACAAATCCCTTGGTCGGTTATGTTCTGATCACTCACCTCTCTATGCATCCTCCCACTCAATACCTAAGCCTCAAAATTCCCCCTTCAAATTTCACAAAATGTGTTCTTGTCATCCTGAGTTTCTCAAACTTGTTGAATCGTCCTGGTCTCCGTATATTCATGGTAATCCCTTCTTTGTGTTAACTCAAAAACTGAAACGTCTCAAAGCTTGCTTAAAAATCTGGAACAAATCATCTTTTGGCCACCTCGAAACCAACATTAAGGTCGGAACAGATCATCTACATATGTTGCAGCTACAACTGGATGTTGATCCCTTTAATGAAGAATTAGCCATGGAAGTAGATCAACAAGAAAAGCAAATGGAAAGGCTCTATGACCAACAAGCCATGTTTTGGCAGGAAAAATCTGGTATGAAATGGCAAAGTGAGATGGACAGGAGCACTAAGTACTTCTACACTCTTGCTAATATCAGGAAAACCAAGTCAGTTATCACTGAACTGAAGGATGGTCATGGTAACATTCTTACCAACCAACAAGACATCGGTAACTACATTGTTCAACACTACACTGATAAATTCTCTTATGAAGACACGCCAAATGATCCAGAGCTTATCAGTCTTATGCCTAAACTCATATCATCTCAAGACAATGAAAAGCTCACTTCCATTCCAACCTTTGTAGAAATCAAAGCAGCAGTTTTCGATCTTGCTCCAAACAGTGCCCCAGGTCCCGACGGATTTAATGGCTTTTTCTACCAATTTTGCTGGAACATTGTCGGTCATGATGTTATCAAAGTTGTCCTCTACTTCTTTAAGAAGAATAGAATTCCATCTAGCTTCAATTCTAGCTTCCTCACTCTCATCCCAAAAGAAAAGAATTCAAATATTCTCTCCAAATATCGTCCCATTTGCTTATCCAACTTTGCTTTCAAGGTGATCACTAAGATTATGGCTTCTCGTTTGTCACCCATTGCTTGCAAAGTCATATCACAAGAACAGTTTGGTTTTATTCCTCAAAGAAACTCTCATCATTGTATTGCTCTTGCCTCGGAGCTTGCTAATGAACTGAAATCAAAAAGATATGGTGGTAGTTTAGCTATCAAACTTGATATTGCTCAGGCTTTTGACACAATTAGTTGGAAATTTATATGGCAGGTGTTGGAGCAGCTAGGATTTGCACATACATGGATCAACTGGACGAAAGCAACAATTTCTAACAATAGGCTATCAGTGATGTTCAATGGTGGGCCTATAGGATATTTTAGTGCACAAAGAGGACTACGCCAGGGCGATCCTCTATCCCCGCTGTTGTTTGCTTTTGCAGAAGATTGTCTCAGCCGAGCCCTCTCTTGGATGGTTGATCAGCACCTGATTAAAAGAATGGTCCAGAGTTCTAAGTACCTTAGTCCTACACATTTATTGTATGTCGATGATATCTTTCTCTTTTGTAATGCTAACAAGCATACCATTGAAAATATCATCATGCTTTTAGACAGGTATCAAGGGACTGCAGGACAAATCATACACAAGGATAAATGCAAGGTTTTCTTTAGTCCAATGGCTTTAAGCAGGAAAACAAGTCTCATTAACAAGCTTGGCATCAAAGAAGGAGCCTTCCCAGATAGGTATCTAGGCATTCCACTCACTCAAGGCAGGGTAACAAAGGCAACTCCAGCTCCTCTTGTCAACAAAATCAGAAAAAAAGCTTCTAGTTGGGCAGGAAAATCTCTTACGCTGCAGGGAAGGATCGTGCTTGCTAAGAATGTTTTAAACAGTCTACCGATCCATAACATGGCTGTATACAAATGGCCAGTTGAGGTAATAAAGGAGTGCGAAAAAATTCTCAGAAATTTTATTTGGAGTGGAGACTCCAATGAAAGAAAGCTTGTCACAGTTAAATGGAGCAAGGTTTGCAAACCAGTTGAAGAAGGGGGCATTGGACTAAGGCTTTTAAAAGACATTAATTTGTCCATGCTAATGAAGCTAGCTTGGGGAATGTTCAGCGAGAAATCCATTTGGGCTGATTTTATGAAAGGGAAATACATCAATGCAAATGGAGAATTCTATGGTTCTAAGAACTCAACAATCTTGCAAGGCATTAAATGGGCAATCGGTCATGTAGAAGACAATTCAGAATGGCAGATAGGTAATGGGGCTAGCATACATCTATGGAAGGACAAATGGCTGGGTGAAACATCCATTCAAGAAAGTATACAAAGTGACCATAGCATTTGGAAGAATTCTAGGACCAATCTCTCTAGTTATATCTCAGGTACTTCATGCAGTTTTTCTTCAGAAATGCGACAAATCTTGGACAAGCTTGGAGTCAATTTGAATAGTCTACAACAATCTAATGAAGCAGAGAATGATAAGAAAATCTGGAAGCTCACCCCTAATGGAAATTTTACAATGGCTACAGCTTGTGAAGCTATTAGAGATAAGACTGCCAAGCCATTCTGGGCATCATTCCTTAACACTTCAAAGGTGCATCCTAGCATTAAAGCAATCGCTTGGAAGATCTTCCATAAAAGAATTGCAACGGATGACATTCTTCAGACCAAAGGCTTTTGCTATCCATCTAGGTGTAGTCATTGTCATCTTCAAGTAGAAACCCAAGAACATCTCTTCTTCAACTGTTCATTTGCTGTCAAGTTTTGGACTCAAGTTGCGCACTCCTTTAACACAACCCTGATTCCGTCTTCTCTCCAAGATATCATTATAGCTTGTCGACATTGCAGTCCTCTCATTAAATTGTTGTGGCAGGTCTACTCCCTCACTGGACTGGTAGGCATATGGAAGGACAGAAATCATATTATTTTTGACAACAAAGGTGCAGATTATGGACATATAATGCACAATGTCAAAAGAGAAATACAACATGTCTACAACTCAACAGAAGTAGGAGCAGATGCTAGCATTCTAGATAAGATAACCCTCAATTGTCTACATTTCAAGTTCAGACAAAGGATAAGAAAGAAACCCATAGAGTGTTATTGGCTACCCCCCATACCGGGTGTTATGAAGGCCAATGTTGATGGATCGTCACATGGAAATCCAGGTAAGGCAGGTTGGGGTGTTGTTTTCAGAGATAGTAATGTTTTAACTCAAGGAGTCTATATGGGAGGGTTGGATATAGCCACAAATTATGTGGCAGAAACTTGCACAATTATTGCTGCTATAGAGATATCTTAGGAGAAGGGATGGAAGAAATTATGGGTACAAAGTGATTCTACAGCTGCAGTCCAGGCTTATCAACAAAATAAAGTTCATTGGTATGCAAGAAGAAAATGGGAGAGACTTAAACACAAATTTGGCTGGCTCTGCATCTCTAGTACTTGGAGGGAATGCAATTTTAGTGTTGATAGTAGCGCAAAACTGGGTGCAAGCCTTGCATCAGGCACTAGTAGATGGTGGGACTCTAGACCCAGCTTCTTGAAACCATGGAATGGCCTTTTGTTACTTATTTTTGATTTTAATTGTTTTGGGATAATTCCTGAACATCACTTGTAATCTTTTTTCTCTTTAATAAAATTTAATTGCCCTTAAAAAAAAAAAAAAAAATGATGATTAGGAAGCAGGATTGGTGTCCACAGACTAAACAATGCAAAACATACATGATGTTCAATCATATTCAATCTATAGTAATTCCTTAGTCACCTCTCAGCTAGGGCTGGCAATGGTACGGGTTAGACCCGAAACCCGGTCCGATCTGTACCGATAAGAACGGGTTTGGTATTGCATTTTTATGTTTTGGTACGGGTCTGGTTCTTAAAATTAGTACCCGATTGTTATCGGATTGGGTTTGGAATTAGTAGATACCGAACCGATATGGACCCGATATAAATTATTTTGAAGTTTTGAATATTTTAGATTCACTACCATTATTAACATACCATAAAAATCCTAAATTTTAGAAATTTAATTATTGTAAATAAATTTTTTAATACTAATTACCTTATAAGTATATGCAATTACATTAAAAGCATAGAAATAAATAAAATCATATACTATATTTGTATACTTGATTATATATATCTACTAAATATATCTAGATTCTTAAAAGGTAACTCATTTTTTCTAAATTTGTATACATAATTTTGACATATCAATTTATGGTCAAAATACCCGAATCCAACCCGGATCCGATCCAATAAGATTTGGTACGGGTATGGTTCTTTACTTTCGGACCCAATAGGGTCTGGTTCCGGGTCCAGGATTATTAGTTTTCTTATTGGTTCGGGTATGGTATTTCTAATATCCAGCCCGAACCGGTCCATTGCGAGCCCTACTCTCAGCTATTCCAAGTAATTACTAATGCACATGATAATCAAATAGTCACCTCTCAGCTATTCCATTTAATCAAAATGGGATTCTTTATATGTATTCATTAAATATACCTCGTTAATCAAACCGTCACCTCTCAGCTATTCAATTCAATTAAATTAACTTTATATATTGATTTGTAAACAAATCTTCACCTCTCAGTTATTCAACTTGATTACAAACGGGTTTCAATAAAAGTGATTAATAATTGTAGATATGCAAAAGTCGGTGTTATTCGGAGGATAGATATACACTTTTGAAGACTTATCACTTACCACTAGTACTTGAATTTTCCCCAACTCTATGCCCCAAATTGTAAGCAGACTTAACTGTGTACATGCCTATCTGAGACTATCATTCTCCTCTTCAAGTCAAATATGTACACTAGCTACAATATTAGCCAATGAAGTAGATAGTAAAGTATTTAACCTATCCCTACCCCATTCACAAATATCTATTAGGAAAACCTCTCTCACCTTAGTAGTCCCTTCTAGAACCTCATCAACAAGCTGATAAGTACCCCTAAGTAGTATGATGTTGGAACTCCTTTTTGGACTTGAATTATGATAATATCTATTGTTTTTGTATATTTGTAGGAAAGAACCTTGAAAAGAATAAATCAAATGAAAAGACTACAAATGATACGATAAAGAGCAAAAGGAGAAAAGTCAAGTCTGAAGCCCAAGTCATGGATCCATATGGTCAAAGCCTTTAATGAATCTTAGTGGATTAAGTATAAATGAGCTTGTAAATGATTTACGAAGCTTAAGTGCAAGTGAGGCCCATTAAGGAGATAAGTGAACTAAGACTACGAAATAGAAAATGGAGCATAAAATCACTTCAAGATTGATATAGAAAATTTTAACAAGTTGAAAATGTGGGGAATATCACCAGACACATTATTAGTCAAAGAAGACAGACATAAGCTTCACGAATACCACCATTTGTGGCGAGTTTGACTAGAATTGCCACAATCTGTGGTGAAATTTAATTTCTCGACCTATTGTTTTTCTCTTTGGTCATACACACAATACTTCAAACATTTGATTCATGACATTGCCCGCTAGAAATGATTAGTCAAAGTTTATGCAATATTTTGTAATTTTTCCTTTTAGGCTCTTTATGGATCTATAAATAGAGAGTTTAATGCATTGTATTGAAAGGATGGAGTTCTTGAGCAAAAACTCTATTCCTTTGTCATCTTAATAAAATTTTCTTTCTTTAGTTTAGTTTAGTTTGTTTTATTTTATATTCATTTCATTTAGAGCTAATTAGTGATACCCCCCCGGAATTCAAGGCAACATAGCGATACCCCCCCAACTCCAAAAAGATTTATGTTACCCCCCCCAAAATTATTTTCTGGTAAAAAATAGACTTGAACTGCCATAAATACCCTTATGCCACATCAGACTTTTAATTTGACCTAAACCATTGCTGACGTGGCATAAGGGTATTTATGGCAGTTCAAGTCTATTTTTCACCGGAAAATAATTTTGGGGGGGTAACACAAATCTTTTTGGAGTTGGGGGGGTATCGCTATGTTGCCTTGAATTCCGGGGCGGTATCGCTAATTACCTCTTTCATTTAATGGTTTTTAACTTTAATATTAATTATGCTAGGCTAATCTCCATTTTTCAAGGGAGAGATGATCTTTTTTCATTCATTGTAGTTTTTAGTGTATGATTTGTTAAGTTTTAATCCATTAATGTAATTGTGGAGGTTAAGGATATAACGTTTTGAGAAGGTTAGGGTAAGTGATTGCAATGATAATAGTGTTCAGTTGTTTTCTTCTTAGTTCTTTGAATTCTTTTAGTAGGTGGAATCTACACTTTGCAATAACTATTCGTGGAAACATTGAGTGACGGTCTAAAAGACGAATTTACTTTTTTTTGCCACCAACATAATATAATAGGTGTACATTATCTTATAGTCCTTTCTCACATATTTAATGATAAGAAATGTCGTTGACTCTCTAGATCAATTGTTGAAGTTTAATGTAGATAGAATGAGTGTTTAATGTCATATCTTTCAATTATGCATTTCGGATCATCTTATAATGTGTAATGAGTATCTATTTACGGATTAATCATGATAAATTCATATATTAATTATTTCATATTTGAATTGATGGATTCGATCTCTTGAATCTCTCATAATATTACTCTTCTAAAAAATTATTTCATGCATTCGTAGTAGTTAGTCATTAATGTCTTGCAATATTTTTTTCCTTATTCTCTAGCTAGATTAGTAAGAATGCATTTCTCTTCTTGATTTTATTTGGTTATCTCTTAGATGTGGATTTGATAACCATTTTCTTGAAGCTATATTACATTACTTTAGTTAGTCAAAACAAGGTTTTGAAAGCACGATCTAGCAACGACTATTTCACGTCTTTCACAAGCTCCCTTAGACTTCTAGGTTGATTCTGCCACATGAGCCAAGGATCTTTTCAGAAATTCAGCTCATTCCCATTACCAACCTGACATAGGAGACCTTTCTTGAACACATGACCTGTTTGCGTAAACTCTTCCAAAAGTAGGATGCACTAGAAAGACTTTTAACAAAACATTTTCCATGTATCATCCTACTTTAGATAGATGAATTTAAGAGTTCTTCCCCAGAAACAACTTTGATTTAATTTGGGGGGATTTAGGTTTTAGTCACCACAAGTATATACTAATTAGGGAAATAACATTTTTCTTTCATTAATTAGGTTTTGGTCACAAACTGGTACCTGAACCAAGTCATATTTCAAAATAGCCAAAATACCCCCCACTAAATAACATGTGAAATGCATGTGACTAATCTATATCTTCTTCTTCTTCCCTATCTGAGTATCTTCTTCCGTACAAAATTGTTTTTTTTCTTTAATAATACTAATAAATTCCACAAGCAAATTCCAAGAGATGGTTTTTCTCAACTTAGGCTTTTTTCTAGTCCAACAACAACATCAACAACTCTTGTCATCATCTCTTCCAACAACAACAATTCAAGCAACAACAACCATTCAAGTTCAAGTAATAGGTAGAAGATCTGATTCCCCTGAATCCGAAAAAAGTTAAGGCAATGGAATCTCTCCCTACTACCCTTAGATTGTTTTGGCGCACTGGCCTCGACGTCGAATGCCTAGTACAAATCCCACCCCAATTTAACGATACTGATGAAACTGATCGCAACCTTTCAAAATTAGTCAAAACAATAGTAGTAGCATTAGTAATTGAATGATCAATTGATCAATTTTTAGAAGAGATAGGAGAGAGAAAGAGAGGTGGCTGTGATGGATGGAGAGAGAGGTGGTGGTGGCGGTGGTGGATGGAGAGAGAGACAGAGAGAGAGAGAGGTGGTGGTGGTGGATGGAAAGAGAGAGGTGGCGGTGGTGGACAGTGGTGAGATCAAAAGATAAGTTTTTTATTTTTTTTTTTACCTTTAAGTTATCATGCGCATCTCACATGACTTTTGTAGGGGTAATTCAGCCATTTCAGGATGTATTTGAATTAAACCCGATTTTTTCCTAACCCGAGTCAAACCAAGTGACCAAAACCTAATTAATGAAAGAAAAATGCTATTTCCCTAATTAGTATATACTTTTGGTGACTAAAACCTAAATCCCCCTTTAATTTGAGTTTCCACCATAACGTACTCAATAGAGCTAGATCGATAACCCTCAACTCTTTGAAACCTTCCTGTTTAGGTTGACAGAATTTTGTTGGGACCGCATATTTTGGGCCCAATATGCCAACAGAACCGGTCCACTTAGGAAAGGCCCAAGACTGATGAACTAGATCTCGGTAGGCCCAGGTTGATCGGCTGAGCTGAGCTTAGTGAGCCCAAGTCGGCACGATCCCTAACCAAGTATGGATTAGCTAATGGCCAAAGCTTCGCGGTTAGACGGGTACACCTTCTAAAGCGAACCCTAGCTCCTTAGGAAGACAATTCCATGGCCTGGTCCAGTGAACCGTCTTGCATGGGAATCGATATGAAGCTTCGTTCTTCCCAAACTCATATAGCTTGGCCAACAACCTCATCTCTTGCGCAACACTCAAAGCGACCTAAACCCTATAAGAACTCTAGGGCGCGCAGGAAGAACTTTTTCCTTAACTCTGGGGCAGAAAGAACTTTTTCCTTCGCCTACGGATAGAGCTTCTCTTCTAGCGCCTAAACTACGAACAATTGGGTTTTATCCCAGAAGTAGGCAGGGATCATTTGGTGCAGCCCTTTCTCTTCCATCTCCCCCCTCCTACTCGACTTTCATCATTCAGTTGAGTTTGTCAGATAAGTTTTTGCCATAACAATTTTACGCCAAGATAAAGTATGGTAGGCATTAGACTCAACACTTCCTTGTCAGAAAAATAGAACATGCAAAAGTAGCGTGCAAAGATTCATCCGTACCACCAGGCACCAACCACCATCTTCCATTCCAACAATAATATTGTAAAAATATCTTTGGTGGCCCATGCTTTGATTTCTTCTAGCTTCCTTGTTAAGAAAATTAGTTTCAATGGTTCAAATTATTCCCCCCCCTTTTTTTTTCAAGTGACAATTGCCTCCAACTTAACCTTTGCTATATATAATGGACTACACCCAATTAAGTTTCAATATAATTAAGTTTTTTTGTTAGTTAAATTAATAGAGGTTATCAAAAAAATTTAATTAATAAAGTTATTCTTTGGGATTTTTTATTTTATTTGGCATTTGGAAGAAGTGTACTTTGTTATAGAGATCCACTTGGTAGTAAAGAAAAGGCACCACAATTTCTTATTTAGTAACAAAGAAATTTCTGTGACAAGAACATTTCTCTACAAAGATAATTTGCACCCTTTAAACAGAGGAATTTTTTGTTCATAAGGCATGTCAACAAAGAGCTAAACTGCTAATACTATAATACCTAAATTCTAGTTGGATACTATTTATACATTTCATATCTATTTTTGGTTTTAGTTCTTTTCTTTTCCAGTTAATTTCCATTTATTAGTCACTAGTACTACAAAGTAGAGCTTCAAGCCTCCTTTGTTTGTTGATCCTTGCAATGAAATCTTCAACCCTCCTGTTCAATTCCTCTGTAGGCAAAGCAAGCTTTTCATCTATATCTAAATTCTTTTCATCACTTGTCTTGTCTTCTCCTCCTCCTCTTTTTACTCCTTCAACCATTTCTTCATATAATCCTTCATCATATCCACTCTGCTTCACATTTTCAAATGCATCCATCCTTATTACCTCCTCCTTGTTGTTTTTCTTCTTTACTAGAGTAGTAGTATTACGGCTTTCTCGAAGAGATACACTCCTACTCAGGTACTCATCATAAATGTCAGTGGTCGGAGATGACTTCGAGCCAACCAGCTTGGACTCTCCAATGAGGACCACCACAATGATGTTGCACAATATGAACAAGCATTTTGGACTGGAGATGTAAGTTTTCATGTAAGGTATATAGACAAAGAGAAATATTTTCATGAAAGAGTATATAGGGGGTAGCCAAAGAGGGCTAGAACAAAATAGTATACAACCTATTACTATCAAAGAATAAAGGATGAGATTGTTGAGAAACTGGTTTTTCTTATACTTGTTCATGGCTTGGAGTTTTTCTTTCTTGATGTGATCCATTTTTCTTAAAGATGAGAAGTTTTTTTCCCTTAAAGAAGAAGATTATATTTGGAGGGATGTTAGGACTTTGAGAAGCTAACAAGAGAGGCTCCCATTAGACAGAACATAGAGCAATGGGAAAGAGTGTTTATATACTAGTGAAAAAGTTGAGTATATTTTGGAGGATTCATTTGATGCTAACTTATTGTGATTCTTTTTGTGAATGGGATGTGTGACTTTTTGAAAAGCCTAGCTAAATAATATTGATTGAGGGTGCTTTTGGGGCCTTCTTTGCCTAGCTTTCCACTACTTTTGAGTTGATGGTTTTGATTTTTCAAGCTTACATGGATGGTATTGAATTGGCTTCATATATAACTTTTACCATATATATGGTGTCTATGTTTCTCTGCATAAATTTTATTTCTGGTAAACCTGCGCGCTTAATTACAAAAGTTCTAAATTAGCCTAACAATTACTTACAATCCAATTTGTCAAAATACTACTCAAATTTCTAGGTAACCATAGACCATATTCATTTCAGTAATCAGATCCATTGAACAAAATTATTTGGGAATGAAATAAAAGCTGGTGAAAAAAATCCCAAGGAATTTAATTAAAAGGAAATGCAATGATTTGTGACTATATGTGCCTTAATCAAATAGTTAAATGTTCCAATCAAATAAATTTTTAGGGTTGAAACTTGACTGTTCAAGCTGCATGGTGCATATAGGTAGTAATGGACCAATGGTCTAGAAAGAAGGTGAAATGTATCTTGAATGATAGAGCAAAAAAAGATTAAAATTCATATCATCCACATTATTGGTTGTAGGGGAAAATAATATCACCTGAGATTCTGAGAAGAAAAACTTAACTACCAAGCAAGAAGTAATAATTATATAATTCCTCCATATTTAGGTGTGCTCAGAAAGAGAAGGCAGTATTGGTGGTACAAAGGGCATATTCATCCTCTCTTTCCCTATAGTTGCCTACTAGCATTTTACTTCATAATAGTAGTAGGTAGCCTGAGGTATATAGTAGTGTTGAATTCTTGAATGGAGAAAAAGCTACTGACAGTGATTGAAATCAACCTGCTTCCAGTTCCCTTCCCATTACCTTATAAATTACAGAATCATGTTGAATTCTATTAAAACATGAATTCTAACACAAATGACAAACATTTCACATCTATACAAAAGATCAAATCTATTAATCTAGAGGCACAAGTAGTGCTAAGCAAATCTTTATCTGTACCTTTTGGCATATTAATCTTTTATAAACACATATAAACTAAAAATAGTATCAATTATATATACACAAATTAATTTAGGTTTCACCAGTTTTTAGTTGATTCTTATTCAAGGCTAAAGTGAATCTAGAACAACCAGCATTGGTACTTGTCGCAAACTTATTCAACAGAGGCTATATGGTTGTGCATATATCCATCTCATGTAACTAGTGGAAGGATTACTTGGACTCGCATTTACGCCTTTAATTTCTTCTCTAGCTAGAGCTCATGATGCATGGGCATGGCTACTTAGATGGACATCTAGTGATCAAAGCAAGTCTTCACAGAGCGATAATGGTACTCTAGCAATGTAGGGGCAGTGTGAAATTACAACTATCATTAGTCAAGCTTTCAAGCGTATAATTGCTGTGTTAGAGATGCTCTAATACATGATTATATTAGTACTGTATCTAACCTAATTGTGATACTATAAAAATAAACAGTCTCCTTTATGTCAACTTGTATCTTTTGGTTCAGGTACTGATGTACTCTTGATAATTTAACACATAAATTATAAGATTGTCACATGATACTGAAACATGTTATCTATAAACACTTTCATAATGAAAGTATATATATCTTCCAGCTGTTGTGATTAGGGAATATCTTCCAAAGAGATTACTAGTTTTTTTTTTTTTTTTTTTTTTTTTTTTTTCTTCTGGTGGGGGTGGGGGTGGGGTGGGTTCACAAAGTCCTTAATTAAGTCCATGACTGAATTAGGCAATAAACTTCTTTTACTTTCCCTCCCCTTTATTTTCCCCTAAGCTAGTTATTCAACATGTATGTGTAAATGTATAAGAACTAATAACTCATATATAATAGGTGTCATTTGGCTATAACTCAATGCACAAGGTTAAATTAGTGGAGATTATTGCTTTTGAAAAAGAAAAGTTTTGCTAGGTTACTTGGAAAGGTATCACAATTTAGGGATAAAGAAGGAGAAAGTAATGAACACATTAAGCAAGGCAGGTGTTATTCTCTGGGCTTATATATAAAAGCTAGGTTTATGGAGTGTTAAGTGTGTAATATAACTTTTTCTAAGATGATAAGAACAAGGGGTACAATAATGCTACTTAGTGTAGTTCATATTATTTGCAAGTGGATAATATAAGTGTAGATTATATTTAGTTAAAAGTCATGCTAGGTCACATAATGATGTAAATATATGCATTTTCAATGTAAAGCAATGGACATTTTTGCTAATCTACCAATAAAGATAATGTTTGTTTAATTAAAATGTCCCAAGATCTAGCTAATTCACCAAAACTTGCATAAGACAACTGATGGAAATTCCAACTTTATTACTTTAGAAAAAGAACCAATTAATCAAACTAATGCAGAATCATAATCACATCTATATATCTGGTACAAGGGTACATGTAACCCCAAAGAAGAATAAGAATATTTCTGAGGATACTGCAATCCTTTGAACATGTTGTTTATCAATATATATATATAGCCTGGAAATCTGGCTCTGCTCAATTCAAACAAAATACTGCCAAGGGAATCTGCTTTGTATCAAAATGAAGATAGCAAAGAGATCTTGTTCGATTTTGATATAAGAAGAATGACAACCCAAAAATTATCACAAGAATAATGTATAACAATATCATAGACTGAAAGCTAATTTACTTGTAAAACTCATCATGAGTTAAGGGGACATCATGATCGAGTTTTATAGGGGATTTGTAGGGGTACTACATACAACATACATGTGGCACCATCTCTACCGTTCATCATGGTGCCACATGTCATCATCTAATGGACTCTCTCTTGATGGCACAAGTTACAAAGTTAAAGCCAATTACTACAAAGATATTCTCTCATCATTACCTCATTAAATGCTAGGAATGGAGTTACATTGTAAGCCTATAAATATGAAGGCAAGCTACTCATTCTAGGCATGTTCTCATCTCTGCTCAGATGGTCTGATGGCCTAATGCTCCCAACACGACCTCATGGTGAGGTCTCAATATCAACGACCTCCCCAAAATCAATTTTGAGAAAAAAAAAACAATAATTGACTTTGATTATAAAAAAATATAAAATATATTTGTATATCAAAAAAATATTAATTTATATATTAGTTGGGCCTTCAAGGATTTTTCTAAAATGTATTAATTATATAATAAATTTACCGAAATATTAATTTATCAACATATGCCCAAGTTGGGACCAGCCAAAAATATTATTTAAAGGAGATAATTAATTTATCGGGTATTATCTTATCGAGGTTTTACTATATCTTTTCAATTATGCTGAAATTGATAAATTAATTGAAGAGAAATTCATTCAATTTGGGGTATTTTTGTAACTACACAAAATAAATAAAAATGGGTCAATATGTAATTTCACATATTAAATACAACAACCTTCATAAGTAACCCTAACTCGAATTCTTTATAAGCAGTAAACCACATTATCACCACTAAATCTAATACCAGTAATTGACTACCATTGATAAAATGCTCTAACTCGAATTTCTTTCAATTCAACAATTTTAACTTCAATAAGTTTACCAGTAATCTTTTTTGAATAAGTAGCTAAATAATTATCTGGTGGAAGTAGTGATTTACATTGAAATCACCAGATGATTTACTACATTTGTACAACTTTTCCATCTATTATACTCTATTAAAGTTGAAAATACCCTTAAAAATACATCTCTTCAATTAGATTGAAATTAATAGCTTAATTGAAGAGAATTTTGATTGAGTTTGGGAATCAAGT
The DNA here is from genome assembly GCA_023053565.1 of Aquilegia eximia. Taxonomy (NCBI): domain Eukaryota; kingdom Viridiplantae; phylum Streptophyta; class Magnoliopsida; order Ranunculales; family Ranunculaceae; genus Aquilegia; species Aquilegia eximia. The sequence goes on from JALIGU010000003.1 coordinate 33,135,709, forward strand.
CCAGCCCGTACAAAAAATACAGTAAAACCTCGATAAATTAATAGCCTTGGAAGTAGAGAAAATTATTAATTAAATGAGATATCAATTCATCTATTAATTAATAAATTGTTAATTTACATAATTAACAGTATATTTTTATGTATATCTTTCTTTTTTTTAGGGGGGGGGCTAACATGATGAAACTGGACAATCGTTTTATTCTAAAACCCGTTCCACGAAAAGAAACACTAAAATCGATAATGATATTGGAATAATTTCTTCTTGCAATACAAACTACAACACCAGATCAACTTATCACACTACAAAAATTCAGAGACGAGGTTCAAACCAAAATCAATCTTGAGAAAAAACAAGCAAAAATTGACTTTTATTATAAAAAAAAATATAAAATATATTTGTATATCGAAAAAATATTAATTTATATATTAGTTGGGCATTCAAGGATTTTTCTAAAATGTATTATCTAATAAATTTAGCGAAAAATTAATTTATTAACATATGCTCAAGTTGGGACCAGCTAAAAATATTATTTAAAGGAGATAATTAATTTATCGGGTATTATCTTATCGAGGTTTTACTGTATCTCTTCAATTAAGCTGAAATTGATAACTTAATCGAAGAGAAATTCAAAACTCACCAAGATTTACATTGAAATCACCAGCTGATTTATTACGTTTATACAACTTCTCCATCTTCCTCTTCACTCAAAGTCTATGTCTGTTTATATGCTTATATTTGATCCATGTATATATGATGTTTGCTGAAGATCTCTCGACGACACAGAAATCAAAACTCACCAGTATTCTAAGTCAAATGGGCAGCTATGCAAGTTTATTAATAAGATCATTAATAATATTAATATGATATTATTGTGGACACACGTCAAACATGTTTGTGATGGTCATTTTCAATTACATTCTAGATTTGACAAAAAGTATATTTTGCAGGAATATGGAGAACCAGTAATCTATTTCTTTTCCTTGCACTTATTAGGCATTGACAAAAAGTAAATGAAAATAGAAAATAAACTCCAATAAATATGATGATATAATCTTCAATACATTTCAATGGTGGGGATACGAAAAGGGACCCAAGTAGCAGTAAGACTTATTTACTGCAATTTCATGAAATTTGAGTTTCCCTTAATTTGTGATCTAATGTACGTAAATGTGTTGCAGATGGGACTATATGTCGCAAGATTATTCACACAGACATAGATTGTATGGTTGCCTTCTGGATCGGAAATGCTTAACTACAGGCCTAACGGGATCTCTCCGTCACATTACAAGTAAGTCATCTTTATCATCATAATAGTTTGTTAAAGATTTCGAATTTTTATGATGTTAATTGTTACAAGCCAATTAAGAGACGTTCGACTGCTAATGGACTACTGTGAAAAGATTGTTTCCCAAAGTGATGAAGCCTCAACAACCGAGCTAGACTAAATTCTAATTGAGACTTTGAGAATTGAGAGTACTGCAAAATCCCATTCTCCTGAATATCTTCAAATGTTTTGGGTTTAATTTTCATGTATATATAATAATCATTTAATTTCATTATTCAAAGATTTATAATAATTCTAAATGAAATCATACCAGATCATAGACTTTTAAAACGGGCTAAACAAAATATTACAAGTTACAAACCAAAAGCAATATAAAACCCCCCAAAAAAAAAACTTTAAAACAATCAGATATGCCCGTGCATTACACGGGCCTAAGGACTAGTACTATATTAAAGCAGAAAATACCCCTAAGAAAATATCTCTTCAATTAGGCTATCAATTAGATTGAAATTGATAGCCTAATTGAAGAGAATTTTGATTAAGTTTGGGTATATTTGTAATTACGCAAAAGTGGACCACCATCACAGATATAATTAAGCCCAGTTAGACCATGGGAATAATTAAGCCCAATAAAAAAAATTAAAAGAATACCCAATCCCAAGTATAATCAAGTCCAGCCCATACCCAGTTTGACCAAATCACAAGCATAATTAAGCCCAGTAAAAAAAATTAAAAGTATACCCACTCCCAAGTAGAATAAAATATAGTAAAACCTCGATAAATTAATAGCCTTGGGAATAGAGAAAATTATTAATTAAACGAGATATTAATTTATCGATTAATTAATAAACTATTAATTTACATAAACAATATATTTTCATGTATATCTTTCTTTTTAGGGGGTTAACATGATGAAGCTGGATAATCATTTTATTCTAAAACCCGTTCCACGAAAAGAAACACTAAAATCGATAATGATATTGGAATAATTTCTTCTTGCAATACAAAATACAACATCAGATCAACTCATCACACTACAAAAATTTAGAGACGAGGTTCAAACCAAAATCAATTTTGAGGAAAAAAAATAATAATTGACTTTCATTATAAAAAAATATAAAATATATTTATATATCAAAAAAATATTAATTTATATATTAGTTGGGCCTTCAATGATTTTTCTAAAATGTATTAATTATCTAATAAATTTAGCGAAATATTAATTTATAAACATATGCCCAAGTTGGGACCAGCCAAAAATATTATTTAAAGGAGATAATTAATTTATCGGATATTATCTTATCGAGGTTTTATTATATCTTTTCAATTATGCTGAAATTGATAAATTAATTGAAGAGAAATTCATTCAATTTTGGGTATTTTTGTAACTATACAAAATAAATAAATATGGGTCAATATCTAATTTCACATATTAAATACAACAACCTTCATAAGTAACCCTAACTCGAATTCTTTATAAGCAGTAAACCACATTAGCACCACTAAATTTAATACCAGTAATTGACTACCATTGATAAAATGCCCTAACTCGAATTTCTTTCACTTCAACAATTTTAACTTCAATAAGTTTACCAGTAATCTTTTTTGAATAAGTAGCTAAATATATATCCGGTGGAAGAAGTGATTTACATTGAAATCATCAGATAATTACTACGTTTGTACAACTTTTCCATCTATTATACTCTATTAAAGCTGAAAATACCCTTAAAAAAATATCTCTTCAATTAGATTGAAATTAATAGCCTAATTGAAGAAAATTTTGATTGAGTTTGGGTATATTTGTAATTACGCAAAAGTGGACCACCATCACAGATATAATCAAGCATAATAAAAAAAAATTAAAAGTATACTCAATCCCAAGTATAATCAAGTCCAGCCCGTACAAAAAATACAGTAAAACCTCGATAAATTAATAGCCTTGGAAGTAGAGAAAATTATTAATTAAATGAGATATCAATTCATCTATTAATTAATAAATTATTAATTTACATAATTAACAGTATATCTTTCTTTTTTTTAAAGGGGGGAGGGCTAACATGATGAAACTGGACAATCGTTTTATTCTAAAACCCGTTCCACGAAAAGAAGCACTAAAATCGATAATGATATTGGAATAGTTTCTTCATGCAATACAAACTACAACACCAGATTAACTTATCACACTACAAAAATTCAGAGACGAGGATCAAACCAAAATCAATTTTGAAAAAAAACAAGCAACAATTGACTTTTATTATAAAAAAAAATATAAAATATATTTATATATTGAAAAAATATTAATTTATATATTAGTTGGGCATTCAAGGATTTTTCTAAAATGTATTATCTAATAAATTTAGCGAAATATTAATTTATTAACATATGTCCAAGTTGGGACCAGCCAAAAATATTATTTAAAGGAGATAATTAATTTATCGGGTATTATCTTATCGAGGTTTTACTGTATCTCTTCAATTAGGCTGAAATTGATAACTTAATCGAAGAGAAATTCAAAACTCACCAAAATTTACATTGAAATAACCAAGTGATTTATTACGTTTATACAACTTCTCCATCTTCCTCTTCACTCAAAGTCTATGTCTGCTTATATGCTTATATTTGATCCATGTATATTTGATGTTTGCTGAAGATCTCTCGACGACACAGAAATCAAAACTCACCAGTATTCTAAGTCAAATGGGCAGCTATGCAAGTTTATTAATAAGATCATTAATAATATTAATATGATATTATTGTCGACACATGTCAAACATGTTTGTGATGGTCATTTTCAAGTACATTCTCAATTTGACAAAAAGTATATTTTGCAGGAATATGGAGAACCAGTAATCTATTTCTTTTCCTTGCACTTAGTAGGCATTGACAAAAAGTAAATAAAAATAGAAAATAAACTCCAATAAAAATGATGATATAATCTTCAATACATTTCAATGGTGGGGATACGAAAAGGGACCCAAGTAGCAGTAAGACTTATTTACTGCAATTTCATGAAATTTGAGTTTCCCTTAATTTGTGATCTAATGTATGCCTTTCTTTTTAGGGGGCTAACATGATGAAGCTGGATAATCATTTTATTCTAGAACCGGTTCCACGAAAAGAAACACTAAAATCGATAATGATATTGGAATAATTTCTTCTTGCAATACATAATACAACACCAGATCAACTCATCACACTACAAAAATTTAGAGACGAGGTTCAAACCAAAATCAATTTTGAGAAAAAAAAAACAATAATTGACTTTCATTATAAGAAAATATAAAATATATTTGTATATCAAAAAAATATTAATTTATATATTCGTTGGGCCTTCAAGGATTTTTCTAAAATGTATTAATTATATAATAAATTTACCGAAATATTAATTTATCAACATATACCCAAGTTGGGACCAGCCAAAAATATTATTTAAAGGAGATAATTAATTTATCGGGTATTATCTTATCGAGGTTTTACTATATCTTTTCAATTATGCTGAAATTGATAAATTAATTGAAGAGAAATTCATTCAATTTTGGGTATTTTTGTAACTATACAAAATAAATAAATATATGTCAATATCTAATTTCACATATTAAATACAACAACCTTCATAAGTAACCCTAACTCGAATTCTTTATAAGCAGTAAACCACATTAGCACCACTAAATCTAATAGCAGTAATTGACTACCATTGATAAAATGCCCTAACTCGAATTTCTTTCACTTCAACAGATGGGACTATATCAAAAAATGTCGTAAGATTCACACAGACATGGATTGTATGGTTGCCTTCCGGAAATGCTTAACTACATGGGCCTAACGGGATCTCTCCGTCACATTACAAGTAAGTCATCTTTATCATCATAATAGTTTGTTAAATATTTCGAATTTTCATGATGTTAACTGTTACAAGCTAATTAAGAGACGCTCGACTGCTAATGGACTACTGTGAAAAGATTGTTTCCCAAAGTGATGAAGCCTCAACAACCGAACCAGACTAAATTCTAATTGAGACTTTGAGACTTGAGAGTACTGCAAAATCCCATTCGCCTAGATATCTTCAAATGTTTTGGGTTTAATTCCATGTATATATAATAATCATTTAATTTCAATACTCAAAGATTTATAATAATTCTAAATGAAATCATACCAGATCATAGACTTTTGAAACGGGCTAAACAAAATATTACAAGTTACATAAAACCCCCCCAAAAAAACTCTAAAACAATCAGATATACCCGTGCATTGCACGGGCCTAAGGACTAGTATGGAAATAAGGCCCAACCACTAATACAAAATATGATTTGCACCAAAACCAACCAGTAACACTTATAGTCACTTGGGGCATAGCATAGCTTTCATACCCACTTCACTAGCCACATATAGTCTGGGCCCCCAAAATGGTTGGTTCACAACCCAAGTCCTGGCCAACTTCCTTCCAACTACACTGTACTGTATTTTCCTCCTGTTGAAAACTATATGCATGAACAATACTTTTCATTATTAAACTTTTCACACAAAGAAGATCAATGCAATAGCATCACGCAATCCAGTTTGTTCCATTAGTTTATTCCAAGTACACTCTTCAATCTTCACCAAAATAAAATAAAACCACTAAATATTAAATATCAGTATTGTTTACACGTGTTGTTGATCCTTAATGTACACCAATAAACACAACCAAACCAAGAATTAAAACCTGTCATGTTACACTTTCCACATCCCATCCCAACCCCCATTTAAAATCCTTTATTTTATTTTATTTCCTTTTCAACTGCTTGTTTCTTTTATCAATCAATATGCTTCATGATCCTGTTAATTCCAAAGCAATTCAAATTAGTTATCATTTATTCACTAAAAATGTTTCTGCAAGCAAAAATCATACTAACAATGTTAATGGATAATTAGATTAAGAGTGGTTACCTTTTTAGGGGATAAGGATTGAACAAATTTGTTCTTGCCTTTTGATGAAGAGGAATTTCCATCATATTGCTTTATTTTTTCTCTTACAAATCTCTCATAGATAAAAGCTGCACCTCTAAATTGTGGAAGTACTAACCATGCCATGAAGATCAACTTCATATCATACCATATTGGAATCCTTAAAATATCAACAAAATCCCCAACAAAAAATATTAGTATAGGGGTTTGTCATAACTTATATGATCATGTTTATGCAGACCAATATATTCAAAAATATTGAACTTACCAATCTAAGATAGGTTGAAGAGCCATTTCCATTAGTGTAAAAAATGAGTAAAAGATCCAATAAGCTAACCATTGCTCATCATCAACTTTAGAAGTTGTCTCAATTGCTATAACTGATGCATATCTAATCAAATTCAACCAAAAAAAAAAAATCACAATTATAAATTATTTAACCAAAACAACTTCAAATAACAAAATTTTGATCTTATTCTTACAAAGGGTACATTAACATCACCACTGGCCTGCATGTATACAAAAAAAAAATCAAAAAAAAATCAAGAAATGGAAATTATTGCACAAAGAAAGAACATAAATAAAATATGAGAAAGAGACATAGATAGATCATCATATACATAACATACCCTGCTAAGGAATGAAGATAGGTTAGTGAAGTCCAAAAATGACCCATAATTGGAATTTCTTAAAATTGACCAATAATAGATTGAGTTCAGAAAGAAGACAGTTTGGTTTGAAAATGGCAGAAAACGTTTTGGTATGCTGCAGTGGAACTGGAATTTTTGCAGAGAGAAGCAAAGAAATGAATGAAAGAGATTTTTTTATAAATAGTACACGTGGCAAAAGAAGAACAAAAGTGGAGTATTAGATTCTAGTCTTTGACGTGGTTACTTAGGTTTAGTACCGACAAGATCACTAGATCCAAAAGCAAAAAAAAAAAAAAAAAAAAAAAGCTATTCTATTGTGTATCGTCATGATTATCCTTCGTGGTTGTTTTTTTCTATAATGATATGCCACGTGTCACGACCTTCGATGCTAGATCACATTACACGTCACGCATTTGTTCAACAACCATTCATCGATTTGGTAACACATCTGCTGACTGCTGGTAGCATTTGGTATGTTGCTAAAAAGAGACTTAAGCAGAGTGATATGATGCTATTCTTATGGTAAGCTTTGGCGCAGGTTTCATGTGTAATAGCTGCGTATTGGAGGTGGTAAGGGATTTAAGTGATGAAAACGTTTGGAAAGACTACATTACAAGCTACCCCCAACAGACAATCTTTTCAAAGAGAAGTAGAAGTTAATTTGAATGGCTCAACCATGTGGATCCTTCAACTTTCACGAGCACACCTCGAACTGTGACTCCAAGCAAACTGTGGACAGTTTCAAAGGGGCAATCCAGCCATCATGGAGGACTCAGGCTATGGCCAACAAGGCCAGAAGACTCGTGAGCAACATGGAGTGTGTGGAGATAGCGCACGAATACATGTGCAGATCTGTTGGCTAGGAACTATGTATGCTAGAATGTAACACATTTTTTTATTAATACAACTGGTAGGGGTCTGCCTAACCCCAGCTTGTTTTTTCGCAAAAAAAAAGAGTTGAAGTTCTGTAAAGAGAGTAAAAATGTGTGGGATGACACAAAAGTCCATTAGATCTGGTTGTGGCCACCAGAGACCCAAATTTTCCCAAAGCCGAGCAGAGATCAGACACATGTGAAGCAGTTGATTGAATGGGCTGTTGGCGTTGCATATCAGTGGCCTGTTTCATTGCAAAGTGCTAGCTCTAGAGCATCAGCTAGCTAGCTACCCCATTACTCTCCTTGTAATGATTAATGAAACCCAACAATATTACGTTCCATATCGTTAATATTTTTTGATAGATAACCACCTCCTAATTAAATCTCTTATCCACCCAAGAGGGTGTAAACTGTAAACTATAAAGTCCTTTGTAGAACCTAAGTTTTAGTTTTACTGTTTTACACCCTAAAAAAAATAAAACCTCAATAAATGAATACCTTTAGGACCAGAAAAATATATTATTTAAGTGAAGATATTCATTTATTAAACACTAATTTAGTACAAAAGCTTGAATTGGGACCAAAAAATTTTATTATTTAAGCGAGATTATTCACTTATCGAACATTAAAAAAAATGTTCGATAACACTTGACGTACATGGGTAATGCTATAATAGAACTCCACCGGTGTCCCATCTAGCTAACACTTGACATACACCTAAATTCTGTATGATTGTTTGTATTCAGTGTACTAATTAACCTGCCTGGATTTGGTTTGGTTTGGGTCATTGTTCGAGTCAGTACAATCACTTCCATTCCATTACTAACGATTTAAATGGGTTTAGGTTTCCATTAATTTTGACAATATATGACTTAAAACAACAATATGGTTGTTTTTCAACCATAATTTATGATAACTTTACTTAAAATGGATGGTTGATGGTTCTTGACTTTAAGTTTCTTGTTTTTCAAAGAACTAGATTACTAATTTTTTGTTAAATTTTTATAGTTGTGTTTTCTACGTGTATATAAATATATATATATATACATAGACAGATAAAGTAGCTAAACGCAAAATTTGCTAAGAGCTGAGTGACCACTCAAATACCCTGAGATACATAGTTGGGGTTAAATCCAGTAGCTTATATCAGAGGCAAATTTATAGACGCAAACAAGGAAGATTTGAGAAGGTAAATGGCCGGGTATTAAGTCAAAAAATGAACAAATGTTGGGATTAACTCAAATCGCGGGCAAAATGTGGGGGGCTTAAGTCTAAATTTCCCTTAATTCCATAAACCAAACTGTCAAACACAGACTCAAATCTGTTTCATTAATCAGACAATCATCACTGCATTTTGCTGTAATAAATTTGTATCTGCCTCGCCTGTAGAGTAAAAGTGGGACACGATATGTACTGTAGATAAGAGTATATATCTAATTTTCATTAAATCAAGATCGAGATTTTATTATAAAGGGAATGATTATAAAGCTAGATACAAAACTCACCTCCTAGCTTACTCTTCTTTTCCATCTTGATCATGTTGTGGTATTTACTTATCCTTCCTTATGTTCTATACTGGATTTATAGCAAGTTGGCTGATCATGGAGGCCATGCATGCTATATAATTGGCTATGAATGCTACAAACCGAGTGACGATAGGAAACTCCATACTGATCTTGCTGCTAATATGATTATGCGAAACGAAAACCTCAGTCTCAAAGAATTCCAATTTCTATTAAGAATCATGGTGAATTCTGGAATTGGGGATGAGACTTACGTGCCAAAGAGCTTCATCATGGGTAGAGAACAATCACCAACTCTCTCAGATGGGATCTCGGAGATGGAAGACTTCTTCTACAATACTCTAGACAATCTCTTTTCAAAAACAAGAATTTCTCCATCTGATGTTGACGTACTTGTCGTTAATGTCTCCACCTTCTCTCCAACGCCTTCTTTAACAACAAGGATAGTGAACCGTTACAAGATGAAGGAAGACATCAAGACATTCAACCTCTCTGGAATGGGGTGTAGTGCAAGTCTCATATCCACTAACCTCGTCCAAAACATTATGAAGTCTACCAAGAATGTACTTGCTCTCATCCTGACAACAGAATCTATAGTGCCAAATTGGTATACTGGAAACGATAAATCGATGATGCTCCCCAATCTTCTATTCCGATCAGGTGGCTGTGCAATTCTTTTAACAAACAGGCCAAATCTCAAACATAAAGCCACGTTCAGAGTCAAATACCTAGTTCGAACCCACCTTGGAGCAAATGACGATGAATATCAATGTATCATACAAAAGGAAGACGATGATGAGTACCAAGGGGTTTCTCTTAGCAGAACACTTCCTAAGGTTGCAAGTCGAGCCATCAGTGTGAACCTTAGAGAACTTGCACCCATGATACTGCCAATAAGGGAACTGCTTCGTTATCTTCTAGTGACATGTCTACAAAGCAAAGCAACTATGAACTTTAAAACCGGAATCAACCATTTTGTCCTCCACACAGGCGGAAAAGCAGTTATCGAAGGTGTTGGAAAAGGTTTGGGACTAAATGAGTATGATCTAGAACCATCCAGATCAACCCTACATCGATTTGGTAACACATCTGCTGGTAGCATTTGGTATGTTCTAGCATATATGGAGGCTAAGAAGAGACTTAAGCAAGGTGATGCTATTCTAATGATAAGCCTTGGAGCAGGTTTCAAGTGTAATAGTTGTGTATTGGAGGTGGTAAGGGATTTAAGTGATGAAAATATTTGGAAAGACTGTATTACAAGCTACCCAACAGAAACAGAAACAGCAGACAATCTTTTTAAGGAGAAGTATGGGTGGATGCTCAACCATGCGGATCCTTCAACTTTCATAAAACCTGTGTGTCGAACCCCCTTAACGAGCCCAAGCCCAAGTCAATTATAAGTCAAAGCCCAAGATTATAATCAATAAGAGTCTAAGCCCAATTCAATTAGTAATAAGGCTTAGGCCCGTTACTACATTCAATATCAATCATGGGCTTTATCAATATCAATCATGGGCTTTATCTATTTAAGTCCATTATATTCAATAAGGTTAATATGGTAATTCTATATCCTTGTAGAGATTTCCATAACCTAATCCAACTACAACTCCAATATCTCTACAACTCCTAATCCAGCTACAACTCCAATATTTTTACAACTCCTAATTCAATAATAATTTCAATATCTTTACAACTCATGTTCCTAATAGGACATGAGGTACATTATCTTGTCATTATATGGTCCAAATACATGGGACTACAAATACTACAATACATTAGGGATCGTTGGATCACATCCTAATCCCAATCAAACTCTACATTTGAACTACGTTATAAAAGGCTTGATTCCATCTCTCTTATGGATACGTAGGCAACTAAGAAACAACTTAGTGCAGCTATTATCAATCACCAAAACCCTATTCCTTCATCTTCATCTTCTCCAATACCTTAGATTTTAACATTAGGGGTTTCTTCTTGATCTTACATCACATTGGTGTGAAATCAGGTTGAAACACTTTTGGCGCCGACTAAGGTTTTCTCTCCCCCCCCCCCCCCCCACCCCACACACACACACAAAAAAAAACCTACTTTCCGAAAGGAATCAAGCTTTTTTTTCTCAATGGCAACAACTAGATCTCAACAAAACAAGCAAGTAAGTAATGGTGGACGTCAAGAAGGTTCAAAACATGTGCAAGCTCGCTCTCAAGGTTCTAACCCTAGAGAGCATACCGTCACTTCTAATGGCGAAGAACACTCGGTTTGTTCTTCTCAACCATCAAAGTCCAAGGAGCCTACTCAACATGAAGAAGTCGTGATTTCTGAAAACGAGTATCTACGCCGCAAACTCAAAAAGCTTCAGAATAGGAACAATGGTCTAAGGAGGAAGTTGAAACATGCGAATCATAATGGTACTGAATATTCGTTCACTCCATCTTCTTCAAGCGTTTTTTATAGGTTGGGAAACAATCTAAATCCAAGGAAAACTACTCGACCTTCAACCATCCCGGAAGTCAAAGAGGACATTGAAGACAACATTGTAGTACCATCACAAGAGCAATCCCCAGTTGACTTGGAGAAAGAAGATGAACGCCGAAACCTCAAAGGCCTTAGGGTTCATGTTACCGATTAAGGCGAAGCAAGAGACCAACATTACCATCGCACCAAATAAGTCAAGACAACCTTGCTAGGAGGTTCTAAAAGGTTCTAAAAGGTTGCGTGGAAGACCCCAACTAGTGCACAAGACAAAGCCAACATACTCGCCACTAGAGCGCCCAGCGGCTATGAGTGTGACAGAACTCACCCAACGACCATGCCCAGCGGTTATGAGTGTGACAAAACTCACCCGAAGACCATGCCCAGCGACTATGAGCGTGACAAAACTCAAGCGAAAATCATGCCGAGCGGCTATGAGCGTGACAAAACTCACCCGAAGACCATGTCGAGCGGCTATGAGCGCGAAAAAACTCACAAGAAGGCCATGCCCAGGGGCTATGAGCGTGACAAGACCCACAACAAGACCTTTCCCAGCGGCAATAGGCGTGACAGACCCCCCAACTACACCATCTCCAGCGCAGTACACCCAACAGTCGTCCAAAGAGGCCTTTGTCCAGCAGCAGTGTGTCCAGCACTCTCAAAAATATGTCATGGTCCAAAGGTTATGCTCCGGACTACTCCAATGGAGACTTGATTCAAACACCCAATCATCACCACTCACGTCGGGAAACCTTCCCCGGACATAGGGACACACACCACAACTTTCAAAGAGGGCGACGAAACACTCGTTCACTAACTCCTAAGCCTCCAAGATATCACCACCAAGACCGTGACCACGGCACTTATACACATGGTAACGAAGGGATCGAGAATCTTACTGAAGAGAAATTGCAAACATGATTGCTCAAGCAATTCAAGCCAAAGAAGCTAAGGAGTATAGACTTGGGAACATTGTCCATCATACGGGCAAAACTTCCCCGTTTTCCATCCAGATCCAACGAGCAGAGCATCACCCAGATTTCGAGCCACCAAGTTTCAAGGAGTACAATGAGGTTGAGGGCGATCCTTGGCTTCATATCACCGACTTCAAAAAAGAAATGGTACTCTTTAGCTATGATGATGCACTTATGTGCAAAATGTTCCCTTCCACTTTTAGTCTTGACGCTCTTAGATGGTACTCCGACCTTCCAAGGGGTTCTATCACCAACTTCAATGATTTTTCTATCCAATTTACCGAACATTTTAGGCACAATTGGCGTCGCCCCAAGGATGGTGTCGTCTTGTTCAACATTAAGCAAGGAGATGGAGAGCTATTAAGTAAGTTTGTAGCTCGATTTAGACAAGCACAAGCAGAGATACCCGATGTCTCCGATACACTTATCATATATGCTTTCAAAGAAGCATTACTACACGATGACATAGGGTTATACAATTCTATTGTGTTTGACACTCCGGCCACCAAGTATGAACTTTTCTCTAGAGCTCAAAAGTATATCCGTCTTGAGGATGACACAATCGCCAAACAAAAGCGTGAAGGCAAATATAAAGAGAAATATGAAGCAAAATCCGACTTCAACCCCAAACCTAAGGGCGACAACAAAGTTGACATCTCTAAGAGTAACCAAGACAAGTCAAATAGAAATTCTGGTAAGCCAAGAGACAATCGAGATTCCAAGTTCAAGGAACTTGTCCTTACTCCTCTCAACATCTCTTACACGGAGTTGTACAAAATCCTTAAGGACAAGAATTTGTATGCAGCCCCCTATCCTCTTCCTCCAGACACCAAAGGCAATCATGACAAAACTAAGTATTTTGACTTCCATCAATATTATGGTCATATTACCTAAGATTGTAGATCACTTCAAGGAAGAACCGAACAACTAGTCCAGAAAGGTCTCCTCGACAAGTATAAACTCAAGAAGGGGACCGAACAAGCTTTGGCAGTAACTGCAGGACATGTCATTCATGCATCTCATGCTCGAGTAGATTCAATCTCCAAGACCCAACGTAAGGCACAAGATCGAACCAAGTTGCAAGTGATACAAGAAATCTACACCATCAATCAACTCAACTTATTAGAAGGTATCCATACCGAGACTTATGAAGATCCACCACTGACTTTCACGGAAGTAGATTTTAGAGGATTTTTTTGCCCTCACAATGATGCACTACTCATAACGGCTTTCTTGGGTATGTGGCATGTTCAACACATATTTGTTGATGAAGGAGCCTCGACAAGTCTATCTTTTCGAATTGTTTTACCAAGATGAAGCTTTCTGAAAATCTGATAATTCCAGAAGAGAATCCGGTAGTGGGATTTGCTAATGATGCAAACCAAGCTATTGGTCGAGTTACTCTCCCGGTTAGTCTTATGAACAAAGTTCTCAACTTGGATTTCATCCTCGTGAATTTTAAATCTTCTTATAATGCTATACTCGGTCGTGATTGGGTGCATGCCATGCAAGCAATCCGTTCAACCCTTTACCAATGCATCAAGTTTCCTCACCAAGGAAAGATTTGCAAAGTCCTGGGCGACCAAAAAGCAGCCCATGAGTGTCATGAAAAAGTCTTGGCCGATTACACTGATTCTGTAGTGAAAGGTAATCACATCTTTCAACTCAAGCAAACCGAAGAGAAATAGCAACCAACGTCGGGGGACTCGGAAGCCTTACCCAAACAACAATATGATCGTGGTCCCCATACTCTTCACAAGCTGTTGGAAGTTCAGATTGGAAGTTGCCTAGAAGAAACCACTTTTATTTTAGCAGAGTTGTCACAACAAGAACAAAAAATTATGATTTCCCTACTTCGGAAGAACAAGATGGTTTTTGCATGGACGGTCCAGCATATGCCCGGTATAGATCCATCTATTGCGTGTCATAAGCTTGATGTCGATCCTCAGGCAAAACCTATTCGTCAAAGACCAAGGCGTATGGCTTCAGAAAGAAAGCTCAAGGTGAATGAAGAGATCGATCGTCTCTTAAGTATTAATTTCATAAGGCTTGTAATTTACCCAACATGGGTTTCTAATGTAGTCGCAGTGCCTAAGAAAAATGGCAAAATTAGAGTTTGTATTGATTTTACAAATTTGAACAAAGCATGTCCAATTCACCCGTATCCATTGCCTCGTATATTTGAATTAGTAGATGCTACTTTGGGTTATCAACGTCTTTCTTTTTTGGATGCATTTTCTGGTTACAATCAAATTCCATTGCATGTTGAAGATCAGGAACATACTGCATTTATCACTGACCAAGGTTTATATTGCTATCGTGTCATGCCTTTTGGTTTAAAAAATGCAGGGGCGACCTACCAAAAACTTGTGAACGCCATATTTAGTGATATGCTAGGCCAATCCATGGAAGCATACATTGATGACATGGTAGTTAAAACATGTGCTCATACAGATCATATTAGTGATTTGCAAGCGGTTTTTGATAGGTTAGC
Organism: Aquilegia eximia; assembly: GCA_023053565.1. Classification (NCBI taxonomy): domain Eukaryota; kingdom Viridiplantae; phylum Streptophyta; class Magnoliopsida; order Ranunculales; family Ranunculaceae; genus Aquilegia; species Aquilegia eximia. Next base: position 33,150,926 of record JALIGU010000003.1, read on the forward strand.
CAAGTTCAACATACGACTCAACCCAACAAAGTGTTTGTTTGGTTTAGCTTCGGGTAAGTTCCTTGGTTATCTCATGACTAGAAGGGGAATAGAAGCTAATCCCGATCAAATATGGGCGGTGCTAGAGATCCCTTCACCATCTTCCAAAAAAGACATTCAACGCTTAACCGGTCGTTTGGCGGCCTTAAGCAGATTCATCTCCAGGTACTCTGATAAGTGTCAACCATTCTTTCAAATATTGAGAGGGGCACATACTTGGAATAGCGAATGCGAGACCGCATTCCAAGCCATAAAGCAATACTTGGTTCGGCCTCCAATCTTGACAAGCCCATCAACCGGGCAAACGATTGGAGTGTACTTAGCCACCTCAGAACACGCAGTTAGTGTCGTCTTGTTCATTGATGGTGAATCTGAAAAACCAATATTCTTTATAAGCAAGAAACTTTCTAGGGGCAAACCTAACTACTCTAAGCTTGAAAAAGTTGTTTTATCGCTTGTCCACACTGCAAGACGATTGAAACCCTATTTTCAAGGACGACTAGTGAAGGTATATATTGAATACCCCATTCGAAAAATCCTCAAAAACGCTCAAGAGTCAAGTCGATTAGCTGAATGGGATAGTTATCTAAGTGATTATAGTCTTGTCTTCGAGCATCGATCGGCGGAAAAAGGACATGTTTTAGCTTCTTTGATGGCGGATTTTCCTATTGATGATACTATCCTCGCTGACCAACTCTATGAAGAAGAAAATCCATCGACTTCTATCATACCTGCCATCCCAGTCCCACTTGGGGGCGACGAACGTCTTCCACATACTTGGACCATACTTACAGATGGTTCCCGAAACAAGTCAGGATCAGGAATTGGATGTTTATTTATCTCACCAGATGGTCAAAAGATTGAAAAATCAATCCGTTTGGGGTTTAAAGCTTCCAACAATGAGGCCGAGTATGAAGCCGTCCTATATGCATTACAAACTGCTATACAATTGGGGGCGACAAAAGTTCAACTTTTCACAGATTCAAGAGTTGTTGCTAGTCAATTTGGAGGATCGTTTGAAGCTAAGGATGATAGAATGTCTGCATATCTTGAACTCATTACAAGTTTAGCTCGTCAATTTGAAAGCATTTTTATTACTCAAAGGCCTAGAAACGATATGCGTCATGCTGATGCCTTGGCGTATCTTTCAGCAGCTTTCGAATGCAATGAGCCGAGAACCATCATAGTAGACTTCAAAGAAGAAGCAAGCATCAATGTCAAGACTCTTTCCGAGGTATATACCAATGCATGTTTTTTCTATCGTCAAGTTTATGCTCAAGATTCTGTTCCTTCCGTTATTGCACCAATCCTTACTAGAAAACGGAGGCGCGAACTTAAGGTAGCCTCCTCAAATCAAGCCAATTCTGAACCCGGTTCTCTACAAGTCCTTCCTCACGAAGATTCCACCGTTTCTCCCGTCTCCCCCATCTCACTTGATGATCATCCATCAGATTCTGAGCACGAAGCTGATGACTCTCCAGATGTTCCAACCTTTGCGTTCGAACCGTTGAGTGGTGAATGTGTGGACGACGACTGGAGAAATTCCTTTATGGACTATATCCAGGATGGTATTCTTCCAGAAGATTCTCATAAACCTAAGAAAATCAAAAAAGACTCATGGAAGTTTCAAATCATCAAAGACTCGTCTGGTACAAAACACTTGTATAGAAAGTCCAATGGACTAAGTTCTTTATTGCGGTGTCTTACGAATTTACAAGGTCAAGCAATCCTCCATGAAATCCATGCTGGAATTTATGGCAATCATTCGGCAAGACGTAGCTTGGCAAATAAAGCTGTCACTCAAGGTTATTGGTGGCCCGGTATGCAAGAAGATGCTAAAAGCACAGACTTGTGTTCCTTGCCAAAAACATGATCACATGATTAATCTTCCGGCGACGGAGTTGCACCCGATTTTAAGTCTTTGGCCTTTTGCTAAGTGGGGATTGGACATTGTTGGTCCGCTTCCCAAGGTTCCAGGGAGTGTTCGGTTCTTACTTGTGGCGACGGATTATTTCACCAAATGGGTTGAGGCCCAGCGACTCGTTCATATCCAAGCGATAAACGTTTGTCGTTTCTTATGGAAGGATATTGTGTGTCGTTTTGGTATACCATCTACTTTAGTGTCCGATAATGGTAAACAATTTGATGCGGAAGAAATCCATCGATTTTGTAATTTTATGCGAATTTGACACAACTTCTCTGCACCATACCATCCTCAAGCTAATGGGCAAGCGGAAGCTACCAATAAGTCTATACTTGCCACTATGAAGCGGCGTTTGCAAAGTGCTAAGGGAAATTGGGTGAAAGAGTTGCCCGCGGTCTTATGGGCTTATCGAACTACCCCCAAACACTCGACCGGGTTTTCGCCCTTTCATTTGGCCTATGGCTCTGAAGCTATCCTACCTACCGAGATCATACACCTACTACCCGCACGGAAGCTTTGGATCATACTCTTAATGATGTCACTTTGGCGCGTGATAATGTTTTAATCGATGAAACACAAGATCAAGTGGTAAAACATATTATTAAGTATCAAGAAGACATGAAAAGAAGGTATGATCGTCGTTTGAGAGCAAGACACTTCAAGCCTGGAGATCGGGTACTTCGTCGGGTATCTCGTCTTCACGGGCAAGGGAAATTGGGTGAAAATTGGGAAGGCCCTTACATTATCGACCACCTTGCCTCCAAAGGTGCATATTTCCTTCGCACTTTGGAAGGTGACATTATCGAGAAACCATGGAATGCTTTCCATCTTAGGAAATTTTATCATTAAGTTTATGTAGTTAGGTTGTCTTTGTTTCTTTTCAGTTTATTTCATTTTTATTAGTATTTTTATATATGTAGTTTCGGTTTGCCATTTTTTATTTTTTGCTTGGGGGCGATTTCAATTCAATTTTCCATTATCACTTGGGGGTGTGTGTCAATTACATTACCCCTCGTGTCCATTCAATATTCAACATTTTACAAACACGATTCAATATCAATACTCAACATTTCACAATCAAGATCCAATATCAATATTCAACATTTTACACTCACGATTCAATGTCAATATTTTCCACTACCACTATCAAGATTCCATATCAATAATCAATATATTAGCAATATTCATCGCAATCATGGATATATTTACAATATTGTCACTTTCAACTACTCAATATTCAAACTTCAAGAAAAATAAACAACATTCAAGGTTCAATCTCAACAAAATATCATCAATATTCGATCTCCGAAATTCATTTCTTGTTACATAGGTGGAGGAGGTGGAGGTAGAGATCTCTCGGCCGTCGCTTTGGCTATTAGAGGTGCAAACGGAAGTGGAACCTTTTCAAGGCCTTTGAGTCCTTGGGTTCGACATATGTTGTACAAAATGTCGTAATTCTTGGTAACCCTCCTTGCCTCTACCATTGCTCCATATAAGGTTTTTTTAGTGTTACTTACCTCAAGCTCCGCTTTGTTTTTCTCTTCCTCCGCCCGGATTTGCAAAATCTTTACTTTGTCATATGCTTCCTTCCATTGATAACAACGCGTGCGTGTCATTGCACGTTCGGCTTCGATCGCTTCCATATCCTTGTTCAACTTCCTTACTTCTTCCCTCACCGTTTCCCTCTCTTTTATTGCTTTATCCTTGTCCGTTTGTGCCTTCTCAATCCTCGATTGCATCTTTTCCACTTCTTTCCAACCTTTGAATGCTTTCGTTCTCATTTCTTCATTTTCTCCCTTCAATTGGACATTCTCGGCTTCCAGTGTTGTAACTCGTGTTCGAAGCTCCTCCATTTCTTTCTCATGACTACCAACAATTTGGTCGACCAAGCGGTCTACCTACAATCATCAAATACATGACATCCATGTTATAAGAAAACGCAAACTAGTAGAAATATAAAAATGTCGCCTACATTTTTATAATTTTTTTAAATCTTACCTGTGGGGCAATGCTTTGCATCAACATCTTGAATGCGGACTCCAGAGTTTTTGTTGTGGTTTCTTGGTCTCGGGTGTCATGCCTTTCGTTTGGCATGGGACCCACCAGGTCATCATCTTCATCCGGCATGATGATGCTTGGACCGGCCCCTTGATCAACAACTACACTACCAACAATGCTACCACGATGTCCCGCGGCTTTGTTCCCATCCAGGACCCTGCCAAGAAGGGTTGCAACCTTGGCCAGCGGCTGTGGGGTCAGCAACACCCTTGTCAGACTTTTTTCCCTTCCGGCCATCCCCTTGCCCAGCGGCTATCTCCTTAGTTGTGCCCCTACCTGGACCTTCTCCAGCGGTTGTCCCTTTGGCAACCTTCTCCCAGGCGGCTATGTGCTCTCGAGCGGCTGTGGGCTCTCGAGTGGTTGTTCCCTTGGCAGATTTATCTCAAGCGGTTGTTCCATCTCCAGCGGCTACAGTGCCAGCAATAACAGCGCCAGCTGGTACTTCACTCCAAAGGGTACCTTGGCTAGCGGCTATGCTGGGCACCTTGGCCAGCGGCTGTTTGGTCACCAGGCGCCTCGCCAGATGTGTTTTTCTGCAGCTGGGTACCTTGGCCAGCAGCTGTTTGATCACCAGGCAATATAATAATTCAAACAATTAGCAGAAATGAAATAGAAAGAGTACTTACTTAAGGGTGTGTTTGATAATGGTTTTGCCATGGAAAATCAGGTTTTTGCCGCTGTTTGCCAGGTTTTACCATTGTTTGAAAACGATTTGGCAAAAAGGCAAAAAAAAAATAGTTTTGCCAAAAACTAGTCACGTGACCCATATTTGCCCAAATCCATGGCAAATCCGAAAAAAATATCTCCACCTCCAGAGGTGGAACTTTTGGCAAATCAATTTTGCCATGAATATTTGCCACAATATTTTTTCCCCATGTATGAACGTAACAAAAAAGGAAAAAAAAAAACATAAAACCCTACTCTTTCTCTATTACTTTCTTGTTCTCACCAAAGATTGAAGGAGGCGAAGACGAAGAACTTGCTGTAAGTACGTGGTAAGTTTCACCGGCCTGCTTCTCTCTACTCGTTTTTTCATTGATTCATTGATTTAAACAAACCAACTGTAGACTTTCTCTGTTCTTAAAAAACAAATCAACTGTAGACTTTCTCTGTTGTAATTTGTAAGTAATGATTCATTGATTTTTTTTCATTTAATCAACTGTAGACTTTCTCTGTTGTCAATCATTGATCTTTAGTACCTATGTTTAGTCGGTAGACGACATGTCTACCAGGACGAATTTCTAGATATAGATTGGTGTAGTTATTTTTTTTTTTTTTTTAACAACCATTCTAGACAATTTATTCAATCATATAAAATATGCAACAAATTGAAGCTACATGCCTCAACAACACCCACCAGTGTAGGCATACAATACTTCCCACCAAATAAAAATAAAAATTACAAATTCAACAAACTAAAGTACTTTGCAGTAAGAAATTGACCCTAGGTCTCTAGCTAATAACTCATTTTTTTATTGAAAACATCTCAACCAAATCTTCAGCTACAAGCACCACCAGTCCTGCTATTAACTCCGGTATTAGTTCCAATTGGATGTGTTCCAACTGTACCTTCAGTGACATGCCCACCAGCTGGTGCACCAGTTCCATGTCCAGGTACCGCAGACATTTGATACGTTCCAGTTGAATGTCCAGTTGTAGTACCATGAAGCCCACCTACAGTTCCACCAGTTGCACCACCCATATTATGTGCTGCAGCATTGTGCTGACGGGTCTGTTAGTTGTTTGTTGATTTCTGCTTGATTGATCTTATCTTCCTTGCGATGTGTAGCCATTCCTTTCTCCAATGGATCATGTGCAGTCATTCTTTCCACCTTCGCTTGAGCAGTGGCTTTGGTCTTATCCATGCCAGATTTGGCTGAAGCAGCTATGTTTGAAACAGTTTCTTTGGTTGTCTGCATTTTTCTCTTCTTTGATCTTTTTCAGAGGATTTCGAAAGTAACTTGTGTAGTTGTTTACTTTTGGTGTAGTTATTGGTTTATGAATAGTGATCTTTCATGTAAAACATATCTTTAACATTTACAACGATTTCTTAGTTTACTCATCCCTTTTCTTTTCTCATAACAATTTACTATAACTTAGAAAATTCTGTGACAGGCAAGCACTAGGTGGGAAATGCGCCGATCAAAAGTCTTGGTAAAAAACTCTTACACCAGTCTACTATATTTAGATTTTTCTTGAATCTTTACAAATTGGAATGCATGCTGAAGGATATATTGTATTGTCTATTGCATGCACACAAGACACTACATATATCATGTGGATTATATTGAAAATATAAAGTCAATTCTGTGAGTGGCATAGAAGTCTTATACCAAGAAAAACTGCTCCAGTGGTTAGCTGTCTGGCCTTGCACGGTCGTGGATTCAGTTCTACCCATCTCAATCTCATCTGAGAAAAGGAGGGGTAATTGGATAAAAAATAGGCACAATCAAATACAGCAGTTCAATTCACAGGTAGATGGTTGAGAAGATAGTAGGCTGATTAATAGACCATTCTGGCTGGTCTTGTGTGTCATGACTCGGCCATACACGTTGGTAGCCTGCCAGAGTATGTATCATCCAAATTCCACTTTACTCTGATGCGTTAGTTGTTAGAGATACATTACAATGTTGTCAAAGTGATTGGCAGTATAACATTGTGGTGCGATATATGTTTAACAATTCTTATATGTTGCACTATTTATTGGTTGATCAGGTGTGATCTCGTCTGGGTTATTTAAGACTGGGAAAGGGAAGCAAAAGAAGAACAATTCACCCCAACCACCGATGGATACTTACTTTCAACCTCAGGTACCACAACAACCTTCCAAAACACATCAAAGGTGAACGACAAGAATGACTCAGATCATGATATCTGCCTTGCTTGAAGAGGTTGCTAGGAATGGTAAGAAAGCTGAAAATGCAATCAAGAAGGATTCCATGTCAGCAGCTGCTACAGCTGTAAACAATGCTCTAGGTATGAATATTGGTCATGAGAATGTAAGGTCCAAGTATAAGACATTGAAAAAGGATTACTCTGTTGTTAAAGCACTACTAGATGCTAGCGGGTTTGGTTTCCAGTGGGATAAGGAAAAGAACCAAGTTGTCCATGCAGAGCCTGATGCATTTGAACGTTTTTTTCAGGTAACGTATAGTTTCAATTGATTTATTTATAACATACATGTTAATTATGTCAACAAATTGATTAAAATGTGTAGGCTAATCCCAAATCAAAGAAGGTCCAAGGAAAGCTATTCCCATACTATGATGCTATGAGTATCCTTGTTGGTAATGAGATCGCAAATGGTGGTGGTAACAATGGTGGAGAAGATTCTCCTATCGTACCTGGTATGATAACTAAATATTGATTTGTTTAATTAAATCTTTGGAAGATGGTATTCAATTTGTATGTTTTGTGTATCGATTTGTTTAGGGGATGACGAAGAGGAGGAAGAAGAAGTTGAAGTCATTGTTGTGGATGGTGGACGAACCGAAGGAGCAACACAAGCAACAACAAATACTAGTAACCAAGGTGAGAGTAGTAATGGACCTGGTAGGGTTGAGCTTCCACCTCGAGTGAATGTCCAGCTACCGTGTTTAGGACAAAGATTATGACTTTATCTTTGATGGATGAACTTAGGATGATGTTTATGTGTTAATGTTTAGCACTGCCCATGCTTGTGTTATTTCAAGTTTTATTTATCGAATAATGTTAAGTATTATTTATGAGTTTGGGTTATTTCAGTATGTATGACATTGGTTTGATTGGGAATGACTTCAAATATTAAATAATAGCTTCAAATATTAAGATTACACATGTAATAATTATTTTTTATCTGGATTCTATAAATTGACTATGAGATGTGCACAACCACGTTATTTATATCACATGAAATAATGTACTTTGGACTTAAGGATAATATGGGCTTTTTATGCATGGGTTTGCCAAAATTACATTATTGTTATCAAACGATAGCAAAAAGGATAATGTGTTTTGCCATCATTTGCCGAAGCGATTATCAAACAAAAACTTTTCGGCAAAAGTAGTTTGCCACTTTTTGCCAAACAATTATCAATCATTGGCAAAAAGGCAAATAAGGGCAAAACTGTTTGGCAAAATGGCAAATAAGCTAATATAATAATTTTGCCAAAAATTATGGCAAACCGGCAAAACTTTATCAAACACACCCTAAAAAGAAAATAGCAATATAAAAAAAGATACCATTAATCTTATCTATATTTATATAATAGCTAAACCTAATGAGTCCCACACTCTCTTTCCTATGTGGCACTCTATATGATCATCAAGCTCTCACAAATTTTCTCCCATAAAACAAATAAAAAAGAAAAGAAAATTTATACTAATTGGTTTTATAACTAAATTTTGTATTCTCTATACTTTTCTCCATTTTCCACTAAACCCAAAAAATCTCTACCCACTTTTTCTACTCTCCTAATAAAGTATAAACACAAACATTTCAATAAAAATAAAATCAAAACAACAAATACACTCAAAACACAAATTAATCAAACATAATAATTATTATATGTATATATAAATAAAAAAAAATTAGTACAGATAAATTTAAAATTATATAAATTTAAAATTTATAAGAAATTTCTCTCGCAAAATCTCCAATCCCGGTGCGTAGCACGGGGTCCACAACTAGTCTATATATCTATATAATAGCTAGACCCAATAGGTCCCACACTTTCTCTCCTATGTGGCACTCTATATGATCATCAAGCTCTCACAAATTTTCTTCCATAAAACAAAGAAAAAAGAAAAAAAAAAAAAAATTATACTAATTGGTTTTATAACTAAATTTTGTATTTCTCTACACTTTTCCCAATTCCCCACTAAACTCAAAAAATCTCTACCTACTTTCTCTACTCTCCTAATAAAATATAAACAGAAATATTTTAATAAAAATAAAATCAAATATACTAAACACAAATTAATCAAATATAACAAACTATAATAATTTATTATATGTACATATAAATAAAAAAAAAATTACTACAGATAAATTTAATATTATATAAAATTAAAATTTATAGAAAATTTCTCTTGCAAAAGCTCCAATCCCGGTGCGTAGCACGGGGTCCACAGCTAGTATCTATATAATAGCTAGACCCAATGGGTCCCACACTCTCTCTCCTATGTGGCACTTTGTATTATCATCAAGCTCTCACAAATTTTCTCCCATAAAACAAATTAAAAAAAAAAATTATACTAATTGGTTTTATAATTAAATTGTATTTCTCTACACTTTTTCCCATTTCCCACTAAACCCAAAAAATCTCTACCCACTTTCTCTACTCTCCAACAAAGTATAAACACAAACATACATTTCAATAAAATTAAAATCAAAACAACAAATATATTCAAAACACAAATTAATCAAATATAACCAAACATAATAATTTATTATATTTACATATAAATGGTACAAATAACTTTAATATTATATAAATTTAAAACTTATAAGAAATTTCTCATACAAAATCTCCAATCCCGTGCATAGCACGGGGTCTACAGCTAGTTACACACAAAAAATGCAACAAGTGTTGTTAGTGTTCTGTTTAACTGTGCATCCTAACTCCTTTAATTCTGGGAGGGCCAGTATGAATCTTTTGGTGAAAAATGATCGAGCTATGATATAAGGGTATCTTTAATGGTTCACCAAATTTGATGGGTCACCTCAGCAGATTTGGTACCTATTTGATGGACCATTTGATGAAAAAAACTTCAGTTTCTAATGGTTCACCAAATTGAGGCGGGTAATGAAATGCCACTTGAGTTGGACGGGCTTTGAAGAGCCACTTAAACGAAAATTTTAGTTGAGGCGGACATCCAAGTGCCACTTAACCCAACAGTTAGTTGAGGCGAGTAATGAAGTGTCGCTTTAAGAAGAAACTAAATAAGAATTCAATTGAGGCGGACATCCTAGTGCCACTTAATTGAAGTGGGCTTTGGAGTGCCACTTGAAGCAACACTTCATTACCCGCTTTAAGTAAAGCGGCATTCTCTTACCCGCCTCAACCCAGTATCAAATTTGATGTTTTTCATCAAAGTTTCACCAAATTTGATGATTTTTTGTAAAATATCAAATTTGATGAACTTTTGATGAGCCATTAGATAGAGTTTTGTCTCACTTTCTCATCAAATTTGAGTTTGGTGACAGATTTGATGAACCATTAGAGATGCCCTAAGCAGCCTCTATATTGGCACACCATAACTTCCTATTGTTCTGAACACTTTTATTCCTGAACAGTCTCTGTTTAGCCAAATGAAATTATTGTATTAAGCTTTAAGTTAATCTTGGCTTGATCCATTGCCCGGAAATGTTTGGCCCCTGGTCTAGGTGCAAGGGTGCTGTATACACACATCAAATATATAAGCATGACCTGTATGCAAGCATCAAATCTATATGCAAGCTATAGCAAAAGACATCTCCGTCTAACCGCAAAACTAAACAAGTTTGCATTTGGTTTCAACCAAACACTATCATCCTCAAGCTTATGTGCACACCAAAACTAGATGCAAGGACGTAGCACTGAAAACAGAAATTCTCATTATGTATTTGGACATTCAGTTCTGGTACTCGAAACTTAACAGCTCTAGCCAGAAGAAAAAAAAAACTATGTTCTCACTGGAACAATGAAAACGTGGGGCATTTCGGAATGTGGGCAATCATCAAATCTTGAAAACGAAAAAAGAAAAATGAATAGGAAAAATCAGCATTCACTCAAAATCCAATTAAAAGTGTTTGTGATACAACTTTCATAATAGGAATGAATATTGTGAGCAACACTCAGAGACACTTGTGGTTTCAGAACTCTTATCTACCTTATTGTTCCACTAGATATAGATGAGACCTTGCACACACCTGCCGATGTGGTGAAGGGAACATCCCTATAGCAGGCTACAAGCTCCGTGTCTGTGTGGAGATCCGGTTGCACCTTTTCGAAAATCTTGTTGATATAGCTATCATTAGGATCTCCTTCAAATCCTGGAAATGTGACCCGCTCGCCAACACACGCAGATATTGGAGGTTCAACTAATTCAACCTGGAACAAAACACAGGGTCAGACAACGAAAGTTGCATTTTCCATTCAAATTTTAATGTGAATATTTTCACCATTCAACGAGCTGACCTAAGTTGAATTTTCTTTTCTTTTTTCGGTTAAAATAACTTGCATATTAAAAATTCATAATATCATTTTGTATACGAACACATATAGTACTTTTTTTTTTTTTTTGCTTACTTTAGTGTGATCATCGTTCGAAGCAGCCAGAACCATGCCATCTGACATTACACCCCTCATCTTCGCTGGTTTCAAGTTACAAAGAACACATACTTTCCGATTCTGCAAATGGATTGTCATCAGAAAAGTAAATGGATACCCAGTTTAAAATAATAGTACTTCAAATGTTTATAGCATACCAGCATTTCCTCCATAGGAATAAATTTGACAAGGCCGCTGACGATAGTACGTGGTGAGCCATCGCCCACATCTATTTCTTCGACATATAGAGAATCAGCATCCGGATGTTTCTGAACCTTTGTTATAAGGCCGACACGAACATCCAGTGCAGTAACAGAAGGCTCCACATTAGCATTGGTCTTTGTTTTAGCTTTGGCAGGCTTTCCTTTTTGTCGAGTATCTGATCATGAACATGGACAAATAAATTTATAAACTTTGTTCGTGCATATGTACGTAGTTGCATATACATGATAATCAACATTTTGCTCCAATTTACACCAAAAACCATCTGCTCGAACATGTGAACATGACAAGGTTCATCTCTCCTTTTTAACTAAACAAAACTTGTTTTCATGAAGGAGAGAATTACAAAGCCAAAGAGGATAATCAATGAGGGCCTCAACCAAAACAACACACATCCCCTGGCCTCCCCCAACCCAAACAAACAGCAGCAGTAACAAAAAAGCAAGAAGAGGGAAAGTAAAATACAAATACTGGCGAACTAGACTACACCGTGCATAACTTCTTCCTCCACATGATGCTATGACCTTCATAGTTGTAACCAACAAATACTGATCCTGTTCTTCAATGTATGTTTCTGTCCTCATCTCCACACCACCCAATGCATACCTGCAGGCACTCAGCGCATAATACACCCTGAATTTCTCCTCCTCTGTCCCGGCCACTCCTTGATGATTCTACTAATGTTTGTCGAGTTGATCAAATTTTGAATTTGAGAGCCTGTTATTTGATCCCAAATCTGTTTCACCTTTGGAGAACTCTTTGGTTGACAACAGATAATTAATTTCTTGTAAAATAGGACAGTTCACATTTCTCAATAATTTTCCATCTCCAATGTAGTCTCTAAAGTTTTCCAATTCCCTTGAGATCCAAATTAGAAATTTAATCGACAGCATACTGCTTGTTCCCTCCTGTCAGGCAGTGTCAGCTACCTCATTCAAAAATATGGTAAGTTCAGAAAATTCTGTTCTTAAGGCCAATTGCATCAAATCTAATCCACTCTCATGGAACCATCAACCCTACGTGAGCTACCAATAAGGAATATCAATGGAAGCCCCCCATCAACTTTACAGCTAGGTGTAATATCAACAGGAAAGAAAACTCATCACCAAAATATTCCAACTATCACGCTTGACATGGGACGTAAAAGTTTATTGTCGCATCAGTTCCCGGTGCGTAGCACGGGGTCCACAGCTAGTATCTATATAATAGCAAGACCCAATGGGTCCCACGCTCTCTCTCTCCTATGTGGCACTCTGTATTATCATCAAGCTCTCACAAATTTTCTCCCATAAAACAAATTAAAAAAAAAAATTATACTAATTGGTTTTATAATTAAATTGTATTTCTCTACACTTTTTCCCATTTCCCACTAAACCCAAAAAATCTCTACCCACTTTCTCTACTCTCCAACAAAGTATAAACACAAACATACATTTCAATAAAATTAAAATCAAAACAACAAATATATTCAAAACACAAATTAATCAAATATAACCAAACATAATAATTTATTATATTTACATATAAATAGTACAAATAACTTTAATATTATATAAATTTAAAACTTATAGGAAATTTCTCATACAAAATCTCCAATCCCGGTGCATAGCACGGGGTCTACAGCTAGTTCGATATCTAAGGCACCAAGGTTGGGGTCAGCCCTAAAAACTTGAGAGGGTTTCCTTTGGATGCCATTATTAGTTTATGATCATAACTCCACGTTCACTTTTGCTCGCTTTGACAGTAAGGAGTAGGTAACTTGTCCCTGTTTTTTGTTTCTATTTTGCAATCTATCTCGGTTGACAGAATCCAATTGACCTATACATGGCCTTGAAATGTAAAGTTGGACAGAACAACTTTAACCTCTAAAAAGTAGTACTTTGTGTCTTATTATGGTCATTTCATTTGCATTTGGGGAAAACCCTTACTTACCCAAAAATCATATTCTTCGTTACACACAATACCAGCTACTAAATAAAACTACATAGGTTATTTTCACTATGCAACAATTAAATTTGCATATAGATATGACTATGCAGATGCCTTTTTTCATCTACAGAAATGAAAACTGCAACGAAAAAGTACTGTGTTTTTCATTTCTGTGTAGGACTATTACAATGCAGTTTTCATTTCTGCATGGGATTCTGCAACCTAAGCCGTGGAAATAAGGTAAATAAGGAACCGGTCATGGAAACCGCTATTGCCGTACCTTGATCAGAAAACAGCAAACATACTTTTCAAAAAAAAAAAAAAAATTGTTTCTTCACTTGGAAGGATAGGCTTTAGTTCAAAACGAATTATAGGGACAATTGGACTTGAATTATTAACATCCCTAATTTCTTGTCCTTGGGACTATATTCTGTAAAACAAATTATTCTGAACTGAATATTAGGCTCAAGTTCTCTTGAACATCTAAATTATAAACACAAATGAAGGGAGGTGATATTTGCTACAATAAATTAAACAAAACCAAATGCATAATGAAACAATGAAAAACAATCGTGAGAATCAGGTTTTTTACTGAATCTAGATCCTCTGCACCCTGCTGCAGGGATTGAAACATCTGCACCCTCATTGATCCATCATTAAAAGAGCCTCAGATACGTAAGAAACCTCAAAATGTGGATAATCAGTATGTTGAAGCACTTTAAACAGTGGTGAATGAGGGTACAAAGGTTGAATCTCCATGGCTGGCAGATGAACAGAACTCAACAATTGCTTTATATATTTATAAACGGATTAAAAAAAATAACTAAGTAGATGAGATAATAGGCATTGAGTGATGCCGGACAACTTGGTTACAAGTAGTGGTGTGTATTACTGTCAAACTAATATTTAAATTCTCTAAGCAGAAACAGATGCGCAAAAGAGATACCAATATTTACCTGATATTTTTGTTCTTTTAAGTTGCTCAGCGGCTATTTTTGCATCAGCTTCTGCCTTAACTATTCTCTCAGCCTGACTTCCCGCAAATTTTTTTCTGAATGACTCTACATCTTCATCTTTCTGTGTGAGGAAGAACATCAGATATTACCACCAATTTTAATTACAAAGTAAAAGACAAAAGACAAAAAGAACAAGTCCACCATGAAGAGAGAACGAAAGAAAAATTGTAATAAGCTGAACAGTGTCACAGAATAACTGAAGCTCGTAGAAATATACAAAAATCCATATAGAAACTAAATTACACCCCACGGATCATTTGTCTTCGACCTCACATGAAAAAAAAAAGCCAAGAGTGAATCATAATGACAAAGACATACATACCAGCTCCCGAAATAGCGGCTTAGGCGTCCCTATTTTGTGGCCAGTAGGTAGAATATCCCAAGGGGTCCTTGCCTTATCAATATCACCTTTATCAAGTGAAAATTGTGTTCCAGGTTGCAAATTGAGCTGCTTTAGTACCTAACAAAAGACCAGAAGCAGAGGACTTAGAATGTCTAGATAACTTATAGCAAGTCAATGAAAAATGGGCTTGAGGACTAAAATCCTGTAAACAAAGAAGGAAGTAGCAAAATTTGTAAAGTGTTGAACTGTTGAAGACAATTACCTCTACAGAAAAAGATGGCATAAAAGGTTCTAATAGAGATGCTAGAAGATAAACTAGCCCAGCTGAAGTTTTCATAACAATGGAACACAGAGTATGATCTTCCTTGTAAAGTTTCCAGAATTGGCTTTCCTGCATTTAATTATGAAAAATCAGTTTCTCAAAAGCGTAATAAAATCCAACAGAAAAACTAATAGAAAGTAAGAGACTTACTTGGAGATATGCATTTCCCTCGCTAGAAATGTTCATTGCAATTTTCAGTCCTTGCTTTAATTTAACCTATGCCATTAAGATGAATAAGATATTTACCAGCTTTAATAAAAAAATTGTGTCCTGAACAATGTAATTTCCAACAAAAAAATAAAATAAACTCAATTACATTAGATTACCTTCTCCATGGCTTCTATGTAGTTTTCCACATAACTGCCAACTTTTTCTGCTAACATCTTGGTTAAAGAATGTGAATCTGCATCAGGAGCATCAGGGAGAACAGAACCATATCCTGACCCTGCAGAAGGGTGAGATCATTGTAAGAATCTTGTAATCAGTTGACATCTGTAAGGAAATTAAATATGGTCCTTTTCACTTTTAGCATCTGTTTGCTGGACTGTATAGTGAAGTTCACTCTTTGGCCAACAAACACATTAATGAATATGAGATAGTAAAGAAGATAATATACAAACTCAACTTCTTTTGTCATATGTAGTGTTAATGCCCCTTTCTTTTCTTGTTTCATTTATTTAATATAGGTGGAGCTTTTATTAAATAAGATAGCACATTAAAAATTGGCGGCTGACAAATTAACTGGCCTCAGACATCCCAACTAGGATGGTACCCCTTGGAGGAATAGACTATTTATCGTAGGCTACCATTTTCGAAGTGTAGGGTTACACAACCAATAACAACAGGATTGTTCTCACAGATATTCTATTCATATGAACATTTGATTAAAGTGGGTTGAACACTGTTAAGATAAATTCAAAAATTGATATCACCATTTAACAGGTTAGAGTTTCAGATTGCGCTATTTTTTAGCAATGATGACCTCAAATTTTAGAAACTATCATTTCAAAAAATAAACAATTCCATAATCCCCTGTAATCTATCTTATATCAATGTGTACAAACATTCAACAAAAAACACTGGTACAAAACCATGGATACACGCTCTTGTGACGTGATAATGTAAGATAAATTGAAGTTACAATGCTTATATGTTTGGATTTGCAATCAACAATAAATCGTCAGTGTAGCCTAACATATATAAATATGATATACATAACAATATAAATATTTCAACAACAGTAATAATCCAGGTGTAAAATAAGTTCACGTGACAGCTTAAACAGAACTTTTCTTCATGATATTGGTGCAGACATACCACGTGCAATAATTGAATGGTTGTAAAATGGTTGAATGTATAAAATCATATAAAATCCAGTGGCAAGCAATAAATTATGGTCGGCTTAAGCTTTTCTCAAGAAACATAAATACTTCATGACAAGCTAGTCCTTATAACTTCAGCAGAATAATTCTCTATTTTAGCAGGAGTTGTCAACTTGTCATAATGATGAAGACCATAATTTTCCTTCGGTCCAAACATCAATATTATGGTCCGCTTAAGCTTTTCTCGAGAAACATAAATACTTCAGACAAGCTAGTCCTTATAACTTCAGCAGAATAATTCTCTATTTTAGCAGGAGTTGTCAACTTGTCATATCGATAAAAACCATATTTTTCCTTCGGTCCAAACGTCAAACATTAGAACTGGAAAGATGTCCCTTTTAAGCAGTTTGTTTTTAGATTGTAGGCTCTTATGGTACTGTGGTATTTGAGGGCATTTAAAAATTGTTCAAAATTTATATTTGATTTAGATGGTTATCCTTACACCTTCTTGTCCTGTCTTTTCCGGTTTTCCCTATTGCGTTGGTTGAAACTATTAGTTTATTTACTTCATCTTGACCAATTTCAGATAAAAACTTCAGCAGAAAAAATAATACCTGGATCTTTCGCAATGAAGCTCAACACTCGATTGATGAAATTACCCAGGTTATTCAGCAACTCGCCATTTAGTTTTGCTTGGAGATCGGCCCAGGTAAATAATGTGTCTGATACCTGAATCATACAAATGGGTAGATATTACAGAATCACAACTATAAGAAGAATAAGCATAACCCAACTGATTCTGAGACATGAAGATGAAGGACATATTGATCAACTGACCTCTGGCCTATTTGTCAACAAGTAATATCGCCATACTTCTGTAGGAATCCCTGTCACTTTTGCATCATTGCCAAAAACTCCTACACCCTTACTTTTGGAAAACTTTCCTATACGTCATGCAAAACAAGTCACGGAAAATATAAGGTCGACAGTTCAATACTCAATACTGAAATACAAAAATTCTGGTGATAAACTGGCAACACAAATGTATATATATGTATGTACCATCTTCGTAATTTAAGTATTCTGTGACGCTGATAGTCTTCATAAATGTCCACTCTTCACCAGTTCCTAGTAGTGTTGAAGGAAACATTACCTATGATAACATAAGAGCTAAACATATTGAATTTTCAGGTAAGAGAAAAGCAACAATTTGGCTTGAGCCAATTTGTTTTATTTGCCATGTAAGCAATAAGGAATAACAAAACCCCATTAACTAATGACGTGAGACATAGTGATAAACTAAGTAAAATTGATACTAGTGTGCGTGTCGGGCAATGTGTTCAACACAGCACCCTAAAACCAGTTTGACAGAGGGAGGGGGGGGGGGGGGGGGGGGGGTTGCAATCTATTTATTATCGACGTTTGAGACATTGATGATAGCATCTCACTAATAAGTAATAACTACTAGGCAATAAAACATGGGAGAACTAGAAATTTGATACAGTGACAAGGCATAAGGGGATAATGGTCATCATCTTGTCTTTAAACTGTCTTTTACATTTTGACAAATAGAAATAAATTACGCTTACAGTGTGGAATGGCACGTTATCTTTGCCCATAAACTGATACAGCTCCACATCTTTAGGATTCTTCCACCACTTCTCCCAGTCAGATGTATAGGCTGCAGTTATAGAAATATATCCAATAGGTGCATCGAACCACACATAGAAAACCTAAACAAAGTAGTCAATGGAAGATACTCAATTTAATATAGGGTAGCAAAAGCCGAAATATTGACGGTAGCAAAAAGAATCAATCCAAATATTTAGAAAATAAAAGAAAAATTGTGAACACAATTTAACCTTGTCTTTATATTTTTCATGTGGAACATGAACCCCCCACTTGAGATCCCTGGTAATGCATCTAGATTTCAGCCCTTCTTTTAACCATGCATTTGTAACTTGAATTGCATTCTGACTCCATGATCCAGCCACTGACGTTTTGTTGATGTACGCTTCCAATTGATCCTTCAACAATGGAAGCTCTAGAAACAAATGGTCTGTATCACGAATTTGAGGAGGATTCCGACATACCTAGAATCGCAGAAGCTTTACTAAGTTAAACTATTTAACAAATAGGTACTTGACAAGTGAATGCCTTCAAGACCCAGATTATGAACGATGTTTTCATGATTATGAGAGGAATCTGAAGAAAAACACAAAAAAATTGTATTAACAAGATGAGAGAAATGACAGACCTTACATCTAGGATCCTTTAGCTCTGTTGGATTCAACAACTTCCCACAATGTTCACACTGATCACCTCGTGCAGACTCATAATTGCAACCTGGTGTGGGACAGGTTCCCTCCACAAGGCGGTCAGCTAAGAATCGCTGGCATGTATTGCAGTAAAGCTGTAGAGTAAGCAAATTATAGATACAGTTTAGGACGACAATCCATGCAATTATGAAGTGGTAAGAGCAAGTAGACCCTTAGTGGATCTCCCATAGAACACTACAGAACATGCTATGGACCTGCTGCATAGTATTTTCAGAAAGCCAATTGTTCTCCATCAGTTTCTTAAAAATTGCTTGGCAAACTTCAGTCTGTTGGGGAGCAGACGTGCGTCCAAACTCATCAAAACTGATATCAAACCATTCATACACCTCCCTGTGAATCTTATGGTACCTACATAAGCAGAAAACGTGATGAATAATATTATGGCACTATTAGTTCATCTCAAATATATAAACCGTTGAGCCTAGATCTTCACATCGAACAGTTTGCTAAAAAAAGTAAAAGCCAGCCCAACCCTGCTTATTAAGCAAAGAAGAAAAAAAAAACCATAATAATATAAAGGTCTACAATTCTCATCGAATGACAAACTATAATCAGATTAAACGATCATTCTTTTCAAAACATTAAAGCCTTTTAAACTTTAGAAGAGAAACAATACATAAAAAATTTCATATTTCTATTCTTTAATGTATACAATCGTAATATAGAGAAACAAATTAATCCAAAAGAAACTCAACAAATTTTATGATCATTTCTAAATATAAAAGTAAGATCTCCTAATCAATTTATCCAAAATCTAGATCATCAATTCATGTGTTTCTGACTTTCTAGTATGCAACCACAAAATCTTCTCTAATCCCAAGCACATGGCAAATTTTACACACAAGTCTTTGGATTTTTGCAATTAGATTTACAATTAAAAAAAAATGAATTAAAGAAAAAAAAAAGTGATTACTTATCGCAAATCTGTTGAGGAGAACAGTTTTCTTCCAAAGCTTTAGTCTCAGTTGCAGTACCATACTCATCAGTTCCACACATATAAATCGTATTATATCCTCTATTACGACAATATCGTGCAAACACATCAGCACTCAATACACCTGAATTCAAATCAAAACATCAATACATCAAATCTTCTTCTCTACTGTTAAAATCAACAAGAAATGAGAGATTTGATTTTGATTACATCCGATTATGTTTCCAAGATGAGGAACGTTATTAACATAAGGTAAAGCACTAGTAATCATGATGTTTCTTTGTCCTGGAATTGGAAGTTTAGGAACTTTCTTCTTCGTAAAAAAACCATTATCTTCTTCCATCGATGAAACCAAGAGAGAGAGAGAGAGAGAGAGAAAACGAAAACGAGAAGATCGAATTCAAAGAAAAATGATGAAAAGAGGCGAAACAAGGGTTTAGGGCGACTGTAAATATGAGAATGCGGCAGGGTTTCAGTGGATTTGGTATACTGAGTTTAGAGTACTTGGTCTACAGTTGGTATTTGTTTAGGTTTAAATCTGGGATTTTAACCATTTGACTTGGGTCTGGAAAATTCACTAGTTGTACTTTGTTCTATTATTTTATTAGAGGAATCCCAATCCCAATCCTGGGAGGGTATTTGAGAAGGGCAGTGGTATGAAATGCCCCGTTCAGGCAAAAATTCTAGAGATTTTTGGACATACCCCATTTGAAAATCGAAATTTGAGATACCCCATTTGAAAAAATTCAAGATATGGTGTTATCTTAGCCGTCCATCATAAAACTAACCTACGGCGGGTAAAGCTCTTTTGTCTTGAATTGAGGGTATCTCAAATTTTTTTCAAATGAGGTATCTCAAATTTTGACTTCCAAAT
The DNA here is from genome assembly GCA_023053565.1 of Aquilegia eximia. Lineage (NCBI taxonomy): Eukaryota > Viridiplantae > Streptophyta > Magnoliopsida > Ranunculales > Ranunculaceae > Aquilegia > Aquilegia eximia. The sequence goes on from JALIGU010000003.1 coordinate 33,171,540, forward strand.
GGGGGTATGTCCAAAAATCTCAAAATTCTATTAGGATGGTGGGTCAAACATTCAACGGTCATCAAAACTTTCAATGTCATTTGAAAGGGGAGGAATGTGTCATCCAAAATAACATGTTAGTGGTATAACACGAAATACAATGTTCCGTTTCAACCTTTTTTGGAACTCCATGTTTCGTGTTAACACTTTTCGGAACTCCATGTTCCGTCTTATTCACTTTTATTTTGATTCGGAACTTCAGATTCCGTCTTAACTAAATATTACGGAAGCTAAACCGGAAACTACGCTTGTATTTTTACTACTAGAATTCTGAGTTTCGTCTTATAAAACTTTTTAGTTTTACAAACTGACATTTATGTATTTTACTATTGGCAGAATTTTGAATGGGGTTTTGACTACTCTTGGCATAAGGTGATTTTAAAGGTGGTTTTACCTATGTGGCACCTACGTGGAGGGCACTGTGTCTGTATATACATATCGAGCTACATCGACGTCAAGCGCTTAACCTTATTTCCAACGACTTGGCCAACCCAACATACAGTACAAATCATACTTCAACTTGGCTCAACTCGATGACTCATGAGCTCATGTGGCGCTTACGTGGCGATTTCAATTAATGCCAACAATTATAAGATGTACCAAATATTCTCCATTATTATTTGTCAGTTATCTGTCCGTTACCAAATCAATGTGATTTATATCACATGTGCTCAATTGTAATTCCCTATCTATATAAATCTATATAAAGGGACATATTTCATGTAAAAGGGACAAACTCTCTCTAGCTCATCTCTTCTCTCCTCACATCTCTACTCAATAATAAAACAATCATTTCTTCCGTGGACGTAGGCACCATTGTCGAACCACGTACAATCATGTCTTTTTACTTACATTTTTATAATTTCCATGTCATTTTTTACTTAGTAAATTTTATGTATTTACAGGCACCAAACTGCCCTTCCATTGGGATTGCTCTTATGAAGTTTTAAACATGTGCCAAAAAAATTAAGTTTGATAATTAAATAATTGACATATTTTAAAGTTTTTTAGTTCCTTTTTTTAGCTCACATATTATGATTTTCTTCTTCCCTCCCCCTCTTTCTCCTTCGCAATAATCTAAAAATCTTCATTGCCATCGGTTTTATATTATTGTAATATAGTTAAAATATTTTCACATCAGATATGAAAATAATATCTATTTATATAAAAAAAAAATATTATTAGAAAATTTGATTGGAAAGCGGGGTTGAGGGGACCCCTACCCCTTTTAAATTACATGTGGAAACTTATATTAACAATCAGTTGTTGACGTGTTTCGAACCCACAACCTCTCTACTTTTATGAGAGGAGTGCTACCATTCAGCCACATGCTCATTCGCAAGTTGACACTATATTAAACCATATCAATGTGCATTTTTAGAAAACCTCTTTCTGGTATACAGTGAAACCTGTCTAAATACACACGTGGGACCAAGATTTAATGCGCATTTACAAAGGGGGTGCATGTACAAAGTAAATTGGAGCGATTACTGAATGCAGATTGTAAAATATGTACCTAACATAATATAATGCTATAATTTGATATAGATTAGAAAGTAAATAAAATATTAAATATATATAAATTTAAAAATAATTTACTTCAATTTTAACCTAAATATAGTTTATAATTTCAACTTGTAAGTATAATACACATAATTTTAAGGTGTTTCTTACTAAGTGTGCAATTACACAAGGAGAATTATAAGGTTGGGACCGTAAATAAATTGCACATTACACAATGTGCAGGAAAATTCCCAAAATACACAGTCCCAACTATGGGACCAACATTTTTTGTGCAATTAAACATGTTGTGCGTTTATAAACGGTGCATTTAAACGGGTTTCAATGTATATTGAAAAATAATTAGGAACAATAATGGTTGTGAATTATACGTTATGTGACACATAAGATTATATATTCTTAGAAGACTCAAATATTAGGGGGGGGGGGGGAATACTCCCTCCGTCCCAAATTATCCTTCTTCTTTTTTTGGTTGTCTCAAAATATATGTTTATTTTTTTTATTTGAATGTTCTTTTGTCTATACTACCCTTGCTTTGAAATTAGAGTAATTATTTTAATAAAAATTATTAGGCATTGTAATTGGTATTAAATAGGGGTAAATTTGGAAGTATAGTTAGTAGACAAACAATAAATGATGTTCTCTTAATAAGTAGAATGTTCCAAAATGTACTTATAATTTGGGATGGAGGGAGTATATTATTCGGTAATAATAAATATGTAATCTTTAGGCTCTAACCTCTAATTGCACTCTCGTTTTATGTTTTGGATCATGCAACCAAACGACAAAAAAAAACTTTAATGAAATGAAAATAATATTTAAGCGTAGTGAGAAAAAAAAATAAACAAAAAAAAAAACCATTGTTTAAAATTTCTAAATCCGCTGTTGGACACAACAATAAATATTCTGAAATTATTATAAAAAAAATAAAAAATATTCTGAAATTAGTTACAACATTGACGACAAATCCAATTCCAATGTGTTAAAATGAAATAACAAATGTCTAATTTTTCTTCAAAGGAGACATCTCAAATTTTGTGAAAATAACAGGGTAAATCCAAAAATCTCTAAAAAATATTCTTATAGCATCTAAAAATAGAATGTAGTTTAAAGTAGAATATATATAAATAAATAAAGTGATCCTCCACAAAAAAAAAAAAGTGATCCTCATTCCTCCACCTACCTACAAGCTACAATAGTACAACATGCATGAGTGACAAAGCCGTAGCTAATGACTCTGTTAAAAGTTGCATGATGCCAATACTTTTCTTGGTGGATTTCCTTTCAATACCACTTGTCAGAGTCCAAACTCCAAAAGCACTGCTTAGGCACATTATTTGTTTCTTATGATTGGTTGGTTGTTCTCTCACTACTTGCCAAACCCAAGAAGACTCATCTATGGCCCATGAAATAGATTGAATCCAAGCCCAATACCAACCTCATTTACAATCAGAAATTGGGCGGTAATCTTCCCCAAGACCCCAACTCACTCTTTTTCTTACAAGAATTTGAACAAAAAATCCCTAATTTGGTCTGCTTTTCTCAACAACTAGGGTTTCTCTTTATCATTTTAATGTAATCGCTCTCTATCTCTCTCAATAGTTTTTGTTTCTTACTCAATTTAGGGTTTATTAGATTATATAAACTACTTATATCTTAGGGATTAAAAGTGGTTTATTTTAATTCATTGGTTGTAAACATGGCGTTGATCTTTAATCTGTGAGTTTTGATTTTCTTTTAGATTGTTTGTTTACTCTTTCATTACTAACATAAAAGCTTGTAGTTTTTGGAATGTTATTTAAAAGCTTCAGTCCTGCAGTCAATTATTCTCAATAGAAGTTAAGAAACAATCTAGGGTTTCTTACATTATAATTTTTTTAAATTTGCCCTTATTTAAGTGTTCATGTTTCGAAATTGGAAAACCAATTACGTTTGAAACATTACATGTTATTTAGGAAACATTCGTTTGTTTGAATTGTAAAACCTATGTTGAACAGCTGAAGTTCGGTTCTTTTGGGAAATGTGGTAACCTAGATTTTCGAATAAAACAACCTGTTTTAATGATTTTTAATATTTTTTTATGTATATGCTTGAATGTATTTGTTCATTCTGGGCCTACTGTTCATGTTTGACAAGCTTGCAGTTTAACTGTGCATTTTATATAATACCTTAGGTCATCTTATAACAATTAATTTCTTCTTTTTGCAGAAGACGAAATGAAGGTTAAAATCTTGCGTATCCTTTTTTCCATTCATTCTTGAGTTTTTTTTTTTTTTTTCCAGTATTATGTTTTCCAGATAATGTTGTCCGAATGCCAACATCTAGCCTTATCTCAAAATAAGTTTGAGGATTGTGATTCTTGATTCCTTATCTTTTAAACCATTTACTACTACCCCATTCCACCTCTTTTTATGGAATACAAAGTAGTAGCCAAGAGCATATGTACATTGACTGATGAACATATCTGACACTGTATCTAGATGTCAAATGTGTGAAACATCAATGCACATATATCTGTAATTGATACAGAATTATTATTTCTTGGCAGTCGGCACAATTGTAGGTCTGGTAATAGAATAAAATTTGGCACATACCATTGTTGACATCAAGGGGCTTCTCTCTTCCTTTGGTGCACGAGATGGAAGGATTTTCAGGACATACCTCAAGTGTCTTTTTTTTTATTGCCCTTGAGTGTCTTTTACTTTCTCCTGGAAGGTTCTCACGGGACCCTGATGCGGCTTTGTTTTTACTTTTGCTTGTTGTAGTTTTCTTTTCTTACATTTGTATTGGCCAGGGATATCTCATCCCTCGACACCTGTTGTATTGACTTTTCCTGTGAATAATTTGATAGTTTACCTCTTTAAAGTTGGGGTGGGAAAAAAAAACTCTAAACTTTGTTGTCTCATTTTGTTCTTTGGTCATTTTACCTCAAGTTATAAATCGTTTGTTGTGCGGCGTTTAATAGAAAAAGGCTTTAATAAAGTATAAATGAGGCCAAAAATGATGTGGATAGAGGTAGTAATGATATACATACACACATGCCTAGATTAAGGATTCTTCTCAATACAGTGCCAAAGGAATCATGTAATGGATAACGGCTAGATGATGGTGACAAAGAAGGTTGAGGATTGATCCTCATTTTTACATTTTTATATCTATCTTTTCATGCATTATCATTGCAGTTTGTCCTTAACCTGTCTATATGCGGTATTGTGTGGGACTTCCAACAGAGTAAGTCCTCATCTTTGTATATCTAAGAATTCTTAGTTACAGAGTTTTTGTAAAGCTCTGGTCTGTTTCCGTTGGCTATAGAATCCCTGAAAAGGAGTTTACGTTTTCTTTCATTACTGAGATTCTCAGCTTACTTTTATTGTCATCAGTCATCATTGTTATTATTATATTTCGAGCTAGTGTGTTTGTTATGTACCTTTTTGTTTTTATTCATTTGAATCCATATTGCAGATGGCATGCTGTAGCTGCCTGGACATGGGATGCCCAAGATGAAACGTGTGGGATTTGTAGGATGGCTTTTGATGGTTGCTGTCCTGACTGTAAACTTCCAGGAGATGATTGCCCATTAAGTAAGTAATCGTAGCTCCTTTTAGTTTATACTATAGATGCTGCATTTATTGATTGAAATGAAGAGAACATATTAGGCCCTGTTTCATTTTCCTTGTTAAGGAAAATTAGTAGTTTTATTTTTTCATGGGTGTGTACATTAAATCTAAAATGTGCTATGACATATTTATTTGAAATCAGTGAATTGAATGAGAAACTTAATGAGTTTTTAACTTTTAAGAGAATGCCCTAAAAATGAGTTCATGTGGTCTTGAATGTATGTTCTTGCATGATGCTCTCTATTCTTTTTTATTAGTTAGATCGGTATGAATGCATTGTTGATTTAACTGTGTGAAGGTGCTCTATTATTATCATTTTTTGTTTTTTTTTGGCAAGAGGTGCCCTTTTACTTATATCAAAGAAACTGCCATAATTCTGTATCCATGATAACATAGGTCAAGTTGCCTTTTTTCTCATTTGGAATTATGAGCTGCAATTGGAAGTTGGCTTAGCTATCTGGTGTTGTAGTTATTTTCTCTGAGAGAATCTTGTTTGGCTCAAGGCTCAACCAAAAGTGCTTGTATCATGCTGGCGGTTGGGGAGTTTCTTGCTTAAAATGTAGGAACCAGTAGCACCGATGATTGCCTTATTGGAATCAAGAGCACTTAAGTTCAGGAAATTGGCTATGGTGGCTTCATACACTGCAGACTTGGACTGGGAAAAAACAATTTGTTTCAGCATTTTGCGGGTGCCTCCTGGTTTAAGAATCACTGCTTTGTTCCCGAAACCGAACCCACCAAAATTGATAAACCACAAATCAAATCTAAAACAACAACAGACAGAGAAATGTCACACATATAGATAAGTTCATTTAGATACTATACCAGTATACCTTTCTCAATTTAAAATGCTTTAGCGAGACAAAGTTGAAATTTCCATCGTCTTAGTTTTTACTATAAAGTGTAGTACATTTTTTATTCCAATAAGTCCCATCTGTTTTACAGATGTATACATAGTAATTTAGTTTATTAAGTATGGCTTAAATAGTAGGGTTCAAGCAGTTTCTTCTTATACTGGGGACAGTATGTTAGTGGGAACCTTTTTGGTATTATCTTGATATCAAGAAATCCTGAACTAATATGCTTCTCACATGGTTCAGAAGATTTTGAGATCTTTTTACATTTATGGAATATAAGAGGAAAACTGGGCTGTCTACATGATGAATTGCAAAGTGTGAGCAAAATGTCCAACCTCTGTTTGTATTAGCACCAAAATGCTTATGAGAGTAACTTCATGAAAAAAACCAGATGACCCTCCTGATAATATTGGCTTCTGTGGACTCCATTAATATTTTTAATGCGTCAATATTTGTTCTTTTCCAAGATTGTCCATCAGCAGTATTGTTATATAGTTAACAAGATACGTAATTGATGTGTTTATTAATTTGCTGGATTTAAAAATGGTAAGCATAGTGTAAGATCTTTATAATTTCAAAATTAAAGAAAAATTATCATGAAGCTTGGATTTTGATTTGTTGGGCAATCTTTTTATTATTTTGCAGTTTGGGGTGCTTGCAACCATGCGTTCCATCTTCATTGCATCCTAAAGTGGGTGAACTCGCAGACTCCTCAAGCACATTGCCCTATGTGTCGTAGGGAATGGCAATATAAGGGATGAACAAACTTGCTGGATGAGACAGGAAGCTATTGTTTTACATGTTGATGAGTTCCAGAATTTGAACTTGCTCTGTGGTACAATTTTCTACTCAAATTTACTGTCGATATAAACGTTGCAGAATGTATTTGTAATGTGACTCCACAAGGCTTATAGAGTTCTTCACATCTATGTTATCTATTTCGTCGTCGACTCCATTTGTAGCTGAGTGATGATTAAACATTGATCTTATTTTGCTTCCATTATCCATGTGATATTATACTTCTTTATCCCAGTTCTGATGGTTATAGTACTACTGTACATTCAGTGAATACAGTATCACTGTAAAAGTGTAAAGGATTTTGGAGTTTGGACAGGTGGTAGTGTAGTGACATTGGGCTTGAAATTGGAAACCTTGTAATTGGGCCTGGATGGATTGAGCCCAAGGGCTTTACCCATGCCGACATAGAATAGAGTTAATTAATGAAAAATGGACACGTGGTAAAGACAGCAGGGTTTCGGATCAAGAATTAGTCCACGCTTAAGAACAAAACACTCAGCTAAACTTTCGGTCTTATCTTGTATTGCTATCTATGCAACACGTGTCCATTGTTTACAAGCCTTTATGCAAGGTCAGTATGCCAAGTGTCCTCACTATGCTCTATGTCACCATGCACTAATATTTTTTGTTGCTAAACATTCAAACTGTAACACTAAACCAACTTATCATTACCAAAAATACCCTTGAAGGTAGTCACATTCACAACTTCTTTACCTTTGGATGTTTATAATTATTCAGTATTTCAAGACCCATTTCTGGAAATATAATTTTTATTTTTTAATTCTTCTCTCTTTATTTTTACTTCTTCTTCCAAGAGATCTTTCTTCTACAAAATCCCACTTCTGAACACAATTTGACAGGAAAATTACTCAAGTTTCTAACAGAGAATTACATACACAAAGGAGTAGATTAGTAGAAGAAGAAATTAGTAAGAAAAAAAAATGTCTGGTGTATCAGTTGCAGTGGCTCCAAGAAGTGAGCCAGATCAAACTATAACACCAAAATCTGACCAAAAGCTTCATCACCATCAACAAAAAGAACAAGCAGTAATGGGTGGTGTAATGGGATCATTACGTGTAATTGAGTTACAACTAGTAGCTTTCATAATGGTATTCTCAGTAAGTGGTCTTGTTCCTCTTATAGACATAATTTTCCCTGCTTTCACATCTGCTTATCTTTTCATCCTTTCTCGATTCGCCTTTCCTTCACATGGTAATGCTACAGCTTCTTCGCAAGAGATTTTCCAAGGTAGTAGAATGTTTAGGATGTATGTTATCCTTGGTACTACTATAGGGTTGTTCTTGCCTTTGGCTTATGTGTTGGGTGGTTTTGCTAGAGGTGATGAACATGCAGTTAGATCTGCTACACCCCACTTGTTCTTGCTTTCGTTTCAGATCTTAACTGAGAATATTATTAGTGGGTTGTCTTTGTTTTCGCCTCCTGTGAGAGCGTTGGTGCCGCTGCTCTATACGGTGCGAAGATTGTTTGTGATTATTGATTGGACTGTAGATGTTTGGATTAACAAGACTTTGCCGGCAAATGCACATTTCAAGGTAATGCATCTGTCAACCATATAGTATTTAGATTCACATTTCCATGTTGATTGATGTGGTTGCTCCAAATGTTTTCTTTTATAATACAGTAGTTGGATTGAATCTGAACAAGAATTAGTCCATTTCGTTTTTCCATACTATATAGTTAATTAGCTCATTTCAATGTAGAATTTAGAATCGTTCCTTAAAATTAAAGATGTTGGAGATTGAGGTTCAGAAAAACTAAATAAGTGTCTTTATTTGATCAATTATATTATTGCAATGTTTAATAGTTTGAAGTTGATTGCTGCAAAAATAACTCTACAAGAAGCAAATTAAAAATGGTAGAGAGTAACTTAAAATTAATATGGTTCACACGGGTTTTCACCTTGTTGGGGGTGTGATTCTTCCAAAACCACATACGGAGCTCAAATTCAAGTAAGTACTTTGGTAGTGGCAGCAATGATTTATCAAGGACAATCACCTACCTAGACAGAGCTGAAGGAGAGGTAATGGATGAACCTCAATTGAAAGCACATTGGATGGGAATGGATGCCCATAGGATCGGGTGATTGTTGTCTGTGTGACAGTGATCTGTGGTCTGCTAATTAGCTTATGAACTACCACTTTATTCATTAATTCTTTTCTTTTGCAATGATCTGGTGCTCATTGGGTGACCATCATGACGAAGGGGATTATCGTGGTCAAACTTCAGCAGCTAATTCTGTGCCTTATTTCTTTGGCTGAACTTCTGATGTTGTTTCTTTAATTTACTAACTGAAACTTTTGATTTGAAATTACTTATTAGAGAAGTAGTGGGGTTTATATAGTGATATTGACCAAGTTATCAATGATTTAGTTTCTTGTTGATGTTTTTATCCTGTAGGATGTTGCATGGCTTTGGTTCGGCAAGAGTTTGGCAGTTGCAAACTTGGTCTATTTCTCTATTAATCTTTTTGGATTTCTAATTCCTCGGTTCCTACCGAGGTCTTTTGAGAGGTACTTTATGGAAAGAAATGAGGTCTATGCAAAGGGTGCAGAGGACAAGAGATCAGCAGCAGCAAGCAACACATCACAGGCCACCACCACCACCCAAGGGTCAAAGAAAGCTGATTGATCTAGTGGCTCCCAAAGCATCTTTGCATGTATGTAGTTGGAATATGTAATAATAAAAAGGCTTTGTTTGTGAATAGCATTCTGTTTAGTTGTAATGGATATATTTGCTTATCCATGAAAATTTTGCCTAGAGGGATCTTACATTCTTACCTATCTTTATGTGCAGTTGTGTTTTGTTTACTGTTTGATCTCGTCATTTTCAATATGTTGTGCAGAAGTAGATTTTCAGACGGAGACATAGTCACGAACTAAGTAGACTGCACATCAACTGCACGAAGAGATCTCTTGTTTTGATCTCTTCATTTTTCAATATGTTGTGCAAAATTAGATGTTGCATGTATTATGTTTACTCTGCAACAGGAATATAAGAGCATCATCCTTGAGCCATGGTAGATCCTTTTCGTGTTCTGTGACTTCCCTTACCCTCTCTTGAGCAATGGTAGATCCTTTTTGTGTTCTGGGACTTTCTTTACCCCCTCTTGAGCAGTGGTAGATCCTTTGTGTTGTGGGACTCATCCTTGAGAAATGGTAGATCAGGAAGAGGAGGTGAAGGGGTTATGAAGCATCACACTGTGAAGACCTGGCACAGTCCCTCGTGGTATGAATCCGCGGACCAATCCCTCGTAGTGTCTTTAGAATTGGACAGGAGTGAAGTTGTCACCTTCTTCTCAAATCTCAATCCATTTAAGCCAAATTCAGCTAATGAATTTCAACTAGACTAACTGACATTCTAACAAAACACCCAAAACAGAAAACCTCCTCATCTTGAATCTTTCAATTCAAAACCCAAAATCTACTCCAAAATGGGAACCAAACAGAAACCTAGTCCATGGCAGTCAACAAATTGGACAAGCAAGTGAAGCAACACATTGTCTAAAAATGAAGAAAAAACTATTCTAAAACCTAGTCAAAGTCAAAATTTCACTATTTTACTTTGGTCCATTATACAAAAATAAGGTACAACAAAAATTAATTTATTTATTCACTTTTGCGGATAAGTTGCACCTCAAAAAGCCCTTCTCTCTCTCTCTCTCTCTCTCTCTCCCCTCTTACACACACTCGCCTCCATCATCGCTACAGTGTTCCTGAAGATAATAATAAAACTCACAAAAATCATTCTCTCTTGGACATTTCATCAAACAGTTTCAAAAACTGAGGAAAAAAAACATCAAGAAAATGAAGAATCTTTACCATAAAAGCAAAGGTAAAGTATACCCATCTCCTTCTTCACCATCTTCAAATACAGATTCAGCTTTATCTGTACTTAAGTTTCTTCCACCTACAATTCTAGCTTTAGCTTCAATTCTTTCACTTGAAGATCGAGAAGTATTAGCTTATCTTATAACAAGGTCACTTAAAACAACAAACCCAAATCCATCTTCATTAATTGAAGAAAAAAAGAAATGTAAGAAACCCATTACTTGTCATAAGTTTCCTATGTTTGATTGTGGGTGTTTTGATTGTTATACTAGTTATTGGTTCAGATGGGATTCTTCTCCAAATAGAGAACTTATTCATCAAGTTATTGAAGCTTTTGAAGACCATTTAACTAATGGAGAACGTTCAAAGAAGAAGAAAAGTTCAAGTAATAATAGAGGTAAGAAGAGAGGAGATAAAACTTCTCCAATGAAGAACTCTGCAGTGAAAGTTGAGAAAGTAGATGAAGAAGAGAAAGAAATAATGCTTTTACCGGTTGTTTTAGAGTTAGAAATGGTTGAAGAGAAAGAATGTATTGTTTTGCCGGAAAGTGAAGTTTTTCTTGCTGATGTTGTAGTGTGTGATGATGATGGAGTGCCGGAAAACGTTGCCGGAAGTTGGATTCAATCGGAAGAAAGCTTGCAAGTTCACAAGGGTTTAGCCAGAAAAGTTTTGCCGGACGTGATGGGTTTATTCAATTCTCGCATATGGAGTCTTTGGAGTACGAATATTTAATTTTTTTTTTTTTTTTTGGAAAAATTTCAAAAATTACTCCAAAAATGTTGAAAAATATGGATTAATTATTTTCTTGAATATGGTTTTATTTTTCCTGGTGTTTTGGAGTTTGGGTTTAGCAAATTTTAGAGTGATAGTTATAGTTATTGATGACCAAACAACAAAAATTATCTTTTTTTTTTAGTTTAGTAGTAATTAGAATCAAAATTTCCCCAAAATTTATTGCTTTTTCCTTCTATTATTGCTTACTTTGTCTGCAAACTTTGTGCTTCATTGATTCCCTACATTTACAATTATTTTTCAACTTTATTTATGGTAAAAGCATGGAATGATTAGTATTTTAATGAATCCACTTTCAAGTTTCAACATTGTGGTTTGAATTGGACAGTAGAGCTACTAGTCTTTTTTATGTTGTTCATTGTCAAATTCATGTTGCAGGGTTTGCAATCTACTTGTGGAGTTGTGGGATGTTTTTTTTTTTTTTTTGGTGTACCTATAATAAATATGACATTATTGGTAAGATGTTATTGTTGTAAGCAATGAAAGTTGGTGGACAATTGCAATGGGGATAGATACTGAATCTCAGAATCTGTCATTGTTTAGAGTAGTAAATTGCAATGGGGATAGATACTTTTAGTTTTAGGACCATTGTTGATGATGATATATAGTCCTTTTCTGATTACACAACTGGACTGACGTGTGTTGTGTACATCTAAATTAATGTGAGAGGTGAACTGTGAGCTGTGTTAATGGTCTTGGGCATGAGATGAGCTAATGAGGTATCTCCAGTTCTCCACTCCAGTATGTTTTGAGGATGATGATCTGTAGATTTTGGACTTTGTTCAATACCACATTTTTGTTGCATGCCGTTGTTTACTGCGAATATGAAGTTGATCTATGTTAATGGTCTATTTTCGAAAGATTATAGAGTTTAATCAATCTAATTTAAGGTGAAAAATTAGCATTGTCTGCAACATGTCACAATTGCAAGAATATAATGCAACTCAAATATGTACTAGAGTTTGATACATTTGTGCCAAAGATGTTGAACAAATTAAAAGCTTAAGCCAAGATCAAATGACAGAATAAAAATATTAACAAAGCTTAGTTTCATCTAGATGCTACCAAAGAATGTCAGACTTGAATGAGATTTTTTTTTTTTGTGTGTCAAGATAAGCTCATGCCATTAGAACAATGTTATTCCTAGTTTTATCTGATAGATGTGAGATGTGATGGATCTCTGAATCCTTATCCAAAATAAAATGAAGAGGAAGATTGTTTTGAATGAGAACAACTCAACAAAGAAATCCATCCATTAGACCATTATTATTAAAAATTAATGCACGAATGGATAAAGATTTGTATACACTACTAGAAAAACAGATAAAGATAACGCTCAAATAATGCTATTAAAAGTTGTTAATAGCATTTAAAAAACGCTATCTATGCGGGTGCTATCTTTTTTTTTGATAGCGTTTACAAAAAAGCGCTATTATTTAATAGCGTTTATTTAAACGCTATGGTGTTTAGGATAGCATATCCACAAACACTATTATTTTAATAGCATTTAGTATAGCATTTAAAATGATGCTGTCCTTTCATCTATAGCGTTTAGAAAATGCTATCCTTTTGTCTATAAATCTTTTAAAAAACCCAATAATAATTAATAAATATGGTAATTGATGAGATTATTATAAATACAATAATTAATTATATAATATTAATAAATACGGATCCAGATGGATTCGAACCACCAACCTCTCAGTTTATGAGCGCTCTTACCATTTAGAGCTTATGGATCCATCATATCGAAACCAAAACCGATCAAATTAAGAAAGAAGATCATGTTACCTCTGTTCTATGAGTCATTGCTCTATAGATTCCTGATAAAGGGAACAATGACTAAGTAACTGTCAGCCGAAGAATCACGCCAAATCTGTAATGGTGAACATCTCCCATTACCACAAATTTAATAGTTGGGGCACCAAAAAAATCAAATAAATGGTTTCTTTTACCAAACCAATACTTTTGTTGACAAGTTCAAAGCTTTATTAATGAACAAATCAAAAGAGGTTAGAGGTGAGAAAGGTACTCACCTGGTATATAAAAAGAAAAGCATTACAACACCTACATACCTTCCCACAATATGAGCGTCCCAGATCAGAAATAGTTCATGTAAATGGTGTCCCCTTCTAACATCAGAGCAGGCAAGCCAATACCTGCAGATATACCATTCAACTTCTAAACACACCCTTTGAACAGCCTGCATTTCTTCCTGAAAGCTACTCACAAACGCAAAGACAAGTTCATCAAATATATTAAGACTCAAACCATAATTCTGCATACCTAAACTGAATAATAACAAACTCCTTACCCTGCTACAAAAAATGCATAACCATCCATATGGTATGTCTGGACTGTGGTGTCATTGTTCTGAAGTATAATTTCAATGAATCCCCGATATGTGCCATTAATAACTGATGTTCCCAATCGTGGTGCTCCAGTCAGAGGCTCATTAGGAAAATCAAGAGTGTATTTGCCTTTCACATTGTACCAATCAGCAAGCCTGAGTGGTGTGTCAGGGTTAACATAGGAAATACCACTGAGAGTAGTACGACGTTTACCCTGGATCATCACTGGAGGTTTATTCTTCAACATATAAACATCAGTCACATTAATTTCCCCATATTTGAAAGACCCCTGTGGATTGGGTCGAGCAGCACCAGCAGATACGTTTGTCCTGACCAACATTAAAAGATAAAGGCAAATTTCAAATCTTCGACGAGGGTAAAAGGAATGAAACGCAGTTTTAGAAGTTGTACATGCAAATCCAAAAAATTTGGGAACAAACCTGATGGATCTTGCCTGGTTCAATGAAAATGTCTTGTCAAATACATCATTTGGTCCCTCGGGTAAAGGACCAGATGCCTTTCCCTTAGAGTTAGAATAATGCAAGATGGCAACACCAGTAACTCTTCTCCAAATTGTTTCATTGACAAATCTTGCACTTGCTACAACATAGTAATGTGTACTTGCATTTTGGTCCATGGTAACTAAGAACGAATAGGACTGTCCAACATGAATATCTAAGTTAGTAAAATTCTGTTGCATTGTGTATGTTCCCCCTGTCTCTGCAAGAGCTATTAGATGATTCTGAATCCTGAAGTTCAAACTAGTCGAGATTCCAACATTGTGTACACGAAGGCGGTATGTTTTTCCTGCCACACCATAATTACATTATCAGAGAGAAGAAAGATATTAATATCAAGCAAACAGCAAATGGGATATCATTTACAACTTGACTGAACTCTAAAAACAGTAAGACACTCTACAAGACTGCATTAAACACATGCCTGTTAATACCAAAGTAGAAGGACACCAAATGTTCATTCATAGCAACACATACTTAACAGAGAAGCAAAGTGCAGTAAAATTATCACCATTCTTCCTTTGTGGCATTACCTGGTTCTACATTAAAAGTTTCATGTTCAATCCCATCAGGGACAAATGTTCTGTTGTACTGGTAAGGACCCTTCCCATTAATAAGAACACCATGAGGCATCCCAATCTGATCCTTAACCTGAAACTGGTAAGTCCAGTTCCAATTAGGTGGAATTGGACAATTAGTACCAAGAACACCGTCTTGCCAAGAATTACGACGATGCTGGATTCCATTCCTGTTACAACAATGACAGCAAATTCATCAAAATCAATCCTACTGAAACACTATACACTAGAAATCAGCTAAATGTAAACTCCTACCAAGTAATTAGAAGTTCCTCATCCAAGCTGTTTGTAACGGTGACAACAACATTGTTGTTTGTAGTCACATTAACAAGAGGACCAGGAAACTGATTATTAATGGCTATAACCTGCAACCCAATGTAATGTAGATCAAACACTGAAATTTAGTAAAAAAAAAAAACCTAAATCAACTATTAAAATTCATTTCTAATTTTAGTAATCCATCTCAAGTAAAAAAAAATATACTCATTCTTAAAAAACTTTTCAAAATCCACTCAATCTACCACATAAAGAACATTTCTGATTAAATTTCAACTAAAGCACAATAAACCCAATTTAGGGAGAAAAAAAACTACCACATTAGCAAAAGAGCAATAGCTTGATCAATAAGAAAAACCCACACCTAAAACCCCACCAAAAGCTTTAAAACTTGCTTAACAACTGGATCCATAAGCAAAAGCATACAGAAATCCATTGAAAAACACCCTTTTAGAAAAAAAAAAGCTTGAAAAGCAAAGATCAAGCTTTTGGTGTCCCAAGGTCTTTTCCCCCGTTAAGTGTCTTCCGTAACCAAACCAAAATCCCAATCCTTTTTTCTTTAAAAATCCCAACTCTTTCACAAAAAATTGGTCAATTAAAAATCCTATCCTTCTCACACACACCATTAACAAAAATAAAAATTCCCCAAATACATAAAACCCAAAAAAAATTTAAATTTGTAAGCCATGAGGAGCGAATAACGTAACACAAATTTATAAACAAAAAGAAAAAAAAAGTAAAGTAGATTGTTAGTACCTGTAATCAGACAACTATGGCTTATAGATTAGGGAGATGTAAAATTTGTAAGATGGAAGAAGAGAGTTAGAGCTTCTGCGTTCCTCTCTCGCTTGCGCCGCTCTTAGCACCGTCAAATATGAAACTGCCTAGTGCCTAATGTGAAATGAAACTAGCTAGGGCTTTTTAACTTCTAGCAACTAGCCACGAAAATACGGGCGGGCTAATGAAAAAGAAAGCGGTATAAATTTTGGACCCAAAATAGTTTGAAAGGAAAAAATTAAGAATGGATTATATTTTACATCAAGTTTTTTAGAATTTTTTTTTTTTTTTTTTTAGATCTGAGATCGAAGTATTTTTATTATTTCTAATACAATCCGAAGAAGGAAAAAAAACGAAGAAAAAACTTTTGTGTTCTTCTAATTTTTCCTTTTATTAAGACAAAAAGAAAAAACTATTGTACAACGGATAACAATTACAAATTATAACTTAGCTTAAATTCAAAATAATAATTAAAACCTAATTTTTAATTTAAGGTTTTTAGAGCTGTAATTCGAGCCAAGGAGCCGAGTTTTAGTATGTTCAAGCTCGGCTAGTTTCCGTAATATGTTGAAGCTCGACTTATTTCTTTAGTATGTTGAAGCTCGACTTATTTAGAAACGAGTAGATCCCAAACTGAGCCCAAATTTATTATCGAGTTTTATGTCGAAGTTCGGCTCATTTAAACAATAAACGAGCTCAAACCGAGCTAAAAACGAGCAAAGCCTGAGTCGAGTTTGAATTACTCGGCCAAGGCCACACCGAGCTTTGGTATGTGTTCAAGCTCAACTCAATTAAAAACGAGTCTATCCCGAGTTGCGTGGTTGGCTCAAATTGCACCATTAGATGTATTATCATGGCAATATCTCTACCGGTTTTTATCTTACGTATTTAATAAATAAAAAATTTATTATCTAGCTAAAAACATACTATTAGAGCTCGACTCAGATATGATTGATGAAATTAACTAATATATATAAATCAAAAAAATAAAAAATTCAGAGTAATTTTCAAAACATAGAACCAATTTTGTCACTATGGCTCATTGGCTCACACTCGTATGTCCCAGACTCGGATTGTTTTGTAATTGAAACGTTCATAGTTTATTTGGCTAAAAAACAAAATTTTAATTTCATCTGATAAAAATTATAGCTAAACATAGGTTAATTCTTTCAATTTTTTTAATAAACATTCAAAGGTTAATTTTTTATTTTTTTGGCAATCTTTGAAATAGAAATCTGTTTTGATTATTTAAAACATAAAATTTGTGTGTTTTTTATGATTTTAAGGAAAAAAAACTACATTATAGTAAAACCTTGATTTATGAATGTTCAACAAAATGAACAACCTTAGTTAATAACACTACATTTAGAATATTTTTTTTTCTTCAATTTATAATTTTTTTTGTCTTGCTTGAAACATCTTATTTTTTTTAAAAATAATTTTAATCATATTTTTTATTTAAATTTATAAGTCATACACATAAAATAAAATCTTTCTCCGATCTCTAGATTAATAAATATTATTTTATCAAAAAATTAATAAATTAAAATATTATTTTTTTTATAATCACCATGCCCTTGTTCTATGTCATTGTGGATTTGTGGTGATAATAAAATAACTATGGATAAGAATTATAGCTTGTTGGATTGGGCTTCACACACATGGGCTTGGGTGTATCACAGTTGAGTTTGTAATGGGTCGGATTGCGTCTTATTTTTATGTCTTTTGACATTATCAATGAATTAAATATAACATTAAATTAAATGCAATCGTTTAATAGCATTTTTATTTAAATGCTATCTTACATTGAACCACTTGTAAAATAAAGATAGCATTTAATAAATTTGCTATTAAAAAAAACTTTAATAGCATTGATTTGCAAATGTTATTAATTTAAAGCTATCTTTATCTGTTTTTCTAGTAGTGATAAGACAAAGAAAATGAGAATCCCTTTTGTTTTTATGTTATGTATGTAGAGACTAGAGATATACAGTACTACTAGTCTACTACTACCACAGCACATTCCACAATGTCTCCTCCTTTCTGTGACTCTGTTCCAAGTCCTGATTTTGATAATCATACAGTAATATTATTTCATTGGGACCATTTGTTTTCTGACAACAACCCAAGGCGCAATGTATTGGGTTGGATCATGCTATGGGCTGGTTGAAGAGTGACAAACTTCTTGTGGATTTGGATGAGTTGGGCTCACAGATCTTCAGGTCCTCCTCTACTCAGTTGGCTACCTCATTTTTGCTGACAGCTGAGCTGAGTACAGAACTGCAAGATCACCAGACACGTCAGGGTGTCACATTGGCAAAAATGACTGAAATGAATGATTGGATGCAAAGCTATTTGAAATCCAATGCACTTAGCAATTGCTATATTTTCATTGAGATCCTAAATATTGTATGTCCTACATCTAATAATGCACTTAGAACAGTACTGTTAAGTGTTAAGCAACAACAAGTATAGCAAAAAAACACAATCATGTATTCATCTTTAAGTAATGTGCATGGTCCATTGTTGTCGTCAATCTTATCTTATTGAATTTTTCTTAATTGTCTGCTTATGTATGTTTAAAAGCAAAAGATGAAGGTGAGGTGAGACACACACCTGATCCACACTATCTTTCAGGTTTAGAGACATAAACAGTGCTGTACCTGGTTTTGTAGTTCTTTGTTGCCTTCTTAAAAGGACTTCAATCATAATTCCTAATGCCCTACATAGCTACATTCTGATATTGGATGTGACAAACTGACAACCAATTCCAATTTATCGACAAAAATCCATATTAATACATAATTCTCTAATAATAATGGAGTTCGAAGAGGGGTCACCAAGTTACCATAACCTGGATAAGCAATTTATTACCAGTTGCGACAAATTAATATTGCAACAGCTGACCAACCTAGTTGTACATCGTAAATCATAAGAAAGTTTTAAGAACGCAAGTATTTTTATAACGAGATCAGTAACTCGGTAATGCTGACAGGAATTTAGTCCCAGACCGGCCTCTCGAGTATCTCCCAAAAGTTTTACTAGCTGAGCTCAACTGACACTTGCCAAATGCACTTACTATTTCCTGGTCGACACATTTGAAAAGTCCGATAGATACAGATAACTATATTATAAATATTACATGCTTCTACGGTTCTACCATGACCTGGCCATACACCTAAGTTCAATAATAACCTCATTAGCCAGAAATCTGTCGTTCGGAAAAATATATGTAGTTATTATAACTATTATTTATTTTTATTTTTGCTAGAATTGCTTGCTTGGAGCAACAAATTGCCGATCAACATTTGGTCCAAGTGGACCCATCGCCTTTGGTCGACACAAGAAGCCAATAAGAAATTGTGTTAAGCAACCCAGCCACATTTATTTAGACTTATTAGAAATTGTGAATAATTGTACCAAAAGTTTTATTTACATTACATTAATTCTAGCGAAAAAAAAAAAAGGAAAGAAGAAGTTTTATTTACATTACTAAAAAGGTCCACTATTGTTCATCGATTAATGTTCTTGTTGGTTGGTTGAAACATTAATCGATGAACAATTGCAACTTGCAATCTAATTAATTTCTTAAAAAAAAAAAGTAAGAAATGCACATTTTTTTCTCTTTATTTGTTTTTCATTTCAGCATTTTCATATTATTAAGATTACCTTTGTGTCTAACCTACAACAACTATAGTATTCCTTTCCTTCCATGCATATATTGAGCCACTGTGGGGGTTGACCAACTTAGGGTTCTGAAACCTGAAGGCAGGCACATATATATGACCATCCGCGATAAACCCGTCAGGATCCACCACGGTATGAGTTGGGACTCAAACTCGAGACCTCTAGAATGGTACACTTAACTACATAGTACTCCAAATTTGGTCGCAATGAACTGATGAAGGGTAAGATATATACATCGGCGAGACAGCCACTTAAGGAGTACCAAAATCATTATTCAGGAGATTCTTAGTTTTGTTGCAATATAAGCAAAGTAATCACCAAATGAGAGTATGGAGGGAGAATAACATTCTTGGTTGAGAACAGAGACCAAGTTATTACATCTGAACCAAAGCAACCTGCCAAAGGCAATCAAACAATACTCTGTGCTTTATATCCCATCAAGTTTATATGTAAGAAGTCTACTTTCCCCATGAGCTAAGTATTTTCAGAAATCAGAATAAATTGACTATTAATTTGGTGTTATATCATTTCTTGTAACTAATTAATATGCAATAATCCTTATCATACCCTCCACAAATTATATCATTTATAAGATAGGATCTGAATTTGGCTAAAAATTAACTTCTATAAAATAACCATCCATTAGGTAGTATGCCTATGTCCATTAGGGATTTAGGGGGTGCATCTGGTTAATTGTTAGTTCAATCCACATGAGTAATTGTCACATCAGCTTATCAGTGGAACCTATACCAAAACCAGTATGCTCAATATTGCAACACAAAGGACCTTGTCGGCTTGTCAGCCTGAGCAAGTAAAACTATGAACATGCCATAACAATATTTATGCTACTCAACCCAAATTAGTAAAAAAAATTGATATCCAGTGCAGATATTGTCATATTGGATACATTTTTTTATATGTAGTATAATTAAGGTTCGAACATTTTTCATCATTTATGAGGGTTTTGGACACCAACAGTGAAGAAATATTCGCGACTCTGCTCATATCGAACAAGCTAGAAACAAGCTGCCAAATTAGCCAGTGGTTTTGGGGAATGGATGGTACAGTTGGTTTGTGACATACTGACATACATGTTTTTTTTTCTTTTTTATTGGCAAGCGAGGTTTTAAAGGACCCCTACCGCCTTTAAAGTTTAAACTAAGTAAAAGCAAGGAAGTAAACTTATTGTCATACAATCAACTGTTGACGCGTTTCGAACCCACCACAACGAGTCCGACTTTGTTCCACACAACAAGATTCGTGTGTAACATAACCTCAAACCTCATTGGTCCAAATTTTGATTTTGTTTTATTTAATTAAAAATGATGTGTCATCATATAAAATTTGGACCAATGAGGTTTGAGGTTATGTTACACACGAATCTTGTTGTGTGGAACAAAGTCGGACTCCACCACAACCTCTGCAATTTATGGGAGAGGATGCATTCCATTCCATTCCATTGAGCCACATGCATGCTGAACAAGTTGATTCTTGTTGTTGGCTCCAAAATCATTGAAATTTTTATTGTAACTAGTATGGGCATGAGATCGAATGCAACTATGCAAGTTGCATATAATAACCGGCACATGCACGTGTGAATAAGCACAAAAAACCCACTCCCCTTAACAGTTTAGTACATATGTTTTCAATATATTGACATACAATAGCCAACCCAAAACCTTTGTAGTTTTCCTTATGGTTTTTGTACCCACTTATCAAACACCTATTAACTCAGTAGGCACACATCTCTGGACCCTTTTGCTTCTAACGACCATCATAAACACAAAAATACAGCAGTAACATACCTATTCCTAGCTATCTAGTCATACATCGATCTCTTTCTTTCCAAACTCTTCTTCCTTTAGAATCAAACCTTTATTAGTATCTCTGCCTAAGTTTTAGTGATCAAACAACATTTGGTTTCATAGAGAAAGATCTCAAGCAAAATGAAGGTGTGTGATCACTGACATTTGCCTAACTATTAGCTATTATTATTATATCTTCTGTCATTACTTATAAATAGTGTTTGTTAATCAGCAGTTACTCGGTTGGATGCATCGCAAGCTCAAGCAAACTAGCACTGGTGAACCTAAGGAAATTGGAATTGGTATTCTGATGATGATTCTTCTATTCTATTCTCTGATATCCATTCACTAGCTACATTATGCTAACTTGATTGTCTTATTATTGTTTACTGTTGTGTATTATATGTATTGTTGCGACTGTAATGATAATCCAATAAAACTCGTGGTGATGTTATGAAATTCAATTCAATGGATGATATAGCAATCCAACTTTTTTGGCTGATACAGGGGCACCAAAAGTTAGATTGCGCATAACATTATGTTATTATACAAATTTATAGCATAAACAGCCAATGGAGGAAAAGGTTTGCCTTCCAGATAAACACTGTGCATGTAAAACATATATTTAAGTAGTAGATTGTGATACTGTCTTAACTATATATAGCTTTGTCCTAACAAATTTCATCGGTTTTTCGATTTTCTTAAGGGGGCTCTTGCAATTGCCTCTCAGGGCAGCCTTCCTTGGATGATCAAGAATATTATCAGAAGTACTACTATGGCCCTAGACCATCAAAGTCCCAAAAAGATAATCTCTTACGCAAATCATTCAATGGGAAATTAGGGGAAGGTGAAGACTACTACTTTGAAGAAGAATATTCTGAAGATGCTGAGTCAGATTACTTCAATGGACTTCTGGCTATTGGAACACTTGGTTCCGATACAACTATGGTGGAACCCGGAACACCAACATTTTCTGTTACATTTGACACTGTAACAGAAAACGAGACGACCGTAACAGAAAACGACTTGAGGCTTATTAATGAGGAGCTGGAGAAAGTGCTTGCTGCTGATGTGAAAGATGACAAGTGGACAGATTCATCTGGAAGGACTAGTCATGTAAGTACTATTACACTTAGTGCAACTGATGGTATTGGTAACGTAACCGGTGTGTGCCCACTCCAAGGGTATTTGTTCGGAGCATCCATTGAGTTGCCTGAACATACAGTTGTGAAGAAAGAAAACAGAACATCACTTGGAGAGTTGTTGCAGAAGACTAAAGTGGTAGAGGAGATTGGAGAAAAGGAAGAAAAGAGAGGGGAGAAGGATGGAGAAAATCAGAAGTCTGCTAAGAAGAAACTTATAAGGAAAATACTTGGCAGCTCTGCTGATTCTGTTTCAGCAGACAAAAAACTCACTAAGGTATGCGTTTTTTTATGTAAAAACTTTTCGATGATTTAGCGGTTAACTTTTATATAGAGTCTCTCCATTTTCTGATTGTAGAGCCTGTACGTAATCCATTCTGTCTATGTTAGTCTACTGCAAAAATACTTTGCAGAGCTTACTAGAACCACTATGTTCCATTCACACTTATTCGCTTTTCCGTCATCACAGTTGCCAGTAAACGCCTTATTCTAAAGACTTGCAGTACTCTTAAAATAACATTTCAGTTATTATTATGAGATTCTATGAATGAAACAAGAGTATTCTAGTTGGTCATAAACTTGCTCTACTGAACACCTGTAACTATTGCGTAGTTTCTTCCTTTGACAGAGTTCCAACTTCCAATCACTACATAGGGTATTCGTATAGTAGTCTCTTTTTTCTACTCGAACAATACTGTGGCACACTGAGTGACAGTGTGAGACTACAGTTTAACACAAGGCAACGTAAAACTTCCACTTAAGAGAGAACAGGTTCCCATTGGCACGTTCACTTTTGAAGAACTTCAAACAAAAATGTGTTACAGGGTGATTAACCCAACTACTCAAAAAAGTGGCAACTAATCTAACTGATTAATTCTGTTTTGTTTCCAACTCTGATTTCGTTGTATGTATGTACCGCAGATTCTACAAATGTTCCATAAGAAAGTTCACCCCGAAGGCATGGTAACTTCAAAAAAATCTTCCAAGCTGAACAAAACTGATTCCAAGAACAATATCCAACATGGAGGAGGAGGCTATGCCAGTGGAGAACATATGATACCAGATGAAGATATCACCACTCCGCGCAAGATTTCAATTTCGAAAAGCAACTCAAATCCACCTCAGTGCGCAATTGACCGTAGTGATTCCATTGGTAACAGGGAATATTGGATCAAGACAGATGCTGAATGTAAGCAATCCCACCCTTCTCTCCATTTTTACTTCAGTTAACAGCACTTTAGACTACCTCAAGTCCATTATAAAGTCGAGGAAGATTAGTCAGCAATAGGCACTCACTAGTCACTACGGCTAGTATCGAAGGGGTACGTTCAAACTGGAATGGTTCACTGCTAAACCATCTTTTTAGTGGAGAATCTTCATGAAATGGGAGTATATGGCAGGAGTTTTTGCATACAAGTTCTCAAGGGTGTAGTGCAAAATTCCCTTATAAGGAATCCATGAAAACTCTGCATGGATGCATATTATCACCTTGCAGTCTTCCTATCTTATGAAGATTTCTACTATAAATTAGGTATACCAGGTATCAATTCCCGGCTAAAATATTGCACAATTTTAAACCAAATTTTAAGAAGAATTAATACTGAAGTTTAAATATCTATATTCACTTATAATGGTGATGTAAATCTACAATTGAAAACTAATATGAACTGATCATATGTGTCTGTTTGTTGGATTTGCAGACCTGGTGTTGGAGCTGTAGGTGGAGAAATGCTCATGAGAAGCCTATGATTGTTATACAGAGTGAAGCGGTATGTGTGATCAGTATCAGTATGTATAAGCCTGGATATGAGTGATTGTTGCTGTGATATTATTGTAAACTTAGAAGTAAGATCAATAAAATAAAGAGGCATACCTTTACAGTTTACATGCTTGTATGTAGTAGCCTCACTATTTTGGATAATCATGTAGACTTTAATGTGTGCTCCTTACAAATAAAGTTATAAAACTACAGTTCTGTGATGACATGAACTTGTTAGTAATGAAAAAGAGGATTGGATTGCATTTTCGTCCCAAATATCTGTGTTGGCATAAGTTTGGGGTGCAAACTATGATTTGTGTATAAAATCTATATTGATATATTCACCCTCTACAAAACTGCGAAAATAACGTGTTACTCAAACAAAGTCAAAATCACAGTGGAAAGCGCAATACTGGCGTACAGAACACCTTGTAAAGTGGGGGTAGTAGTGTAGTACAGGAACGCGAAAGAACTCTGTTTAAGCAGAAGGTCAGATTCTTTATAGGTCCGGAGCCAAGAGCAAACTACATGTAGGCAGCTGATGGAACTCAACCTATAAAGAAGGTGCTTTCAACCAACTGCTGTAGATGTAAACCATTATTTGCACCCACAATCTAAGCATCTTGACATGACATGGGGCAAAGTTAAAGTTGCTATATCAAGTTATCAACAATGTTTGACTGCAACCATGAGGATGTTAAAAACTTTACATGATCATAATGGTCTAATTCTGTCAGAAAAGAAACTAGAACTTCACTCAACAATAATAAATCAGCGCAGTCAGTTGTCATGAAACCATGCATTGTAAAAATTCACAAATGGTTGCAAATCATTTAGTTTTATTACCTATACAACAATTGACAAAGAATTCTGAATGTTTGTTTCTCATCATGAGAGAACCTCCATACAATACAGTTTTCAAATTAATGAAACAACATTAATTTCCGAATGTTTGCCATTTTCAAAGTGAAAAGATCACCATTTTCGAATTAAGGGATCAGCTAGCAGGAGCTATCCATAAAATTCACCAACAAGTCCTGGACCATACCTCTATCAGGCATTCTCCCAGCAGCACCATATATAGGAGCAAGCCCGCCACTAATCGGACCTGGATTCTTCTTTACCTGAATAAGATTTTCAGAAAAAAACAAAAACAAACAAACAAACAAACAAAAACAGATCTGTAAGTCCTATGTAACCATGTAAGTGACAAACTGATGTAATGTGAAGTACTACATGTATCGCTAGTTCCCTGTGCCTACTTTCAGCAAAAAGGTCATGGGAACATAAAACTATTCCATCCTACCATACAAAGGGATAGCAGGTTTTTGCAATAATAGACCACAAATTTAAATGTGTTGTCTCAAAGTAAAAGGAATGATTGATGAGCAGAATAGGAAAAATTCCCCAAAATTGACAGTCAGCACAAGTGCAATAACGTACAAGTTCTGACGAAGTCCAATTGTATTATGCTAAAATGAGCACTAGCCCACTACAAATCGTGGAAGCTGAGGGTGAAATTCAATTGATACTTTTTTGCAAGATAAGTGCAAGTCTTTTATGGAATTCACCTCATTCCACGATTTCATGGTGGGGCACTGTTACAAAAACATCAGATCACAAAACCATTGATTCTAACATAGACCACACTTACTGATTGTACTCTTCTGCTTTACAACAAGGGATGCATTATTTACTTCTCCCTTTTCTCAGTAAAGACATAATTTGTCACCAAGTAGAAACTTACAGTTTGCACGGACTCCCTCAAGTCTCTCAAGAAGTCTTCTACAACCGGTACATGCTGAAGGGTCACACAGATATGAATGCTGATCCATAAACAAGAAAGAAATCAAGTTTCTCATAAATGGCTTCATATAAAAAACAGAAAATTCAGGATGAACAATCATGCTGAAGATGTAGAACTGTAATGTTTCATTAGCTGTGCATACTTCCTCAATTTGCACCTAAAGTAAAATACTATAATACGGATGAGGTAATCCCAAATTCTATCTATCAAATCAATTGCATATTTGATTATCTAAAATGATATGTGCAGAAAACAATTCAGTTTGATAAACTATCATACTGAGTCAATGCAATTTTACAATAGAATCAGTTTAATAACTACAATTTATCCTAAATCCAACTGCACCTAGAAATAGCTTTGCTCCTATGAACACAAAAGTTCCTATACACACACCTGTTGGGTCTTTGCAAAGCATTCAAATGCCACCCTCTAGATGACATTTGATCGTTGATTTCAAAGATATCGAGATCATTAGAGCCGAAAGCAACAATCGTCATATCTGGCCTTCCAATGATAAATAACTCAGGAATATCCTTTATCCTGCAGAGCAACTACAATTAACATATGCATATATTCAGTATAACTATAGTTCGAAGGAGAAACATTACTTACCCTCTCTGTAAACTCTTGGATACCTCCATGATCTTTCTAGTGTTTTCCAAGTATCCTGTAAGCACCAACCGTGGAGTTAGAGAACAAAACAGGCTGTGACAAGAAAAATGCAGTCAGGATAAACATTTGTTGTATTTTATCACCTTCTTGCCCCACAGCCATCATGGCTGCCCAAGCCCCGGCAATTAATCCCCCAGGCCTGCTCCCTGCTATAGTTGGAGAAACATAAAGACCACCTGACCATTCGGTGACTGCAGCACAGAGAAAGGATGATAAGATATCTGCTCATGCTAACAATTTAAAAACACTCCTGGGCAGATAAAGATGCTTTTAGAAAAAATGAAGATAGTGTCTTGTACATGTCAATACAGACATATGTCAATGCATAAATACTTGCTAGATGTTTCTCAGTATTGCACACATGCTAATTAAAATTTTAAAGAGATCAGACTTCTCTTAATCAATAAAAAATTCAAACTGTAACATATATTCCTAACCCTAGTCTGATCGCACGTTATGCAACTAATATAAATACTCAAGTACTAATTTTTTTTTTCCGACTATGCACATTGTTAAATTATATTTAGTTGTGAGAAGAAGAAATAGATGAATTTGTATATGAATACGAGAGAAAGAGAAAGAGAGAGAGAGAGAAAAGGCCTTAATAAAATTAGGCCTCTCTCCGTCTTGTATATATATAATAGAATGTACATAACCCCAGAAAAATCCGAGCCTCTGCCCTCACGAAACTGGCCACAACAGAAATATAAAAAGGGATATACACATGATATCTGGCTCAGTGTCATATGAGCTTTACATTATTCATGTTGGAAAAAATGTATGAAACTTGCTAAGCTTAATGATATGATGGTCATATAAACTAGGTGCAGATGCAACAGTATAATATGTCGAATGATTGAGCTTACCGGCAACAAACTGGTTCTGTTGAAGTGCAGGAAGAGTTATCATTGAACATGGAAACCAAACAAGAATTAGCATTTCACCATTTATCCCAAACAGAAAATGAAAATCAAAGAATATTATTTACCTGCAGCAATTTATAACTATTAAACAACTACATCCTTTTGATTAAACCAAAGACTAGTGTCCAACTGCAGCATAAACATGTACATAAAACAGAAAGTACCTTTCGAATTGTATGATTTCTATATAACACTACACTTGTTCCCTTTGGAGCCAATCCATACTTATGCACATCAACTGATATTGATGTTACTCCTTCAACAGAAAAGTCAAAGGGTGGAATTGGATACCTGAAAAATGAAAAGCCAAAAAGAAAGGAAAAGAAAAATAGAATTAATCAATAAATAAAAAGCCACGAATAAGAAATACCACATCAAAAACCACCTAAAGCACAATAAGTTCTACAACATTGAATAGTATGGTGAACTCTCAACCCAAACAATAGGAACCATTTCTGTTTTAAGTTTGAACACAGAAGCTCAAATCTCAAGGAACAAAGTTCACAATCTTGCTGATTAGATGACCCAACTTTTAAGAGTATAAGCTTAAGGATAGAGATTCTGCAATTGCAATCACAGTCGGGGATTCTCACAATACAAACCCATGGTTTATTCCAGCCTCCCACATACAAATCGACTTGTGGATATATGGTCCATATGGGGAAGTCAAAACAGGCGGCTGGTATACCACCATAGATCATGTGATTTAGATGGGTCTTCTGTCAAATAAGTGGAATAAATAGGGACATCAAGGAATGGAAAGCATTATCTAGAGAATGGTTGTAATTGCTTATAGTGGAAAATGATAATATGATTAAAATGTCAACCAGATCTAAATCTTTAAATGAGCTAATTGTCTCAATCTGTATAGGGTGGACCAGGGATGCAATTCAACAGAATTAAATGAGATGATTGGCGTAAAACTTATTTACATTTATAGATAGTTAGTCATCATACGTCAGTTTCCTGTGGACATAATCAATCACAGATTACGGATTTACAAACAATTTTGAACATTATATTAGAAAACCATGCCAAACATACCCAAGCTTACGAGCAAAAGGCAACACGAAGCCACCAAGACATAGGTCAACATGCAAGCAAACACCAAAACTCAATGCCAGTTCACCAAGCTCCTGCATATATAACGAATGAAATAAATAAATATAATAGTAATGAAACATTTCCAGCACAAAAGTCAAAGGAAAGAAAACTAAGAACTTCAAAAGATACGGAGACATGTCATTCACATACTTCAATCGGATCAATGATGCCATGTGGAAAACCCGGTGCAGATCCAACAATCTGAGAATGCAAATTTTAAGTCCATTAGAATTGTGAACATTAAAAGAAACAATCCTGTATAACAAAATGGCCTGACAAATTGACAAAATACTAAATTAAATACTGCACAAGATTATATTATGATTCATTTAATAGTCAAGTTTGATAATTTCAGGAATACAATCAATGGGAGGTAATAAGACTATATAGTTGAAACATACAAGAATTGTGTTCTTGTTAATAAATCTTCTGATAGCTTTAACATCTGCTTGGTATTCTTTGTTCACAGGTACTCGCCATAACTTAATGTTAAAATATTGTGCAGCCTTGTCATACGCTGAGTGTGCGGATTCTGGTATAATCCTGTTTTTTAAAGAGGAAAAAGGTCTTTATGGTATCAGTAGCTATTTAATATGACATTTAGAGTACCAAATGAGGTTTTGTACTTACATTTCAGGTTTTGTGATCCCCTTCTTTGTTTTCATATAATCTCGTGACGATTTCACAGCTAATAATATACTCTCAGTTCCCCCTGATGTCATGTTGCCACAGATTTCTCCTCCATAGGCTTTTTCTTTACTGCCAAGCAGTGCTGCTGTCATTGCAACCACCTCACCTTCAAATCGTACGACACTTTGAAATACATCTTGATGTAATGGATTCGTATGCGAAAACCTGGGACATGATAATCGAAAACACCTGAGTATAGTGACAATAAAAATATACACCAAAGTTTTAAGTACTTGAGGTAGTTCATGCAAAATGAGAACACAATCTGAATGAGGCTAAAAGGAAGTAAATAACTCATATGAAATGAATGTAAATTTGTTAAAAAGGTACTTTATTCTTTACACAATAAATTTTGCATCAACATATAACTTTCCCACTCCCGGTTATCTTGATCTCGACTTAATATTTTTAGAACAAAGGAAATAACCCATTAACAAGGTTTTGACTTTGTATCTAAGAAT
The DNA here is from genome assembly GCA_023053565.1 of Aquilegia eximia. Lineage (NCBI taxonomy): Eukaryota > Viridiplantae > Streptophyta > Magnoliopsida > Ranunculales > Ranunculaceae > Aquilegia > Aquilegia eximia. The sequence continues at coordinate 33,201,562 of JALIGU010000003.1, forward strand.
TTGCAGATAATACTGAGTACATCTTGTACAAAATCAGCTGCAAAGAAATTGGCATCAGTATGAAACCTCTTTTTCTGATTTTAGTTCAGATACTTTCCAAGTTAGAATAATGACGTAAAATGAAATCAAGTACTAGACTACTAGGTTCTGCCCAAGTAACAATTATCAAAGGCCCCTGAAACCATTCAAACATTTTCTGACAAATCTACTAGAGGCAGGGGGATGCTCATGTCAGAATATACAAAGAGCTACGTGGCACTCCAACAATCACCAACATGTACATAGCACATCATATCACACCTCAATCTAGACATTCAGACACATATTAGGGTCTGCAAAACAAAACAGGCAATTTTCTGAATGTTGTCGACTCATTGTTGACCCTGTTCCTCTTTGGCACAGTAACTGTCCATCTTTGGTGGCTATGTTCTATCTTAGAGTCACCTATTTTTGGTCATCTCCTTGAACTCCTATTGGTCTTTTACCTTCTCTTAAATCTAAGTGTTATGAACAAATTTCTAAAATATCTCAGCTGAAGATAGAGTGACCTTATGTTCAAATTTAAAAGCCGAGAAAAGAAAATTAATGTATAAATTGGTACATGTACCATATCTACTAACATTGTATATGCCTCATTGATCACAGAAAAATGCCCCTCTGATTCACTTCCTCCAATATAACTGCATGAAGAACCATGACAAATAATTAGTGTAACGGGCTAATGTGACAAATAATAAAGAGGAATACATGTTAGACTTCTCTGATAGCAATTAGAAGTTATAACTCAGCATGAAACATTTAATTCACGAAAAACAACAAACATACACTGTACCAGAGCATTTCCCTTGCCAAACAACATCATTCCCTTTCTCGTCTCTCAGCTTTTCTATGACTCCTCCTCCTAGTCCAGCTTTTGGCAACTCTGTCATCCAACCATCTCTTTTAGATTTGCTCCCAGATTGCAACTTGTCTACAACCTGCAAAGACAGTTCAGTCACCACACCCATTAAAGGTCTTCTTGCAGAGGCATCTAACCAAATTAGACACCACTAAAGATAACTGTTAGAGACTCTTTCATTCCAATTGCTGGTTGGAGAGAAGGGTAGCAATGTTTCGTTTATATAAAGCACGGACACCGGACACGGACACGCCGACATGTAATTTTTTGAAAATGTAGGACACCGACACGTCATAATATACACATTATTTTTATTTTTTTTCTGGCATACAATATTTTTCATACAGAGGATAACAATATAGTGTACAAATAACAATGTGGCATTGTCATTTGTCAAAGTTAATTTGACAAGAGAAGCAACAAAGTATTGGGAAAGATGAAGAATACAAGAGAAGCAAACTTGGAGAGAGAATAACAGTTGATATTGAAGGAAGATGAAGAGAAAGTAGGTGAGACTTGAGAGAAACGTTTTTGGAAAAGTAGAGATCTTTTAGTTTGTTTATTCTATTCCTGACCCGATTCCATTTTGATTAGTTGATGCCTCTTTGCAATCTCAAGTAATATCTTCTGGCCCATTGTAAAAAGCTAAAATTACAAAGTAATTCCTAAGCCTTGTGTCCAGATGAAGTGTCCGAAAGTGTCCAAATTTGAAAATTTGGTTTTTGAAGTAGGACATTTGATTTGAAGTGTCGTACACATGTCCCAAGGTGTCCGGAGAGTGTCGGTGTCGGACACATCGGACATGTGTCCGACACTGGTGCATGAGATTAAGGGGGGTGTCCGTGCTTCATAGATTAAACGGGATCAGGACTCCAGGAGTCTAAAATGGGGCTCATACCTTACAAACACTGAAACACCCAAGGAATAAGAACACACACATATATCCAAAGGGGGTGCAAAACTACATGATTGTTTCAGTAAATACTAGCTAACTAAAACTGGTCATTTTACAGGCATCCGTTCCTTCATGGTGCATCCTATACCCAAAGCCATTTTCAAAAATCTAAAACAGTAAAACATAAACTTGAGATAGCGAGCGGATTTACTTAATCGAAATTAAAAACAAAGGTAATTAACAATAATAAAACGAAAACAACAGTTCAGTAAGATTCTATGACCAAAGACTAATGGTCTATGCAACTTAAAAACGGTACTTACTTCGATACAATAGAAGGAATACAGATTAGATGATAAAATACGAACCAAAATTGAGTCTCAACCCTACCATTAAACTCAAAATGTAGTCACCAGTTAAAGCAATAAATCATTGTAAGTCTATCATGTTCATGAACATAGAATGTAAATCTGGTGTGGTTTCCATTTAAGTCCAGAAACATGGTGCACAACATCTTACATCAAATGGTACTAGTCAAGAAGGCCTTTTAGGTGCATAACTTCCACACACACAAAGAAAAAGAGAGAAGGCCATACGTTGACCAAAGGTGTTGATTTTTCTTTTTTTTCAGAATTATAGATTATTCCACACTGTAAATCATCAGATATTTAGGAAAAAAATTGTTGACTTGAAACTTTTATGATATACATCACTGTAATTAAGGAGAGAGGTTCTCATCATCTCCTTCCCGCAGATCCTGACGTATAAAACTTAAAGATTATTAGTCCCCTTTTGTCATATGAATTTAAGATGACTACCTATGGGAGTGAATCACATTTTGCTGCTTGTTTGAAGGAAATTAATCTCAGAATCCCAAACTTCAACTGGCTAAGCCATATTCGTGAGTAATAAAAAATTCTTAAACCTACGCCCCCTATGCAAGGCCATAGAGTTTATACTATGCATAGAATTTTACTGAGTAATTGATTGAGATTATATCAAATACACTTCAGAGGATATATTGTGGTCAATTAATTATCCAGCAGACTGACTAGTCTAAAAATTCTGAAGAACAGCTCAATGCCAATATATGATCTCACAGACGCCTCACTCCCTCTGTTCAATTGCATAATTTCTAGACCTTTGTCGATCGCACCCCACAATAGTGATGGGTGATGGCCAATATAATAATCTATCGCCTTAAGGAAGCATGTTCCACCACATGTATAAAAACCTTAATATAACAATTATCTACCATCTTTACCTATTAAATTATGTACCAACCAAAGAGAATATTAAGGTAGCGCCAACTCTCAAGTTTACAAAACATATATACTACTACCAACAAACAAACAAACACAAAACAATAGTAATTAGTAGGAGTTTAAGATGGAAATTCTAACCTTTTGTTTCTCAGCTTCAATATGATTATTAACACCAGGAATCAATCTATATATAAGAAATTAAAGAAACATAAATCTCAATTTAAAAAAAATTAAACAAATGGGTAAGAAGAAGTATTTACTTGATTGAAGTCATGAAAAAACCAATAAGAGTAGGTTTAAGTCCTTTATCTTGAACAAAGTTGAAGAAAGATTGAAGATTAAAAGTAAAGAAAAGAACAAGTAAAGGAGTAATAATAAGAAGAAGAGGTTCATATTGAGATAGAAATGAATTTGTTGTAGTTCTAATTTTAATAAGAAATGAAGAAATTTCTTCCATTGATGAAGAAGAAAGAAAACTACTGAATCGGGAAAAAGAGAGAGAAGTTGATGAGAAAGGAAGAGAAGGGAGTTTTTGTTTTGTTTTTGTTGTCGTGTGTAAGACGATAGTATAGTACTTTATTATTGTAAAGCAAACAGCTTTGTTGCGTCTTTTAGATGCTTTCGAGGAAATTTGCTTTAACGTCTGGTTTTGTGATACTCTGTATCTAACAGGAAATGATAGGCTGTTCCTGTTAGCTATTGTGTCTGTTTTAGATATAAATAAATTACAATTTCATTAGCAATAAATAGGAGTAATAACAATATTATTCAGGATAGCAATAACTAGTGGAAATCATTTGTGTTACACTCTTTTATTACGCTCTTGATAATGTTTTTCTTAGTTAATTCTGCCTATTCGATCCATATTTATTACAGTTATCATTTGAAGGATTGCAATTTTGTATACTTGGTTTACTCCAAAATCCCAAATTTTTAAGTATGTTGTCCAACATAAACTGTACATGTTTGTGCTAGTTTCACAAAAGTGGTTATCTGAAATCACTATAGATGAATTTATATACTGTATAGTACTGAATCGATAGAAAAAAGAAGTGCAATATGTATGATAGGTTATTGTCCAAAACGCCTGATTGCTGCAAAGTTAAAGTACACTCACGAAAATGGCTTAACCAGTTTTTACTATGTGCCAAGTTCATCTGGTTATATGTTGGTTTTCTTCACTCAAAAATAGAATAGGAGCATAAGTGGTCCCTGTTCACTATATTATGTATTTTTCAATTAACAACATAAATAAGTCTAATTTATTTATTAATTTTTTTATGAATGAAATTTTATTGATAGAAGAAAGAAAGTTATGAGCCTGATTTTTTTATTGATAAATAGGTTTATTTTATAAGTTCTACTGACCCAATTAAAAATATAATAAATAGGTCTAATTTATAATTTTGTTGATTTATATCTATATTTGTACAATTTAAAGAGGGAAATTTTGTCATAACCCCTCAAGTTTTGATCGGCTTTGGTGTCAACCCTTAATGTTGTCCAACATTGGCATTAACCCCCTTCCGTCAAACACCCCCTAATTTTTCATCCTTTCAAAGTTTGACTACCCATTATACCCCTAATTTAAATAATTTATCTAAACCCCCCAAAAATTGGTTATCAAAACTAACTTCACTAATTTGAATTTGAATTTGGGGTATAATGGTAAGCAAACTTTTTGGGAGGGTTATGACAAATTGTTTGAATTAGGGGTATAATGGGCAAGCAAACTTTGAATGAACGGAAACTTGGGGGGTTACTTAGCGGAAGGGGATTAACACCAAGGTTGGACAACATTGGGGGGTTTACACCAAAACCGGTCAAAGCACAGGGGGTTTTGACCAATTTTCCTATTTAAATATAAATGGTCAACAAAAGCAAGTGCAACATACGTATAAGAATGAGAGGCTTATCCCTCTTTTTTTTCTTGTGGATTTGGTACTGAGACGATATGCAAATCCCCACTATCGTCTATTGTATACATTGTATTTTTGGGATTCAACGAAATAATTTTACAACCAAATTTCAGTTCATATTTCTAAATCTTTTACTATTGCAATTTTGTGGTTTACTCCAAAATCTTAAAATTAAGTACGATGTGAACAAAATAACTGCTGAATACTGTATTGTGCTTCAAATATATGACAATCTTAATCACCCAACACAATATATACTATTACAGTTAGGCTAAATAAAAAAAATAAAACATAAAAGCGCAAAATGTATGATAGCTTTATTGTCCAAAAGGCCTGAATGACTGATTGCCGTTCATTCTAGAGATTGGTTTAATAGCCATGAGGGTCATGTGTCATACTTCGTATGCCAAATTGCCAATTGGTTATATGCTCATAAGGATTAAAAACTTAAAAGTGTTTACTTGCACTTCTAATTACATTTGATTATATGCCAAAATCTATCTAGTTTATAGGCTACTAAGATATCTATGCCAACTAACTAGAATACACAATGTAGGGGTACTACATACTTCAACCAATCAAAAGCAGCCACGTGGCACAGTCACTCATCCACCAGGTCGCCACTCTCTCTACCTACTAGTAGCTCGTTCACAACAGCTCGACCTCATAACGAGCAGCGACCTGCTTACACACGTGCTCTCATTCAATGCACAGAATATTCTCGTCAGTTACATAATTAATTCACAGGGATGATCCACGCGCGTTACACAATCAATCCTCATTATGATGGCGGAGAATCTGCAAGATCCACGATCCACGCCTTTCTACCTTTTATAAGAACAGAACTACGATGGCTTGATCTCTAGGTTCAATTCCCCCGAGCTAGAGTACGTAGGCAATCTCAATCTCAACGAGGTGCAGCCACCCCGATCTCAAACATCCCCATTTGGTCAAGTCTCCCAACGACCTGACCTAGTAGTGCATTAATCTAGAAATAGGTTAATACATTTGGCGCCGACTGCAAGGAATTCGATATAATCGAAAACCCAAACCCTCCCACCCAATATCAAAATCACTAATTCGAAATGACTACTCCAGAGTTAACTATTCAGGATCTGCATGCTCAAATCACTGTTTTGCAGGAAGAAAATGCACGTCTAAAAGCCGCACAAACCAACCCCCAACAAGGAGAAAATAGCGGACATGGAGTCGTCCCCGCTGACTATTCCAACCAGAAATTCGAACAACTCAGCCAACAACTGGCGGAGTTCAAAGCCTCCCAGGCTCTCCTTCACCTTTCTAAGAGCCACACTGCGGAGCAACTTGCCGTACAGTCCCTCCAGCAGTTCCAGGAGTCTCCTTTCTCCAAGGAGATCCTTGACCATGATCTACCGAGCAAGCTGAATGCACCCAAGTTTGACCAGTATGCCGGAGTCGGAGATCCAACCGACCACATCAAGGGATTTCGGAAATCCCTTCCTCTCATCAAAGAAGATCATCTTCTATGTTTGCTGTTCCAGTCCAGCCTCACTGGACCTGCTCTCGACTGGTTTCACCGTTTGAAATCAGGATCCATCAACTCCTTTGCAGAGCTCGAGAAGCAGTTCGTCATCTTCTACATCCACAACAAGAAGCGCCCAATCACCATCGATTCCACCTTCAAGGTCAAACAGCGAGATGGTGAGTCACTAAGCGTTTTCTTTGCTCGTTTTAAATCTGAGTTACACTCAATTCAGGATTTTGCAAAGGAACACGAGACCTTTGCAACCATCGCGTTCACTCACGGTCTGACCCAGGGGTCCAATCTCCACAAGTCGCTAGCCATGAAGCGACCTTCATCCCTGGACGAGCTCTACCTAAAGGTAGATCGTTACATCAAGCTCGAGGAAACCCTCACTGGGAGGGAAAAGAATCACGTCGTCAGCAATGTAGAGTCTGACTCAACCAAGCGACCTCGATCAGATGGCAAGAGGTTCAAGGGTAAGTCGTTGCCTACTGAGCAACGAGAATATCACCGGTTCACACGACCAGCCGGTTATATTTATGAGCGGATCAAACACAACCATTGGTGCAGGATTCCCACTTTCACACAGTTGGAGGATACATCTGGTCGACCGTACTACAAAGTCCACAAGGTACGGTGTCATCAAACAGATGACTGTCGCGTTCTGAAACGCGCACTTCAAACATGGGCCGATGAAAAAAGGCTCAACAATTGGATCCTCGGCAGGAATGAGGAATCCACAGGCAAACGGGCAAGGAAGGAATCCAGAACGCCTCCCCGTTCCCCAAAAAGAAATCACAGCAAGGCCAGAACGGCCTTAGCAAGTCCAGCACGCAGCAGAGGGCGTAGCCTCTCCCAACGCCTAGGTCCAACAGGTGACCTACGCGACCAGATCAACAAGAAGGTCGCAAACAAGATTGACAGCGACAGTGAGTCGGAGAGTCATGTCGTATACATGATTTACGAATCCGACTCCACCCCCATATCAAGGGACAAGAAAAGAAGGGTAGAACATCTCCATCATGTCTACTCCATTACTGGCCGAGCAGCTCGCATCAACATCCCTGCCCGCCAAGAGTCCGATATCACCTTCACCGAGGACGATCTCAACAAGGTCGTCACTCCTCACAACGATGCCCTTGTTGTCGAGCTGAGAATAGCCGACTACACCATCAAGAGGGTACTCATTGACCCTGGCGCATCATGCAACATACTCATGTACAGAACATTCAAGGACATGAGGTTGCCCGATTCAGTTCTCATCCCTGATTTCACCCCCATCTTAGGCTTCAACAATTCAAGGGAGGATCCTAAGGGTGAAATTCTGCTGCCCGTCACTGTGGGCCGGAAGGAAGATAAGGTTGTTGTGACCGCCAAGTTCAGCATCCTTAACATCGCAAGCAAGTACAATGCGATTCTGGGTCGAAAGTGGATCCATGCCATGAGAGGTGTTCCGTCAACATACTATCAAGTTTTCCGCTATCCCGGACCTCATGGGATAATGGAACTTCGTGGTAACCAGAACGCTGCACAGGAATGCCATGGCATTATTGAAGCTGTACCACCATCAAAGCCATCCACCTCTGGAGCAAAGGATGCTGAAGCCAAAGGAAAGAGCCCAATCTCACCAGAGGCTCAGCAGGGCGACAACAAGTCAAAGAGCCCTTCCAAAGAAAAGAATGAAGTCACCAAATAGCAACTACAGAAGGAGCTAACGAGCTCCCCCAAACTGAATCTCGGGAGTACTGATCCAGGTGTACGTGTGAACATTGGGTCAGAGGATGACCCGAGATATATCTATGTAGGTGCAGAGTTGAAAGAAGATAAGTTCAATAACTTTGTAAATTTTCTTTCAAGTAATAAAGATGTTTTTGCTTGGTCGTATATCGATATGCTTGGTATAGATCCATCAATCGCATGTCATAAACTGCGGGTCAATCCCAATTATCGACCTATAAAGCAAAAACCAAGAAGGCTTGCTCCCAAATTTCATGAAGCTGTCAATGAAGAGATCAGCAGACTAAAACAGGTCGACTTCATCGGAGAGGTCGATACTCCAGAATGGCTAGCCAACATCGTACCAGTCCTAAAGAAGAATGGGAAAACGAGAGTCTGCATCGACTTCACAAGTTTGAATAAAGTTTGTCCTAAAGATTCATTCCCACTGCCACGAATCGATAGGCTAGTCGATCAGACATGCGGTTTTGAGCTACTGTCATTCATGGACGCATACTCAGGGTATAATCAGATCCCAATGTACGAGCCTGACCAAGAGAAGACCTCTTTCACAACAGAGCAAGGTATTTTCTGTTACAAGGTTATGCCATTCGGGTTAAGGAATGCAGGAGCGACCTATCAAAGACTGGTCACCAGAATGTTCGACGACCTCCTAGGTCGAACAATGGAAGTCTACATAGACGACATGCTAGTGAAGAGTGACAAAGAGAAAGATCATTTGTACAATCTCGACCAGGCATTCCAAAGATTAAGACAATACAGAATGCGTCTTAATCTAGAAAAGTGTCTGTTCGGGGTTGCATCAGGAAAATTCCTCGGCTACCTAGTCACCAGACGAGGCATTGAAGCAAATCCCGACCAGATCAGAGCCTTGATCGACATGCCAAACCCAAAAATAAAGAAACAAATCCAGAAACTCAACGGCATGGTGTCAGCTCTGAATAGATTCATCTCCAGAGCATCAGATAAGTGCAGACCAATGCTTCATATCCTAAAGAAGGGGGCTACATATGAGTGGACAGAAGAATGCGAGAAAGCCTTCAATGATCTTAAGGCATATTTGTCTACTCCACCAGTTCTCACAAGGCCCAACGATGGAGATGTACTTGGCGTTTACCTCGCAACATCAGATTTTGCGATCAGTGCAGTACTTTTTAAAGAAGAAGACCAGGTCGAGCGACATATCTATTTCACAAGCAAAGTCTTACAGCAGGCCGAAATAACGTACACACCTCTGGAAAAGTTAGCATTAGCCTTACTTTATGCTGCATGCAAATTCAAGCCTTATTTCCAAGCGCACACTGTAAAAGTAATCACCGACCAGCCACTACGTCATATTCTTGAAAAGAAGAACAAAACAGGTCGTATGGCTCGATGGTCAGCCGAGTTGGGTGATTACACTTTTGAGTTCGTTTCACGGCAGGCCGTCAAGGGCCAGGTCGTCGCAGATTTCTTGGTAGACTATCCAGCAGAGGATACCAATTGGGAACCAGAACCTGAAACAAGGCAAGTCCATTACAGCCCTCCTGACACATGGCAGCTATATGTGGATGGTTCCCATAACTCCAACGGAAGTGGCATAGGTGCTGTGTTAATCTGTCCTGAAGGATCACAGCTCGAGAGATCAACTCGTCTCGATTTCGCGACATCGAACAATGAGGCCGAGTACGAGGCTCTAATCCAGGGCCTACAAATGGCCATCGACCTACAAGCAGTTCGTCTGAAGGTGTACAGTGATTCACAATTGGTAGTCAATCAGATTACCAGTAACTACCAGATCAATGGGGTCAACCTAATCAGGTATGCTAGCAAAGCAAATGATCTCATCAACAAGCTCAGTTATTTCACAATCGAGCACATACCAAGAGATGACAACAGACACGCTGATTCATTGGAATTCTTAGCATCTAAGATCGAGTCAGACAGACCACGGGCTCTCACTATAGCAATCAGTTCACAGCCCGCATATCTATTCAAGGAGGAAGATGTTCATCAAATTTCTGATCTACTAGAGACAACTCCAGCAGACATCCAAGGAACTTGGATGGAACCTTTCGTTACTTACCTTCAAACTGGTGTCCTACCATCCAACAAAAAGGAAGCCAGTCAGCTGTTACATAAGGTCACAATGTACAAATTCCATGAGGGTAAACTTTTCAGGAAGTCTGCAACTGGTTTGTTATTACGGTGCCTAATACCCAAACAGGGCCAGATGATATTTCAAGAAATCCATGAAGGAGAATGTGGAAACCACTCCGGAGGAAGAACCTTAGCCCATAAAGCAATCTCCCAAGGTTACTTCTGGCCAAGAATGAAGGAAGATGCTAAAAAGTTCGTTCTGAAGTGTGTTGAATGCCAAAGATTCGCTGATAAGCAACATCAGCATCCCAATGATCTCATAAACGTCACTACACCATGGCCATTCCACATGTGGGGGCTTGATATCATGGGCCCCCTAATAAAAGAGAAGAAGTCAGAAAAAAGATTCGTTCTAGTGGCCGTCGACTATTTCACTAAATGGGTGGAAGCTGTTGCACTAACCAACGTAACTCAAGCAGATGTGCAAAAATTCATGTGGGAAAACATCATCACAAGGTTTGGCCTACCAAAACGAATAGTCACAGACAATGGCACTCAGTTCGTTGGCAAAAACATCAAGGCTTTCTACAACCTATGGAAAATCGAACATTCGAGGTCAACGCCTAGATACCCACAAGCCAACGGCCAGGTCGAAGCTGCAAATCGACAAATTCTCAACAACCTGAAGAAGAAGCTTGAAGATCAGCATGATCAATGGCCACAGCAGTTAGAAAACATCCTATGGGCTTATAGGACAACTCCTCGTACTTCCACAAGGATGTCACCATTCAGTCTCTGCTATGGAGTTGAGGCAGTTATTCCCACCGAGCTAACATTTGGAACGACCAAATCTCTTCTGGTCGACACAGAGCTTAACAATCAGGTCTGGTCGTTCGGAATCGATCTCCTCGAAGAACGACGAAACCACGCCGTTATAAAGCTTGAGCAATATCAACAAAGACTAAAGCGAGCTTATAACAAAGGTGTGCGACCTAGATCTTTTCAACAAGGAGAACTAGTTCTAAGGAAAATGTTCAACAACAAGAGGAAGAACATCATTGGCAAACTCAATGCCAACTGGGAAGGACCTTACATTATCACCAAGGTTCAAAGCAACGGTTCCTATCGTCTTCAAACACCAGAAGGAGAGATCGTTAAGAACCCATGGAATGCTTATCACTTGAAAAAGTTTTATCAATGAAATGTAAGCATCCATTTATTACATTTCAATATACAAACACATTGTTGCCTTCATCTCAGCTCAAACATGAATGGCTCCTAAAGGTCTACTCCCTCGACTCACAAATTATCAAAACTCTAGTCCCTTTGATGATTTTAATTTGTTAAGTTCAAACATCTGCAACTTAACTTGGTGCATTGGTCATATCATTCCCACGACCTCTGTACAATCAAGCAACCATGCACACGACCTCACCCACTAGCAGGTCTAACAATATGATTACTACGTGTTTGCAAAACTCATACAAGCAGACAACGTAACAATGAAAGGTAAATCGTTGAATAACATTTTTTACTTGATGAAATTTCTAACAATTACAGGCAAAAACAAAAATACACTAAGGCATGCAAGAAGAACTGTTTCAGTCCGTCCTGCTTGCAGCCATTCATCTCGTCTACCTGGCTTCTGAACGAGCTACCAGGACTCCCTGGAAACTAGCTGATCAGAACGGCTTAAGTACAAGCTCATCAAATTCAATGTTGATCAATGCAACTCCAACAAACAATTGTTTTTCAATTACAAAAACCTCAGAAGACTGCTTAGAGGAGGACCAAAGAAGACATACTGCAAGAACAAGGAGTGCAAGAAGCAAACTTTGCACAAGGTTACCCAATACAAGAAAGTGGGGACCTGGACTAGTTCACTGCTGCGCTGGATGGTCGCTGGAAACTTCAACTTCCATACAGCCATTGGCGACCTGGTCACTAGGGCCCATCGAGGCGTCCTGAGCTGGCGCCAAAGTTTCTTCAGCACCACCTCGCGTCTCCTCTCCCTCGGGCGACCCCATCAAAGCTTGCTGTAGTTGCTCGCAGTAGGCCTGCCACGCTGCACCATTTTCCTGGCTTACGTTCTGCCAGTGTTCAGCAGAAGCCTTAGCAGCAGCCAAACTTTCCTTCAACTGCTCATTGGTCTCCTTCAACGCAACGACCTGAGCATCCCTGTCCCTCACCTTGCACTCCGCAACAGCTGCAACGTTCCTCGCCTGCTCAAGCTTCTCGTTCATCTCCTTCAGCTCAACCTCAGCTTGGGCACCAACTTCAGCGACCAGACGAATTTCCTGGAAGCTCGCATTAACCTGCAAGTGCAAGCACAATCAGGCAACGACAACTAATCAGAAACAAAGAAAATAACAATTATGGCAACACTCACCAAGGCCAATGCCGCATTTAACTTCGAGCAGGTCACCAACAAAGTTTGAGACTTCACAGCTCGAGCATCAGCCTCCAGAACGATGCCCTCATTCACAGCCCGGGCGACGCAGGGGTCGTCAATAGCACTGTCGTTATCATATACGACATGCCTCTCACCACGGCCGTCTAAATAGTCGAACGGTCCAGGGCGAAACACAGACGACACACCCTTGCCTTTCTCCAAGGGCCGAACGGCATTCTTCCTGGACACAACAGACACCTCAGGAGCTTTACCAGACGGGGCAAGAGCAGGTGTCGGCACAATGGGCCGCTCCAACAGCTTCAGGTTACCTGAATGAGACCTTTTCTTCTGCCCAGAAAAGGGCAGGCAGTTTGGGAAATGAAGGCGGAGGAGACACGACTAGGGGGCTCGCCACTGACTCCACCTGGCGCGAGCTACCACCAGCTCTCTCCTTCTCCACAGGTCGTTCCTTCTCCGACCTCCGAACAGCTACACCAGACCGCTCTCTCTCAGCAGGCCTCGAGCCACCACCAGCTCGTTCCTTCTCCTCAGCAGGCCTCGAGCTACCACCAGCTCGTTCCTTCTCACCAGCACGCGAGCTGCCACCAGATCGCCCAGCATCACCTTTGTGTATAGCAGACATATGTGCCTTCCTCAACGCCTTCCTCCTTCGCAGCTCGTCTTCAACGGTTTTTGGACCACCTTTGGGAAGAAAATGCTCCTTCAGGTGGGGTAAGAGATTTATCTTACGTTTGTCAGCCAAGCAGCCAAAATTGTTCAAAACGGAATACAGGTCGTTCTTCCTCACAAGGTGATCGTCCCTGATCGCTGCAAAAACACACAACATAATCAAGTCCAGAAAAAGGGAAACCATCTACTATCCTAAGACTAACGACCAGAAACTTACGAGTATCATTCCTAGTCACATGACGTAACTGGATACTCCCTTCAACGATCGACCCAGTAATCAGCATGGGATCTTTCCACCATGGCTCACTACTTACAGGGTAGATCAAAGGCAAACGTTCTGGCCTAACTTGCATGTTATAGCCGGAAATATCAGCCTTTGAGGAGCGTTTGAAACAAAAATGGTCCAACACATCTTTCACAGTGATGCGCCCCCTATGCAACCTATTGAGGTCGTCAATGACCCTCATATTTCTCCAGAAATTGCCATTCATCTGGCAGGGGGCTCGACCAATAGCATTCAACAGATCGACCACCAAACTGGACAATGGCAACCTCAGCCCAGCTCGGAATTGGTTCAAGGTGAATACAGTAGAGAAGGGATTTTTGGGTCGATACTCAGCAGAAAGTAAACGATCTCCTAAAAATCTAATCTCCAAATGCTCAATCGAGTTAAGCTCGTACCTTTTCCTAAACGCATAATGCCTATCTATATACTTAAAGTTCACTACTTTACACATTGAACCGTCATCTCCTTCCACCATCTCTTCATCAGACGAATCCTCCCCATGAGGGCCGCTACTCTGGGGGCTATCAGAGTCAGCACCATGAATGGGAGACACGGCTTCAGAATGAGTCCTTTCAGACTCATACTCCTCACCACCACCACCACTCAAGTTATCATTTTGAGAGTCACTCAAGTCAGACATTTTCTCAAACAGCAGAAATGAAAACAGAAGAAGAAAGAAAAGAAGGAAAAGAAAACTAACCTCACGAGCTCTCAAAGTTCTTCAGGTCGCAAGAGTAAAAGCGGCAGCAATTCAAATGAAAGCAAGATAGGTAAACCCTTCTCAGCAAAGCTACAGTTTAAATACTACAGCTCGTACAATCCCAGCCATCAGTTCGAAAAAGGTGAACGGCTGAGATCGAACAGACGATCCACTTCCATTGCAGTTATTTTCCACTACATAAAAGATTCACATCCACCGTCGGATCAACCCACGTGCCACGCAATGACTATATCAGGCAAGACGTGCGCCAGTTGCCATAACTGCGCAGCTAACTGCTCGAGGAAAATCTCCCACTTCCCCATAAGAGCGCCATGATTAGTACAGACAAGCCTGCATGACTGCCACGTCAGCAAATTCAAAAGCAAGCTACATATCAGCATCAATCAGAGTTATTAGTCTTTTCAGCCCGACTTCTACAGCCGACCTAAAAAGAGGGGGCTTATGTAGGGGTACTACATACTTCAACCAATCAAAAGCAGTCACGTGGCACAGTCACTCATCCACCAGGTCGCCACTCTCTCTACCTACTAGTAGCTCGTTCACAACAGCTCGACCTCATAACGAGCAGCGACCTGCTTACACACGTGCTCTCATTCAATGCACAGAATATTCTCGTCAGTTACATAATTAATTCACAGGGATGATCCACGCGCGTTACACAATCAATCCTCATTATGATGGCGGAGAATCTGCAAGATCCACGATCCACGCCTTTCTACCTTCTATAAGAACAGAACTACGATGGCTTGATCTCTAGGTTCAATTCCCCCGAGCTAGAGTACGTAGGCAATCTCAATCTCAACGAGGTGCAGCCACCCCGATCTCAAACATCCCCATTTGGTCAAGTCTCCCAACGACCTGACCTAGTAGTGCATTAATCTAGAAATAGGTTAATACACACAACTACAACTACCCAAGAAACCAAGGGAGCACACAAGCACAACCACCTTTTCTCAACCCGACAACCCTATACGGCTATACCCAGGCACACAAGAACTAAACTGATAATTGCTATTTAATACCACATTTTTTCCTAATCACCACCATCAAAACATCCAAAAACTCCATTAAGTTAATAATTATTCACCACCAAAAGCACACAATGTTATGAGCATTTTGTAAGAGTACTCGCACAAACTTTTGAGATAAATTTGAAATAACTCGCATGACATTTTGAACGTATTTTTTTAATAAATTTTGTGTTAATCAAGTTAAAAACGCACAATGTTATGTGCGTTTTGTAAAAAAATTCGTACAAACAAGTGAGACAAATTTGAAAAAACTCGTTTAACATTTTGAGCGTACTTTTTCTAACAAATTTTTGTATCATTCAAGTAAATATCGCATAATGTTGTGCGAATTATAGCTTTTTATGCTCTAAATGTCCTACGAGTTCTTAACATTTTATTTGTTATTGGTGGTGATTAGAAATTGGTGGTGATTAGGAAAAAACATGGTCTTAAATAGCAGCTGTCACATAATTGACATGATCATGTGTAATGCCCCGGGATTTCGTCCTCGCTCATCCCGGTGCGTTGAGCACTATACCGCTCGCTAATGTCAATATTGTCCCCCTTTAGTCACTGCGGATATCCAGCAGTAGAGGGTTTTGGATCAGGGCCCACCCATGTGGTTCACCCCAAAAAGCCTTGACATTAGTTAGAGTATGGTTAAGCTCTATATACTACCGAAACAACCACTTCCTTGGCAATGTGGGACTAACACCAACTCATGGGTGTTACAATCTCACCACCTTAGAAATACTCAGTACAGTCCCAAAATCTCCGACGTTCCCTGCCAAGTGAGACAAGTACCTGGCGCTCCCTGGGCCTTTCCAGCGTACTTCCCACCTGCAACAGGCGACCCGTCGTCGGCTCTGATACCAACTGTAACGCCCCGGGATTTCGTCCTCGCTCATCCCGGTGCGTCAAACACCATACCGCTCGCTAATGTCAATATTGTCCCCCTTTAGTCACTGCGGATATCCAGCAGTAGAGGATTTTGGATCAGGGCCCACCCATGTGGTTCACCCCAAAAGACCTTGACATTAGTTAGAGTATGGTTAAGCTCTATATACTACCGAAACAACCACTTCCTTAGCAATGTGGGACTAACACCAACTCATGGGTGTTACATCATGATTCCTAAGGATTTATGCATTAAGGTGATTGATTTTTTGAATTTAAACTGCAAAATCTCCGGTTCTCACAATAGTGTGGTTATTTTAGCACTGCCACATGGGATTATAACATCGTGTCAATTCAACAGAAAAAAAGAAAAAGTAACAATAATAAGTGTTGATGACATGCTACATCGCATCAAGAAGAAAGATACTATTGGTTGTTTCGTTTGGTGCAAAGATAAAAATGAAGGAGATTTAAAGAGAGGAAACAGAAGAAAAAAGAATCATTTTTGCTTTATCTTCAGATCACACATGTTCCTATTTGAGATAGTGATTCATATCTTTGATCCTCGTTCCATACTCTACTTGACATTGTGTTAGTTATACGACAATGTTTTAGTTATACCGCGTGTTATCTTTCCTTTAACAGAAGGATTTGAGTTACTTGCAATTTTGTATAGTTGGTTTACTTAGGGCCGGTTCGGAATTTTAGAGGGCCTGTACAAAATTTTGCGAGAGAAAATAATTTTCCAAAAATTAAGATTAAGAAAATATAATCCACCTAGGAATAGTGGAATTTATAGAGTTGGGCGGTAAAATAACTCTATGTAGCAAGAATGTCCCATTTTTCCTATTATATATGAATTTGTATATTTTCACATTACAAATATCTTTGTAAGTTACCAAAATCGGGCCCTATAGAGCCGCAGGCCCTGTACGATCGCACACTTTGTACCTGCCCAGTGGCGGATCTAGGAGTTTGATCTAGGGGTATCAACTATTATATAGAAGGACGATAATTTTTTTTTCCACATGTAATATATATTAATGACGCACAAAAATTGTGACATCTTCGTTCAACTAAGATAATGCATAACATAAATAATATAAAATACACCCATAGTTATAGGTAAATTTGATAATTAATGACTTACAAGATCATTTGCAGATAACGTCTTCGTTCACTTAAGTATCTTAGTCACAACTCACAAATTCACTGTAACTTGTATATACAATGAACTTCTAATCAAAATCAGCTCATT
Organism: Aquilegia eximia; assembly: GCA_023053565.1. Lineage (NCBI taxonomy): Eukaryota > Viridiplantae > Streptophyta > Magnoliopsida > Ranunculales > Ranunculaceae > Aquilegia > Aquilegia eximia. The sequence continues at coordinate 33,219,113 of JALIGU010000003.1, forward strand.
ATTCAGAACAAATAGACTACTGGATATATAAAAGCCACCAATGTACGTGAGTAAGTTTACACAGAAATAAACAAACAAAAAAAAAGTTGTATCATACCATGAATTCATAACATGAAATTGCCTGATTGACTGATTCACCAAATATTTATTTGTTAGTTTCATAACATGAAATTGCCGCAAACTCGCAAAGACTCGACAAACCAAAACTAAATTGATTAATAATAGTGTAGTGTGATTTAATAATTAATACTTATAATCCTACCAAGATCACAACTTTGTAGCATAATCCTACCATTCTACCAAGATCACAACTTTGTAGCAAATTGATTAAAAGAAATAAGTCTAAGAAAGTAATTTAAAGACTAAAAGAGTTAAAAAAAACCCAAATTTTTATACAAAATTGTGAATAATGAGAAAGAAAGAGAAGATTGAAGAACCTGATTGATTGAGGATGTGAAACTGTGAAATTATGAATTGCATAAAATCGTGTTCTTATCCAAAATTTTAGAGTTAGAGAGATCAGAGATGAACTGTGATTGTGATTTGTGAGAGAGATCAGAGATGAAGTCTCGAAGAGTCGAAGAGAGAGTGAGTCAATGAGAGACGATGAGGAAACCCTAGTGGTTTTTTTTCATAATTTCATCTTCTCTATGTTTAAGAAAGTAATAGTTTCTTAGTTAGAAAGTAAATCTATATTGGGATTTGGGAAAAGGGACAAAAAGGTGGACCAAAACTTAATAAACAAAATTGAGGGGAGTCAACCAACGTATCTACCATAAAAAAAATCCTGAAATCTCTCCACTAAATTTTTTTTTCCAAATTTTCAGGGGTATCAATGGATACCCCAGGACCCCCCTTAGATCCGCCACTGTACCTGCCCAGAACCTGCTCAGTTGTTTACCCCAAAATCCCAAATTATGAGTACATCGTGACCATAAACACTGTACATATTATGTTTCACATTTAGTAAAAGGTCATCAATGGTGATTTATTTTATACTATAGGTCCAAATGAAAAAAAAAATGTTAATCATGACTTTTTCTTTCCAAAAGCCTGATTTCAGTTCATCATTGAACAAAAACCATGACTAGGAGGGTCATACTAATTTGATTATGTTGTCAATTGGCCGGTTATATCCTAATATGGGTTAACAGACTAGGGTCAATCCAATTAAATGTTTATAAGTTTGTTAATAATGAATTCAAGCTCGATATGAATTTGGATGTCGGTTTTGTCATTCACAAAGCCTGGTCGAATTAATGCCATATGTAGAACTGTACTTCTTGTCTTTGTCTAATTGTTCAGACAAGTAGATAGGTATACATGAATACTCAATACTAAATGTAGAGTCTACACGAACATGCTGGCGCTCAGCATGGTAACCAAGATCGATTATAGAACATAATACAAAGTCTCATTAAGAGACATAGAGATGAACTATATTGCAGAGTCGGTACCATCTTTTGGAAACCAGGCAAACTTATACAGAGTTTGAACGCAACACCTTCAACCAATCATGCTCAGTGACAATGTGGACAACAACTCCTTAATTCACTTCCACACCAAGTTACAACATCCTAGAGAGCTGCATTGTTTTGCTACTGCATCTGCTGACAATGTAAAGAAGTTCAGACTTCCAAAAGGCGAGTTTCAGGAAAAAATGCTTTGCCAACTGAAAACTATTCTTAATGCCATGGTTGTCAACCAAAACGAAGTGATGGCTACAGCAAGTGATAGTGGGAGCTTGTCGTTCTCGGACTGGAAGAGTGGCCCGCAGCAAGCCCAAAAAATTCCACAACCTGGGTCACTACGGAGGAAGCTGGCATATATGCATTGTCTTATGACCTAACTGGTTCTCGCCTAATTACTTGCAAGGCTGACTAGACAATTATGCTTCAACATTTTGTAAACAGTTCTGTTTCAAAATTGTTGTAATAAAGGATTAATGTAAGGTATATTTAGGGGGTTTTATATATGCTAGTGAGAGTTATCTTTTACTTCCTTTCGATATCAGTTGGGAGTCTTTTTTAGCTACTGGGCTTAATGGAGAAAATGTTCACTTTGGTCGTTGTACTTTACAGATTTTTGCAGTTTGGTCATTAAAGTTAATTTTTGTCAGTTTAGTCATAAAACTTACATTTCGTTATCAGTTCAATTACAAGTTAAGTCATTGTTAAGAGCAACTCTGTTGATCAAACTGACTCAACTGATAACGGAATGTAACTTTCATGACCAAACTGATAGAAAAAAAGTGTTGTGACCAAACTGTAAAAATGTGCAAAGTACAATGACTAAAATGAACATTTTATATGACACAATTGTTGTTATTCTTCACTAAATTTAATTATTAGGTATATAGATCCACACGGAGGCTCTTATGGGTCCGCATACAAACTAAGTAAATATCACCGTGATCTCATAGCATTTATGACATTGGACGCTAATCTAGTTTCTCCATTCAAACCCGGTTCTTTGCCCATCTCCTCTTCGGTCTCTTCCAAGAGTTATGAATAACTGAACAAGACTAAAAAAAAAAAAAAACAACAACTTAACTTGACCATACTATATATCTTCATCCTCTTGTCGGCCCCTCAATACACCTTCCTTATTCAAGCTTACAACAAACATTAATATCAACAAGTCTTCTCTCTTATCTCTATTTCAATTGATTTTGGACTTAACAGTCATGGGGAATTGTTGATGGTGTAAGAAAGAATGAAAACAAAATTTGAAGAAATTGTTGATATACTACTCTATTAATTTATTCAAAATAAGTGTTAATTCAAAATTGGTTCCACCATGGATTCATGGTAACTTAAGATGGGTATTTTTATAAGAAATTGGCGATGGTGGGTCAGTGATAAACGATGGTACAACTTTTGTGAATTAACAACAAAACAAAGAGAGTGGTGTTTGATGGGTATTGAGTTGTTTGTTCTTAATTTCTTTTCTCTTTTATGGATTGCTCATGATTTATTAATGGGTAGTTACCATGAAATAAGAATTCCCCTTGTGTTGATCAGGTGAATGTTCTTCCTCTGTTCCTGCACTATTGTTTAATGAAATTGAGTATGCAAATACTAAATAGAAGTGTTAATCTAAAATTCAGAAAATGAGATTTTTTTTTTTAATTCTGTTTAATGAATGAGAAGGGAGAAAGGTGAACTAGCTCCGGGTTTTAATTAGATATTTCCTTGACCCCGGAAGTTAACCACATTTACGTCTTCCTTTTTTTTCTTTGAAATATCCTTATTTTCTACAGTCCGCATAAGAGCCTCCCTGTATATATCCAAAACTTTTGGAGGAAATAGTTAGTACTTATTGCTCGCTTCATGGCATTTTTTGTCTGTACATATGGCTATAGAGCATGATCTAAAGACTAATATAATTAATGCAGCAACTTGAACATGACCTACAATCATGAATAAACAATGAGCACCCCTCATGGATAATGAAGAGTGAATGCTCCTTGGGTTGGCCTTTTCGGCAAATTCACGTGTCCACCTTTTTAAGGCAGTAAAGCAGAGAAAATCAAACAGCTTTTCACATGCCTCTCCCTATGTTATCCATCAAATGCTATCTATATATTCAGTATGGATTATAATTTTACTAAAACATGAAGACAGATTGATTGACAACTCATGTAATGTCTGAATGATTTTGGCAATGTGGCAGCGTACGTTCTCACCTTATTAGATCCAACAAGCACGACATTAGATACTCACATATAGAATGATCAAATTACTAAGACCAGAAGCAATGCCCCCTGAACCTGTCTTTAAACTCCCTGAATATTCCAACATATTCCCTTTTAAACAGGGTATAGATGACAAACAAGAACTTGAAAAGCAAAATGTTTTTATCTGTGAGCACTAGGAGGTATGTGAAATTAATACTGTAGGCAGAGTATTAGGATAAGATTCTCTCGTATCAGTTTGTTATATTGTTGTGATATGATTAATATCTGTTGTAACCACTAAGTGGTGATACTTATCCTTGTAATCTTTCTCTATATATATCAAGCCCTAAGGCATATGAGGGCATCGCATTAATCCATAAACTTTACATGGTATCATAGGAGGATAGTAGTGTTTCTTTTTCATTGGACTCTCTTTTGAGTAGTCTTCATAGTCAATTTGTTTGGACTCTCTGTGAGTAATCTCTTCCTTTCTTCAGGATTCTCTTTTGAGTAGTCTCTCTTCTTGTGAAATGGCTCCATGATTCAATCTTCCCATTCAATGCTCTCGTGAGTTTGGTTTAGATTCGGCTAGATCGAAATAATTATTTGCTTTGGAAGTCACAAATCGTCCCTGCTATGTATAGCCAAGATCTGTTCAAATTTGTTGATGGGTCATTTCCAGCACCAGCAGAATTCCTACCAAAGGAATCTAATGATACAGATGCTCTTCTTGAACTGAATCCAGCATATTTCAAATGGAGACGCACAGATCAACTTGTTTTAAGTTGGATCAATGCAACACTTTCATAATCTGTTCTTGGGCAAGTTATTGGTCGTCGCACCTCTAAGGAAGCTTGGGATGCGCTAGAGCGCATGTTGAAGCAACAACTCATTTCTCTAGACAAAGGGGCAACTTCCATGCTAGATTATCTGAATCAAGCTAAGGGTATTAGTGATGCACTTTCTACGGCAAATGCACCTGTTTCAGATACTGATCTGGTTCTCTCAACTCTTAATGGGTTATCAATTGAGTATGAAAGTTTTGTGACTTCTATGACGACCAGATCTGAAGGCTTACCTGATTTCTATGACTTGCATGATTTACTTATCAATCAAGAACGTCGTGTTGAAGCTCGGGCAAAGAAGAATTCTTCTATTAACTCAGTTGCTCTCTTTACATCAAAAGGCAAAGGACGTGGACATTCTAATGGAGCACCGCATGATGAACGATCCAACCCGCATCACTCCAAGCCTCGTCACTTCAATTCTTCCCCTCGAGGAAGAGGTCGTGGGCGGGGTTATTACAACCCAAATAGAGGCGGTAATTCTAATAATAATTATTTTAATGTTGATCGTTCTAACTTGCCTATTTCTCGATCTTGTCATGTGAAGGGTCATATTGCAGCCAAATGCCCAGAACTATGGAATAACGGTTCTCAAGCAGATGAACTTCATCCATCTTTTGTTGCAATGTCTCTTGCTGATCCTTGCTGGTATGCAGATTCTGCAGCCACCAATCATATGACTGCAGATCCTTCTTTTATGACAAATCACTCGAATTATCATGGTGTTGATCAAGTAATTGTTGGCAATGGTTCGGGTATTCCAATCCATGGTTCGGGTGCTATCTCTATGTCTACTCCATCATCTAAATATCATCTAAATTTCAAATACGCAATGTTTTGCATGTGCCTTCTATTAAAAAGAATTTATTTTCTGTGGATCGGTTTGTCAAAAGATCTGCAAATTTGTATTCACTCTTACTGGTTTTCTTATCAAGGATCTGGTGACAAAGAAAATTCTCCTCGCAGGACCGAGTAGAGGTGGCTTGTTTCCAATCACCCCATCTTGTTCATTAGCTTCATATTGCAATGTTGGTACACGTGTTTCGATGGATGATTGGCATAATCGATTGGGTCATCCCAATAACAGAGTTCTTACCTTCTTGTAGAATCACAAAATTTTGAAGTATTCCGGAAATAGGAGAGTGAATAAAATGTGCACTGATTGTCTTTTCAGTAAAGCACATAGGTTGTCTTTTCAAGTTTCTAGTTTTGTTTCTACTGCTCCGTTAGAGCTTATTCATGTAGATTTGTGGGGACCTTCTCCCGTTACTGAGCGTACTGGTCACCGTTATTATTTCTTATTAGTTGATGATTATTCCAGATTCAGCTGGATTTTTCCTTTATCTCGGAAGTCAGAGGTGTTAGATTGTTTCATTCATTTCAAATTATTAATGGAAAATTTTCTTGATCTTAAAATTAAGTTTTTCTATGGTGGTACCAAATTTACTGGTAGGTCTTTTGCTAACTATTTGCGACAGTATGGTATATTTCAACGTCTTTCATGTCCTCATACCCAGCAGCAAAATGGGTTAGCAGAGAGGAAACATCGTCATATCAAAGAAACATGCTTGTCTTTATTATTTCATGCTGGACTTCCTAAGCATTTTTGGTTTGATGCATTCCGTACGGCGATATATTTGATCAATAGAATGCCAACAACAGTGCTGCAGAAGCGTTCTCCATTTCAAGTGTTATTCATTAAAAATCCTGATTACGACTCGTTGAAAACATTTGGTTGTGCTTGCTACCCATTTTTGGGTCCTTATGCTTCTGATAAATTGGATTAGCGTACAATGGAATGCATTTTCATTGGATATCCAACTAAGTACAATGGCTATTTGTGCTTAGATTACAAATCTGGACGTGTGTATACTTCACCTCATGTTGTTTTCGATGAACAGAAATTTCCATTGGCAGGGCAGTGTAATAAAGATGAATTGATTTATGATGTTGGGCCACCATTACCACCTATATTTTTACCTTCACCAGATTTAACTCTTCTATCACCTTCAAGCCCAAATCATTCACAACAATCTACTATTCACAATTCACCATTAAACACTACATCTACTAGTACTTATTTACCTTTACCATCAGACACACCGCTTCCTTCTGCCACTAATGATTCTTCTATACCTCCAAGTATATCTTCACCCAACGTTGCACAACCTATTATTGTGCCGCCCACAACATGTGCTTAAACATCTTCTCATCCTATGGTGACTCGTTCTAAGACTGGTTCCTTGAAGCCCAAAGCTCTTCTTTCTTCCAAACACCCCTTGCCTTTATGTTTTTCTGTTCAAGTGGCCCAATTGGAACCTTCTTCTTTTAAAGAAGCTTCAGCTAGCCCAAAATGGATGGCAGCCATGGCAGACGAATACAATGCTTTAATTGCAAACAAAACTTGGATGTTAGTTTCACCTCCACCAGATGTCAACATTTTTGGATCCAAATGGGTATACAAAATTAAGCGTCATGCTGATGGTACTATTGAGCGTTATAAGGCCCGTTTAGTTGCTCAAGGGTGTTCTCAATCTTATGGAGTCGATTTCGATGAAACCTTTACTCCAGTTGTTAAGCCTTGTACAATTCGCACTGTTTTGACATTGGCTCTTGGTTTGAAGTGGCCAATACGACAACTTGATGTGAAAAATGTGTTTCTGCATGGGTACCTGGACAAGTATGTTTATATGAGGCAACCACCTGGTTTTAAGAACTCTTCTCATCCCAATTATGTGTGCAAGCTTCAAAAAGCAATTTATGGGTTAAAACAAGCTCCCAGGGCCTGGTTCACGCGTTTTAGCTCATACATAATTCAGTTGGGTTTCATTCCAAGTCGTTCCGACTCTTCTATGTTTGTTCGTCGCAATTCCATGGGTATATTGGTGTTACTCATCTATGTTGATGATGTAGAAAAGTGACATGTGGAGGTTACAAGTAATGGATTCCTATTAGGAATCGGTTTCCTTATTTGGCAACAAGTGTGGTGGAATTCTATTAGGATTTAATAAGACTTTCTAATTTATTAGATATCTAAGTTGTTGTTGATTTAGGAATTGGGTTACCAATTGGATTAACCAAAGAGGTTATAAATATTAGTGTTGTGTAACCATAAGAATTTGAGCAAAGAAGAAAGTATGTGTGAGGAAACCTAAACTAAGGTTTCATTAGTTATTGTGTAGTTCACTTCTCAATTATCAATAAAGCTATCTCTCTTTGTCCCGTGGATGTAGGCATATTGCCGAACCACGTATATTATTGTGTTTCCGTATTTCTGCTTTAGTTTACATCTTTTGTGTTTGTTTCTTCATTAATCATATCAAGATCCTGTGTATTTATCATAACAATTGGTATCAAGAGCCGAAGGTTATTCCTTTGGGTTGAACACGGGATTTCGGAACGGTTTTGTTGGGTTTTAGGAATCTGTCCAGATTCGACACCCTGTAGTAAAACGACCATAACTTTGTTCTCTGATATTGAAACATCGATCCGTTTTTTGGGTTGAAAAGTAGACTCTTCAGGCTTTCTAAAAGTTTATGGTACGTTCTGTGGTTCGAAGTATTCTGTTCTCAGTACTTCGTTGAAGTTGACAGTTCCGATTTTTTTAGTTTGTTGAAAATCTAATCTTGGGTTTTTTTAGTGGTATTGATTATTGAAAAGAAGATGGCTGATTCGAATTCTTCGAATTCCATCAGTAAGTACACAAAGGTGCATGGATTTGATATTATCAAATTCAATGGGAAGAATAACTTCACATCGTGGCAAACAGATGTGAAAGATATTCTTGTTAGTATGAAGCAGATCAAAGCCCTAAAAGGAAAACCTGAAACGGCAAAGTTGCCAACAGGTTGGAGGAATGATGATTGGGAAGAGTTTGATCAACAGGCTTGCAGTACGATTAGTTTATGTTTGACGAGGGATATCACATACAATTTTGCCGGTGAAACCTCAGCAAAGGAGTTATGGGAGAAGCTAGAGAAGCTCTATCTTAGTAAGGACTTGACGTCAGAACTCTATCGAAAGAGGCGTTTGTATTCGACAAGATTTACACCTGGTAAGTCTGTGATTGATCATATTAATGATTTTAATAAGATCTGTTCTGATTTAGCAAACATTGATGTGATACTACCTGATGGTGAGAAAGCTATAATTTTATTATGTTCATTACCATCTTCGTGGGAAACAACAGTTGATTATTTTATTACAAACAAAAAGACCACAAAACAGTTGGTCTATGATGATGTTGTTTCGATGTTACAATCCAAAGCCATTAGAAAAAAGGAAGCTGATGATGAAGTTCAGGCTGAGGGTATGTATGTTAGAGGTAGATCATCACATAGAGATTCGTCGAGTTCTAAAAGTCGCTCTAAATCTCGAAAAAGAGATTTGAAGGATGTTGAGTGTTATTATTGTCATAACATGGGTCATTATAGTAAAGATTGTCCTAAGGTTAAGGCTAAAGAAGAGAAGAAGAAGAAATCTAATTCGAACACTGAAGTTGCTAACATTGCTCAAAGTAATGATGAGGTAGCAAAGTCTATTGGAGACAATAAGGATGAGCTGTTAACAGTTACATCAAATAGCTATTTAGCTGAAGGATGGTGTCTTGATTCCGCTGCTTCGTATCATATGTGTCCCGATAGGGAGTCTTTCACAACTTACAGAGAAATAAATGGTGGTAAAGTCTTTATGGACAATTCGAATGCCTGCAAGACAGTTGTTGTTGGTACAATACGGATCAAGGCACATGATGGAGCTGTAAGAACCTTGACAAAAGTCATCCATGTTCCTGATTTGAGAAAGGGTTTGATTTCGTTAGGTGTACTTGAAGATAATGGTTTCAAGTTTACCGGTGAGAGGTTATATTTGATGGGCGAAAGACATGGAAACTTATATTTTCTTATTGGAGATATAGTTTCAGGTGGAGTTATGGCTATGGTTTCTCAAGCGGTTGATGAGAAACAATTAACTTCTACTCAGTTATGGCATATGCGGCTAGAGCATATGAGTGAAAAAGGTTTGTCTATATTGAGTAAAAAGGGTTTGCTTGGTGGCCAGAAAACTTGCAAGCTCGATTTTTGTGAGTATTGTGTATTTGGCAAGCAGTGCAAAGTTTGTTTTGGTACCGCTATTCACCGCACTACGGGTACTTTAGATTATATACATTCAGATGTATGGGGTCCCTCTAGAACAGTTTCTAAGGGAGGAGCAAAGTGATTTGTGACCTTTATCGATGATTTCTCGCGGAAAGTTTGGTTGTACACCATGAAGCACAAAAATGAAGTCACCGATTTGTTTAAGTAGTGGAAAGTTATGGTTGAAAAATAGACTGACCGTGTTGTGAAAAGGATACGTTTTGACAATGGTCGAGAATACACTGAAGACCTATTGAAAGTTTATTGTACAGAACAAGGTATCGTTAGACACTTCACAGTAAAAGGTACACCACAACAGAATGGGGTAGCTGAGCGTATGAATCGCATACTACTAGAGAAAGCACGGTGCATGTTATCCAATGCAAGTTTGGGTAAGGTATGGTGGGCTGAAGCAGTAAATATGACGTGCTATCTCGTGAATCGATCACCATCTACAACCATTGATTGTAAGACACCTATGGAAGTTTGGTCTGGTACATCTCCTGATTATTCAGATTTGAAGGTGTTTGGTTGTTCTGCTTATTTTCATATTAGAGAAGATAAGTTAGGAGTCAGGGCCAAGAAAGCTATTTTCTTGGGATATCCACAAGGTATTAAGGGTTATCGTTTATGGTGCCCAGAGTTGAATAAATTCCAGATCAGTCGTGATGTGACCTTTAATAAGAAAGCAATGCTTGATTCAAAAAAGTTCACAGGTTGGGACTCTCAACATGAGGGTGATGATAATGACAGTGATGGTGACGATACCATGCAAGTGGAGCATAATATTCCATATTCATTTACAATAGATAAAGAGGTGACTGTTGTACAGATACCTACAAGTTCAGAGGTTAGTATGGATTCACAAGTAACTACATACACAGAGAGTGTAGATGATGAGATTGAAGAGGAGGTTCCTCTTAAAGATACTTTACAGCAACAACAATTAGAGCATCATCATGAGTGGCCATCTTTAGCATCTCAACGTGAACCACATTTGAGAAAAGCACCAGTTCAACTTGGTTTTGAGGATAGTGCATCTTTTACATTATCAGTATTTTGTGATGATGAACCTTCTACCTTTAAGGGGGCAATGAGGAGTTCTCATTCTCATGGATGGAAATCAGCGATGGATGAAGAAATGAAATCTCTTCACAAGAACAATACTTGGGAACTTGTAAAGTTGCCTAAGGGTCAGAAGTCGATTAGTTGCAAGTGGGTTTTCACAGTGAAAGATGGTATTCTAGACTCCAAGGGTACAACTAGTGGTGTACGTTACGAGGCAAGATTAGTGGCTAAAGGATATGCACAAACGGAAGGTGTGGGTTATAATGAAGTTTTCTCTCCGGTTGTTAAACATATTTCCATCCGAGTCTTGTTAGCTTTGGTGACGCAGTTTGATTTAGAGCTCGAGCAACTAGATGTCAAAACTGCTTTCTTGCATGGAGATTTAGAGGAGGACATATATATGTTACAGCCCGACGGTTATAAAGTTGTTGGTAAAGAAGACTATGTGTGCAAACTGATGAAGTCCTTATATGGATTGATGCAAACACCACAACAGTGTTATAAGAAGTTTGACACATTTATGTTGAAGTGAGGGTACTCTAGAAGTGAATATGATATGTGTGTCTATTTCATAAAGCTTCAAGATGGGTCCGTTATATTTCTCCTACTCTATGTGGATGACATGCTGTAGCTGCAAAGAGCAAGTCATGTATTGTTTCTTTGAAGAAACAATTGAGTAAAGAGTTTGAGAAGAAAGTTTTAGGAGAGTTGTTCACTAAGGTGGTTTTTGGGGTCAAGTTTAGGCATTGCCTTAACTTGATCAATCTCTCCAAATGTTGAGGCCCTTCGGGGTAGTGGCCCTTATGGGCCTGTGGGGGCAAAGATGAGATGATGCTTATGTGGTGCAGGAGAAGTACGTATGTGTTCATTATGGTCGGCTCAGTTTTTTTACAATCTTCGCTGAGGTGGAGAATTGTAAAAAAGTGACATGTGGAGGTTACAAGTAATGGATTCCTATTAGGAATCGGTTTCCTTATTTGGCAACAAGTGTGGTGGAATTCTATTAGGTTTCAATAAGACTTTCTAATCTATTAGATATCTAAGTTGTTGTTGATTTAGGAATTGGGTTACCAATTAGATTAACCAAAGAGGTTATAAATATTGGTGTTGTGTAACCATAAGAATTTGAGCAAAGAAGAAAGTATGTGTGCGGAAACCTAAACTAAGGTTTCATTAGTTATTGTGTAGTTCATTTCTCAATTATCAATAAAGCTATCTCTCTTTGTCCCGTGGATGTAGGCATATTGTCGAACCACGTATATTATTGTGTTTCCGTATTTCTGCTTTAGTTTACATCCTTTGTGTTTGTTTCTTCATTAATCATATCAAGATCCTGTGTATTTATCATAACAGATGATATTATTATTACTGGCTCCTCATCTAATTTGATATCTTCCATCCTTCCATCTCTTCAAGACCAGTTTCCTATGAAGGATCTTGGCGACTTACATTTCTTTCTTGGCATTGAAGTGATTCGTTATAAGGGAAATCTGGTGCTCACTCAAACTCGTTATATATTGGATCTTTTGAAACGAGCTAAGATGTTGGACTCTAAACCTATGTCTAGTCCTATAGCTACTGGTTCAAAATACTCCATACATGATGGTGATCCATTACCAGACCCGACATTTTCCCGAAGTATGGTTGGGGCACTTCAGTATGCTACGATGACAAGACCAGAAATTTCCTATGCTGTCAATCAAGCTTGCCAATTTATGCACAAGCCTACTCATGTTCATCTTGCCTTAGTCAAGCGTATACTTCGTTAAAAGGATCGCTTGGTCTTGGAATACTACTTCGACCCAAAATTGATTTTACAGTTGTTGCTTATAGCGATGCAGATTGGGCAGGTTCACCAGATGACCGTCGGTCAACATCTGGTTCATGTATATTTTTGAGACCAAATTTAATATCTTGGCAGTCTAAGAAACAAAGTACAATCTCAAGATCCAGCACTGAAGCCGAGTACCGCTCTTTAGCTAACACTGCAGCTGAGCTTGCATGGGTGCAATTCCTTCTTAAGGATTTGGGCATAATTCCTTGTTCCCCTCCTCGTCTCTTTTGTGATAATATATCTGCCATCTATCTTGCTTCAAATCCTATCTTTCATGCGAGGACTCGCCATATTGAAGTCGACTATCATTTTGTTAGAGAACGAGTTGTTCGTGGTTAGTTGCATATTAGCTTTGTCAAAAGTGAGAAACAACTTGCTGATATATTTACAAAAGGGTTATCTTCTTTGCGGTTTAAGGACTTGCGATCCAAGCTCACAATTTCTTCCAAACCAATTTCGCTTGTGGGAGGGTATTAGGATAAGATTCTCTCGTATCAGTTTGTTATATTGTTGTGATATGATTAATATTTGTTGTAACCACTAAGTGGTGATACTTATCCTTGTAATCTTTCTCTCTATATATAAAGCCCTAAGGCATATGAGATATGAGGGCAATCGCATTAATCCATAAACTTTACACAAAGACTTAAGATGTGCATGTGCTCATTCCAATGCAAACGCAAATTATCCCGGGATCATTCAGGAAAATAAGAAATAAATCTAAACTTGCAAATGATGCATTAAAAACCTACAATTGATGTTAAATAGTCACCGAATCTGAATCTTGGATGCAGGACAATGTTGCATTCTTCACTTGTTTCCGCATTTTAATGCTATTATCACCCTGGCAAGTAACAAGACATGTACCCGTAATGTCATATGACAGTCCATAAATGCCAACATCATCATACAGTGACTCTTCATCCGGGCTAAGAACTGTTTCTGCTTGCTGAAAATTATGTCCAGTCTTCCAATCCGAGAATCACAAGCTGCCATCGTTACCAGCTGAGGCTATCACACCATCTTGGTTCACAACCATTGCATGAATATATGTACATTGTTGGGAAAACATTTTTTGCAACAACTCTCCTTTTGGAAGATCAAATTTCGTCACTTGCTCACTGGATGCCGTTGCAAAGCAGTCCGTCTCTACTTTCTATGGGGTGTTGTGCTAGTGCTTGAACGGACTTTTTGTGGTGAGTGCAATCTTCCAATGATTTCCCCTGTCTAAGGTCTCATAACTTGATAGTTGTATCATGAGAGCAAAAAACAAGCATTAGAACCTCAGACCGTGTGAGGAGAGTACAAACTGCTTTATCATGTTCATTAAATTCACAAATTGGAGTAATGCAGTTGGTACGAATATCCCATGCACGACAACAATAATCACGTCCTCCCGTAAACAAAACGCTTCGACAACTTGGATGAAGAGCTAAACAATAAACGGAACCAAGATGGGCATGGAAAGAATGAATGACAGTATTATCTACAAGGTCCCAACATTTAACAAATTGGTCATCCCCAGCAGAGAAGATGCAATTACCACCACGAGGGCTACCTGCAAGTGCTCGTATCTGATCGACATGCTCTCTCGCTAATGGTACAATCAGTTGTCCACTTACTAAATCCCATATCTTAATTGTTCTAACAGTAGAACCAGTACATGCAAAACCATGAATTATTTGGATCAACATCAAATGCTATAGCTCTCACCGGTCCGAGATGAGCTGCACTAATAATCTTGTCTATCTTCCACAACGGATGCGGTGGTGGCGACACTGGTAGAGTGGTAGAGAGTTATCCATGGCAGCAGGCCAGTCATGATGCCATAGCTGTGGTAGTTCTACTTCTTCTCAAAACTCTCTTGTTGACTATAATATGGGACTAATTTTATATAGCAAATTTGTGGGCCTAAAGATAGGTTGGGCTTTTAGGTATTAATTTAGCACCGCAAAAGTCCATTGAGATCTGAAATTTAATAAAATAAAATTAATTAACTAAAGTAACAGTTCATCCATAAGTGAAACGCACTTTAATAACACCACGCATCTGGCACCTCACTTACACCATCTCCACCACTCACCATGTGATATTGTGATGTGAATATGTGATTGTGAGCTACACTTTCTCTTTCACTCTATAAATACTACTATCAAGTACCAACCTTCCTATCTCTATCTCTCTCTCTCAATAGTCTCATTACCTTACCTACTACAACACAACAACTTTCTCAATCTCAATCAATCATGGCACATCCATCAACCAAAATTATTCCACCATTGACAGATGAACTTGATATAGTGATTCCAACAATTAGAAACCTTGATTTTTTAGAACAATGGAGACCTTTTTTTGAACATTATCATTTGATTATTGTTCAAGATGGTGATCCAACAAAAAAAATCAGAGTTCCTGATGGTTTTGATTATGAATTATATAATCGTAATGATGTTAACAAGATTCTTGGTCCTAAAGCTAGTTGTATTTCTTTTAAAGATTCTGCTTGTCGTTGTTTTGGTTTTCTTGTTTCTAAGAAGAAGTATATCTTCACCATTGATGACGATTGCTTTGTAAGTTAAAACTCTTTCTCTCTTTTCCATTTACATGATTACAGTAGATAAAATTTTCTGATTTTTCACCGTGATTTTAGGGGTTAGGCGAAGACTTTGGGTCCCAATGTGAGATCTTGTTTTGTTTTGTTTTGTTTTGTTTTGAATTTTATTAGAACACGACACTAGTAGTTGTGACTTGTGAGTCAAATATTTCTTTAGTGGTGGTCCAAAGAAACAAATGTTTCTCTCTCTATATAGAGATCATAAATTCATACATAATATTTTGATTTAAATTTAAAATATTTTTTGACAGATCTTTATGGATTTGATTTTTTTTTCTTGGGTATTTAAGAGGTAAATTAATGGTGTTCACGCGTTATAGGTTAGTAATATATGAATTTTGTTAATAATTAAGGTGCAAACAGTGTGAGTAGAATTTAGATGTATGATTAAGTAGTACACACTTTTTGTGTTGGGAATCCACAGTCTGTGTGACGTTACATACATAGTTGGCCTCAGCTCTCACTTAAGGTGAATATAGATAAATATAGATAAATATAGGTATGCGGTGTGCCAGAACTTTCTTACTGGACATTAGTTTATATAATATATTAAACATTCTGAAAACGTGATTAAATTGAAAGAATAGCATTTGCTAGGCACGATTGAATTGATAGGTTAGTCTGTTCTTATTGCAAAGACACTGAACTTACTAGAATATATATATTCACTTGTAATCTAGTTTTAGCTTTAGGTTGGTAATATATGAATTTTTATAGTAATAATCAAGGTGCAAACAATGTGAGTTACATGTATAATTTTTGCTAGTAATACACACTTTTTGTGTTGGAAGTCCGTGAATTCTGTTTGAATTGCCTGAAAAAATGGTTGGTTGGGCTCCTAAAAAAATGGCATGAAAGAGATAAGTGAGAAGTGCAGTTTGTGTGACATTACATACATAGTTGGCCTCCCACTAATGGTGCAGATAGATAGATATAGGTGTGCAAGAACTTTCTTACTTGACATTAATCTGTAGAATATATTAAACTTTCTGAAAACACGATTAAATTGATAGAGTAGCATTTGCTAGACACGGTTGAATTGATAGGTTATTCTGTTCTTATTTCAAAGACACTGAACTTACTAGAATATATTCACTTGTAATCTGTATGCTGCTACAGGTGGCAAAGGATCCTACTGGAAAGGAAATCAATGCGTTGGCTCAACACATAACCAACCTACTGACACCATCGATTCCAGATTTCTTTAACACCCTCTATGACCCATACAGAGATGGTGCAGACTTTGTTCGTGGATACCCTTTTAGCCTTAGAGAAGGTGTACCTACAGCCATATCCCATGGACTCTGGCTCAATATCCCTGATTATGATGCACCCACTCAGTTAGTTAAGCCACGTGAGCGCAACACCAGGTAACTTCATGAATTCATAATGTAATTATCTTTTCTGATAATTGTAATAACACTATACTCAATATTAAATACTACATAAACATGCAAATTAAACACTTGCAACTTGGTGTCTAATTAGTAATAATACAGTAGATGTGTACCACAATATTTGATTTCATTATTTGCCTAAGCAAAAACTTAAAAGTAAAAATACACTTTCGATGAATTGTGGAATCAAAACTCATATAATTTTTATGTTTGCCTCGATGTGTATTAATTTGTTTAGTTCAAACAGGTATGTGGATGCAGTAATGACAATACCCAAACGCACATTGTTTCCAATGTGTGGAATGAACCTGGGGTTCAACAGGGAGCTCATAGGCCCTGCCATGTACTTTGGGTTGATGGGTGACGGTCAGCCGATTGGCAGATACGACGACATGTGGGCTGGTTGGTGTTGTAAGGTATTTTTTTCAATTTTATTTCTGTTTCAGTTCATATTGTTGAATCGTTCAAAATTTTCAATGGTTATAAACAAAATTTTACACCATTCTATAAAAGTTGTTACCCTTTACAGAGTACTGACCCTTCTACCCGAGAACAAATAGAAAACAGTAGAGACTCTAAGCTTAGTTGTGTGTCCGAAATTGAGCAGCTAATTGGATGATTAATATTCTTTAATATTAAGTCGTGCTCATGTTTCAAACTTGTTGTCTAGCTTTATATAGATATAATAAGTTGGCAACATAGTTACAAGTTGATGTAATTGTAGAAGTTCAAAGATGAGCAACCTCCTTTTGGGACAGAGATATGTTGTCTTACTAAAATGAAGACCTGACATGGAATAGTTTGTATATACAGTAGTTTGTTTTCCTTGAAGTGAAGGAGAAAAACAGGCACAACAACACCTGTCTTTTCAGGCGGGACATTTCAACACGACTGCTTGTTTAGTGAGTAGTGACTTCCAAACCAAGTTTTGAAGTAGTGAAACCAAAATTAAACCAAGTTTTGATGACATGCATGCCTTTTTTACGATAGGAGAATGATACTTTATATGATCCTCGTGCTTGCTTTGTATGTCAGTTCTTACCACTGTCGTAGGACTAGGCAGTAGTCCTACCTATATCTTTTCTCTTAATACAAATCATGATTTACCGATCATAAACAAAGAAATAAGAAAAATGATTGATAGTTAATCATAAACAAAGAAATAAGAAAAATGATTGATAGTTATTTGCCTAAATCTAAACTGGAAAGTTCAATCACTAGCTTAGGGTCATTTGAGGTAATTGGGTTCCACTTAAGAGCATTTACGTATGAGTAGTGCGTCCTGGCGTTCAATATTGCTTCACTCTACCTTCTGACCTTAGTTTTGTATTTGCCTCTTGAAGTTAATTCTGTCGGAATTGTCGTTATGCAGGTTATTTGTGACCATTTGGGTCTAGGTGTTAAAACAGGGTTGCCATACCTTTGGCACAGCAAGGCAAGCAACCCATTTGTGAACTTGAAGAAAGAGTACAAGGGCATCTACTGGCAAGAGGATATCATCCCATTCTTCCAAGCTGTTGTACTTCCGAAAGAATGCACAACCGTACAGAAATGCTACATTGAGCTATCCAAGCAGGTGAAAGAGAAGTTAGGTCCCATTGACAATTACTTTGAGACACTTGCAGATGCCATGGTTACATGGATTGAAGCCTGGGATGAGATCAATGCACAACCAAAAGCTGGAAGTCAGCCCACCACTCCACCACTCAAGAAAGAGAAATCTGAAGAACCTAAGCCAAAGTAGAGAGATATTTCCGAGTACTTTGTTTTAGTTTGGTCTCTACCATTTCTTTCTGTTATTTTCAGTTATTTTATGTTGCTATATTTGGATTCACCACCAGACTTCTAGCACTCTACTATTTAATTATGCAAATTTTAGTAAGTTCATATGATCATATCTGATAAATTTGTGAGCATACTATAGGCATGTCTGTAATGATTTTAACTTCATTCCCCATGCTTCAGGATTTTAATGATTGTGAATTCCATTGAATCAGAGGATTCTGATTAAAATTTCTTGGAGTTTTATTGATTCTAATGTCATGGACTCATGACCTGGACCTTATGCTGGGTTTTTAGGCTGGCTTTTTATAGCTTGTCAGTGAGCTCATAGGAATATATTGTTGCGACTTGCGACAGCTTGACATGGCCTTGTCTAGGGACCCCTTTGTTTCTTCTTTGGTCAGAGTCGGACATTTTTGAATACGGATTACAACTTGCAAGGTACTGTGGTGACCCAAAATAGAGTTATAGAGGGTACAGCGTGTACGACCCTAGAGTTTTTGGTTTAAAATTCTTCTATCTTCCAGGTCTTTTCGCATTGTGGAGAATGAGTTAAACAGGGGACATCAAATTTCTTGTGCAACTACACACCTTAAAGGCTTAAACACACAAAAGCTAGCTACAGCAACTCTCCAGTCCACAGTGAGAAAGTGAATGACAAA
Source organism: Aquilegia eximia (assembly GCA_023053565.1). Classification (NCBI taxonomy): domain Eukaryota; kingdom Viridiplantae; phylum Streptophyta; class Magnoliopsida; order Ranunculales; family Ranunculaceae; genus Aquilegia; species Aquilegia eximia. The sequence continues at coordinate 33,238,129 of JALIGU010000003.1, forward strand.
GAAAGCAAATCTGGAATAGTCGCAACTATGACTACTCATTCAACTTGGCTTGCCCTGCCCTCACCATGTGTGGGATGGCGACTGGCAATAGGTGTGGAACGTGTGGTTGATAAGGTGCCAGCAATCTTTTGATGGTGAAGTTTTATCTGGGCTTAATTTTATGAACTCAAGGAGCCTGGCTACTACAAATATTCTCAGACATGAAATAAAAAAAACTCCATGATTCATGCAGAACTATAGATCACATAATCACATTCTTTGAATGTTCTAAATGCAATAGCTATAGACCTAGTCACCTAGCTACATACTAGTACAACTAAATAATTCAGATCAATAGAACACATGGCATACATTGATAATTGATACATAAATCCATATTTAAAGGACGACCAGAGTTTGAAAAGTTGTTGTTGGTAAGGATTAAGGAATCTAATAAGTTCCAACATTTTCCAACTTCTGTCTTTTCAGATTGACAGCAAAGTTTTACCAAGCAAAGTTTAATTAACAATGTTGTTGTTTATCTATTAAACTACATTTAAACCGATAAACTCTACCATGCCACCAACCCTAGTGCAAGGAAGCTTCAATGTAAGGCAGGTTAGGTGCAGATCAAGCAACCCTAACTCTAATGACAGTAGCCATGGCGGCTTTGTAGTACTACTTGAGCAGTTGAGCATCAATAAAGTTCAATTCTTCGCAGAAACTGTATAGTAGTTTCCAAGTAATTATATTTGACATGTCAAATACCATTGGATCAGTAAATAATAAAGCTTATCAGAGAAATGCATCCTCATAAAACTGCCACGTACAATTGAGAGAATAGGCTAACTGGTCAGCAGGTTGAGTGAAAATAGAGAGGAAAGAGAAATTAAGTAAAAAAAATTAAAAATACGATAGAGTTTGTAGGGCTAATCAACATAGTTTCATCCTTTTTTGCATTTGACACATTTGGATTGCTAAAGCTCATAAGTATCTGAGTTTCTCAAGAAAGTGCAGAAGGTAATGGATATTGGATAGTAACGTGTTGACTGCAGGTTTCGAACGAATATGTATTTAGGAGAATTGGGTTTGCTATTCAGAAAGGACTTGCAGCGCAGTTTCTCCTCTACTTTTGTGTAATACTGTAATTCCTCAAATTTTTATCAATAAAATTTGTTTTTGTTAAAAAAAAATTACCGTCCCTTCGACTCCAATTTCTCTATTTCTATCTACAATTTAAAATCATTTAAAATAGATCTCAAAATTCAGTTTTAATAGATCTCAAATTTCTATTTCAATAGAACTCAATTTTCAGTGTTACTAAATACTAAACTATTACCATTGATGAACTTCATACGTTAATGGAATCAATCATCTCTTTTTTAATAATGGAATCAAACATCAATATTCAGGTTTGAGCACCAGTTATTCATTTCTTTTCTTTACTTGAAATTATTTAGAATACTCATTTTGATTATATACAATACTTAAAACAAAATTAATTAAATCCAAACAAATTGAAGAACTTTAAGAGATTAATTGAACTATGGAAGTCTTCGTGAAAATGTTTTAGAAATGTTCGTATTCTTATTCTCTATGTTTTTCTTTCTCCTATTTTTTACTAACCTGCTAATCTCTTTAAAAGTGACCGGACGGTCCTGCTAGCATTTCTCTATGAATAATGGTATTCATTCTGTGGGGCTGCGCTGTCTATGAGACTATGACTCTTCTCAATCTCATAATAGTATATGACTATATTCAACATTCAAACCCACGTGCTCATACCTAGCTTAATCGCACAAAACTTTCCATTCATGATATTCATATGTAACATTTTTTCCATAACAATACACCAATGTACAATATGTGTATCAAGTAGCTAGCTAGTATTCATGCAAGCCTATATATATATTTTTTATGTGGAAATTAAGCTCGCTCAAAGGAAGAAATTTCCAAAGAATTATATGGTATATAGTATGGTACATGTTTAGTACCAGGGAGATTGGTATGGAGTATGGACTATTTACCAACAATAGTCAAGCCAAAAACAAAAAAGTGATGCTAAAAGAGTTCCTTCTCTTTGAACAACATCTTGTATGGAAGACTAAAAGTGTCCAATCTATCAGTGTTACAGTCTATGGTCCTTTGAAGTTTGAATATTGTTGTTGTCATTTCCTTATCTACTTTTATTACTTGCTGTGAGCGAGGATACAATGAATATGCCCTTCTAATTAGCTAGCTCCAACAGAGAACAATTCATGGTATGTATATATTATGAATATATGATAGTGTTTTTTTGTGTAGTATTTCCATAATCTTTGATGTCTTCATGACTAGGGTGATTATATTTTTTTTCTTTTTATGAAAGAGCACAAAACATTAGTAGGGAGTTGTTAGGGTTAAAAGCTTCCTGATATATAAACCATATTTTTTTTGTGGATTTCTTGGACAATTATTCTCCAAAGTTCCTTTTCTCCCTATGAAGGTGTCCACCAGTAGTACTACTCTGTCTTTGTCAAACCATGTTTACATTTCATAGTTTGAAATGTATCATAAAATAAATACTGTTGAGATCATTCAAGTCGTAATTCTAATCATGACCAAATCTCTAATTTAATTTCAACCTAGCTTCCTTAAAAAAGTGTTTTTCATGTTAATCTTTCAATACAGGAACTGCAGATTGTTGGGTTTTTTGTGGAAAACAAGAGGACAAGGGAAGTTTTTTGTCTGGGAACGTACGTACGTCCCGTATCACAGACAACTTTGTTTTTGCTGAACGTACGAACATTCGTTCGACGTACGTACGTTGATATTACTCGTTCAGGAACGTACGTACGTAGTTAGGGCGTACGTACGTCCTGTATCACAGATAACTTCTTCCTGGTTTGACGTACGAACATTCGTTCGACGTACGTACGTCCTCCTTTGCTTTTGTGCTATATGGGCCCTATTTAAGCCCAATTCGTGGTCTATTGTAAGGCTATGTTATAAAGCCAAAAAGAAGTGGAAAAACGTTAGGTTTTCTAAGAGAGAGATTGTGAGAAGCCATTAGAGAGTTTGAAAACTTTTGAGAGGAAGAAGACTTCGGTTTTCTTTGTGAGGGCTTGTACAATTGTCTCGGTAAGAAAAGCATCATCCTTTCTCCCCGTGGACGTAGGCATATTGTCGAACCACATATATCTTGTGTCTTGTGTGGTTGCTTGTTTGATTTTGTCGTTTTGTTTTATTTTCATACATTAGTTCAATCATCTTATTTGTGCATTAGTTTCCGCTGCGCACAACAAGTGGTATCGGAGCTTCGGTTAGATCTTGAACGTCTAGAAGGTGTTTGTTGAAATTCCGGTGTGAATTTCAGATTTGTTTACCTTCGGTTGGTGATTGTTTAGTGCATGAAGGTTGGTGGAAAGATGGCAGAAGAATTGAATTCGAAGGGTTCGAAGGGAGAAATCAAGACAATGGTTTTCCATCAAGCAAAGATTGATGTAGAGAAGTTTACCGACACCAATAATTTTGGTATGTGGAGGTGTGAGGTAATGGATGCTCTATGTCAACAAGACCTAGAAGATGTTCTGGGGGATAAGCCAGAAGGTGTGGAAGAGAAGAATTGGAAGAAGATTAACAAACGAGCTTGTGCAATCATAAGATCGTGTTTGGCACAAGACATTAAATACCTTGTGATGAATGATACTTCTGCAAAGGAGATTTGGCGAAAATTGGAAGAGAAGTACATGACAAAGACTATCCACAATAAAAACTATCTGCTTCGAAAGTTTTATCGAATAGATATGAGAAGAGATATTTCAATGGCGGAGCATCTTAATGATTTTACCAAGCTAATTGCTGACTTGGTGAATCTAGGAGCAGATGTGAGTGATGAAAGCAAGGCAGTGTGTCTCTTAAATTCGTTACCTGACGAATAGGAACACTTGGCTATCACACTCACATATGGAAAAGAAAAATTGGTGTATGGTGAGATTTCTACAGCATTGTTAACTCATGCGTGTATGAAGAAGGACAAAGAAGAGTCCAAGAGCTCTACACCCGAGGTCTTGGTGGCAAGAGGAAGGTCTAATGACAGGAAAGGCCAAGGTGGTAGAGGAAAAGATCGGTCAAAGTCGAGAGGACGAGTTCTAGCAAAGGACGAATGCTCCTTTCGCCATGAGAAAGGGCACTGGAAGAAAGATTGTCCTAAAGCCAAGGCAAAAGACAAGAAGAAAAACTCTGAGGTAAATGTTGCATGTGATACTAAAGATGATGATGAAGGTTCTGATTATTCTTTATCTGTTTCATCAATGGTTTGTTATACTAGTGGTAATGAATGGATCTTAGATTGTGCTGCTTCTTATCATATATGTCCTATAAGGGAATGGTTCACTAATTTTAAGAAGCAGGAGAGTGGTGTAGTGGTGATGGAGAATAATCAACCCTGTCACATAATGGGTATAGGTACCATTCGTCTGAAGATGTTTGATGGAATTATAAGGAACCTGCAGAATATTAGATATGTTCCTGACATGAAGAAGAATCTCATCTCGGTTGGTACTCTAGAACCCAACGGTTACAAGGTGGTACTTGAACATGGCGTTTTAAAGGTTGTGGCTGGTGCAATAATTTTACTCAAGGGTGTTCGACAAAGGAACTTGTACTTCCTTCAAGGTAGTACAATTACTGGTGATGTGGTCGTGTCTGAGGTTACATCAAAGATTGCTAGAGAGACTACGCGACTGTGGCATATGCGGTTGGCGCATACTGGTGAAAAATCCTTGCAGAGATTGATAAAGCAAGGGTTGTTAAAGGTTGCTATCGCTTGTAAATTAGAATTCTGTGAGCATTGTATTCTGGGCAAGCAGACAAGAGTAAAGTTTGGCACGACTATCCATAATACTAGTGGAGCTCTTGATTATGTTCACACGGATGTCTGGGGGCCTACCAAGAATGCATCTTGGGGAGGTAAACATTATTTTGTGTCTTTTGTTGATGATTTTTCTAGGCGTGTGTGGGTGTACACCATGAAGAGCAAGGATGAAGTCCTAGAAATTTTCGTGAAATGGAAGAAGTTAGTTGAAACCCGAATAGGCAGAAAGATCAAGGTACTTCGCTTAGACAATGGTGGAGAGTACAAAAATGATCCCTTCTTGCAAGTATGTCAGGATGAGGGTATTGAACGTCATTTCACTGTAAGAGAGACACCGCAGCAAAATGGGGTGGCAGAACGGATGAATCGAACTTTACTGGAGAGGGTTCGATGTATGTTATCTAATGCTGGGTTAGGCAAAGTGTTTTGGGCTGAGGCTATTGTGTATGCCTGTCACCTTATTAACAGGTTGCCTTCGACTGCGATTGATGGCAAAACTCCTATGGAGGTTTGGTCTGGTAAGCCTGCTTCAGACTATTGTTTTCTTCATGTGTTTGGGTGTCCAGCTTACTATCATGTCTGAGAGAGTAAGTTGGATCCTCGTGCAAAGAAGTCTTTATTTATGGGTCTACAAAGTGGAGTAAAAGGTTATAAGCTATGGGATCCAGAATTGAAGAAAATTATTCTAAGCAGAGATGTGACTTTTGATGAGGCTTGTATGTTGAAGCCTAAGAGCTCTCAGCAGGTAGAGAGCAGGACCAAAGAGGTTTCGCAGTGGGTGGAGACTGAGATATCTCCACGTGTCCCAGGTGGTTCTGTATCTTTGAAGACGTCTATTATGATGGTTCCAAGTATTGAGGTTCCTAGTGTTACAGATTCTGATGACATGACAGATAATGAGGTTGATGGTGAGACGGTTGATGATACAGTACATGTGGATCCTAATGATGAGGGTCCAATTGCATCCAGATTATCCAAGAGAAATGTCGGTGTTCCTAAACGGCTTACTGATGATATGGTAGCTTATGCACTTTCGGTTGTTGATGAGGGTATTCCAGAAACTTTTCGTGAAACACTGCAAAGTTGTGATTATGAAAGGTGGAAGAAAGCCATGGATGAGGAGATGAAATCTTTTCATAAGAATGAAACTTGGGAACTCATGGAGTTGCCTAAGGGAAAGAAAGGAATCGGGTGCAAATGGGTTTACACTAAGAAGGATGGATCTCCTGGTGAAAATGTACGCTTCAAAGCAAGATTGGTGGCAAAAGGCTATGCTCAGAAGGAGGGAATTGATTATAATGAAATTTTTTCTCCGGTTGTGAAACATTCCTCCATTCGCATCCTATTGGCCTTGGTAGCACAATTTGATTTGGAGTTAGCTCAACTTGATGTGAAAACGGCTTTTCTACATGTTGAGCTAGATGAGGAGATCTATATGACTCAGCCGAGTGGGTATAAAGATGCGGGTAATGACAAGTTGGTGTGTAAATTGAAGAAATCGTTGTATGGGTTGAAGCAATCTCCAAGACAATGGTACAAGCGGTTTACTCGGTTTATGCTTGGGCAAGAAGTCCATTTGATCCTTGTGTCTATTTTCGCAAGGTATGTGATGGTTCTTTTATTTATTTCTTTTATATGTTGATGACATGCTCATAGCCTCTAAAAGCAATGTGGAGATAGACAAGTTGAAAAAGACTATGTTTATGGAGTTTGAGATGAAAGATCTTGGTGATGCGAGAAAGATATTTGGCATGGAAATTCAGAGGGAACGAGATAATGGAAGATTGTGGTTATCTCAAAAGGCCTATCTACAAAAGGTGCTACAGAGATTTAACCAATATGAGATTGGTATAGTTGTGAGTATACCTCTTTTAAAATATTTTAACTTGAATGTTTCTATGTCTCCTAATTCTGATAGGGAACGTGCTTACATGACACGTTATCCATATGCAAGTGCGGTTGGTAGCTTGATATATGTGATGGTATGTACAAGGCCCGACATTTCACATGCAGTTGGCACTGTAAATAGGTACATGCATAATCCTGGTGAGAAACATTGGGAAGCTGTGAAATAGATTTTACGCTACATTCAAGGTAGTGTTGAGGTTGGTTTACTATTTCAGAAGGGAAGGGATTTGAATCAGTTTTGTATTGGTTATGTGGACGCTGGTTATGATGATCAAATAGAGAGATGACGATCTACTACTGGATATGTTTTTACATTGGCAGGTGGTCCTATTAGTTGGCGGTCTACATTACAATCTCTTGTTGCTTTGTCTTCGACAGAAGCTGAATATATGGCTGTGACTGAAGCCTTTAAGGAAGCCATTTAGTTACGAGGTATGTTGAAGAACTTGGGTATTGTGCAGGATCAGCTTATGGTTCATTGTGACACTCAAAGTGCCATAAATCTAGCAAAGAACTCAGTTTATCATGCTCGTACAAAGCACATTGATGTGCGACATCACTTTGTCAGAGATATTATTGAAGATGGTGAGATTTTATTGAAGAAGATTCATATTAGCAATAATCCGGCTGACATGTGACTAAAGTGGTTTCAGGGACTAAGTTCTATCATTGCCTAGATTTGGTCCATATCCTTCCTTCGAGTTGATAGTATATCTTGAAGTGAACTACGATGGCTTGATCCCTTAGAAGAAGGGTACGTAGGCAACCATGAGGTGGTGCAGCCGAGGTGGTCTTTTGGGACATGTGTAGGAGTTTGGGACTTGTTTTATTCTTGGTGTCGGCTTAGATTTATTGAATCTTCGCCGAGGTGGAGAATTGTTGGGTTTTTTGTGAAAAACAAAAAGACAAGGGAAGTTTTTAGTCTGGGAATGTACGTACGTAGTTAGGGCGTATGTACGTCCCGTATCACAGACAACTTTGTTTTTGCTGAACGTACGAACGTTTGTTCGACGTACGTACGTTGATATTACTCGTTCAGGAACGTACATACGTAGTTAGGGCGTACGTACGTCTCATATCACAGATAACTTCTTCGTGGTTCGCCGTACGAACGTTCGTTCAACGTACGTACGTCCTCCTTTCATACATTAGTTCAATCATCTTATTTGTGCATTAGTTTCCGCTGCACACAACACAGATCGTATTATGTATGCTAAGGAGTTACTTATTAACCCTAGTTGATCACCAAATTTTCATTGTTCAGTGAACTTTGATAGTAAGATTGGATCAACATGTTACATGTGTATGACCAACATCACGTGTACTAATGACTGATGAGTTCTATTTACAATTACCAATAACTTCATGCACTACAAGATCAGTGTTGATGTCATGGATAATTTCATGAAAATCTTTGGCACTTTGACTTGTCGTGCCCCATACGGCAACTAATTTCTTACTCAGGTGAATATCTGGGTCACTAAAAGCCGCCTTGCTTTTTTCTTTAACCCACCTTTGTTTTCACAATTCACATAAGTTAACAAATCCTGCTTTTGTTCATGTTCTTTTTCTACACACAAAGTATTCAACGTTTTTCTTCCATTGTTTTTTCTTCTCTATAAAAACTATCTAAACCCACCAAACCATCTTCCTTCCAAATCTTCTACTCCAATATGGAAAACTACCCAATACTTTTCTCTTCATCCTCAACATCCATAGTACAACCAACTCAACATTTCCCATCTTACATGATCAATCATCAAGTTTTTACTGATGTTGTTGTTCCACCTGGTTCATCATCTGATAACAAGTCTCAAAGTAGTGGAAGTAATGGTGGAAATGATCAGACTGATGATCATCATCATGTAATGAAATCTGATAAAAAGAAAGTTGTTGAAAAGAAAGTTAGAAATCCTAGATATGCTTTTCAAACAAGAAGTCAAGTTGATATACTTGATGATGGTTATAGATGGAGGAAGTATGGACAGAAAGCTGTGAAGAACAATAAACACCCCAGGTCAGTTAACTTCTGTGTGTTTCTCTCAAACAATTTAATCTTTCTGTTTTTTTTCCTTAGTGATCTTGGTGATCAATCTAAGTTGAGTTTAATTGATGAGTTAATAGCTTATCTTGACCCACCATTAAAACAGTACTATTCCACTTAGAAGCTGATCTATAGGTGGAAAAAAAGATAACATCTGGCTGGATTGAAAAGTTGTATCATATCCATTCAAACTTGGGTTCTGGAATCTGGATGCCATCCATCTATATATGCATGGATGCAAGATTTTAAGAGAATCTATTGTTGAAATTCAATGAATACATTGATTTGAAGGGCTATGTTACATTATTGAGTACTTGCCTATAGGGTCAAAATTCCACCATTGAAGCTAGGTCGTCCTATCTATTACTGATACAAATTAATTTCATTAACTATTGTATCATATATATCTATATGAACTAGATTAGGGATTTTTAATCTTTTCAGAGTAAATATATTAATCTGTCAGTTCCTCAGTGTTGATAGCTAGCACATTGCAGTGATCAGATGAGTTTTAGTGAGTTCCCCTGAAGGGGAAATGTTACGTAAGAAATCGATTTTATTGATAAAAGTTAGGGTACAGTCTGCCTCAACACTTATTCTAAAATCAAAAAACTTCTTACAAATTACAACTGACTGTTAAATGATCTTGGAGCCTCCATGAGCCTTCGAACGATAGTGAAATGTCTTATTTCATACTCAAATCTCCCTGTGATTGCAATATAACTAAACATTTTAAGGGAATGGTGATGATGAAAATTGAAAAATCAGATATAACTAGGGAGCTAGACTGACTATTCTTGAGATTGATATATCTTCTATGTTTCCTTATGCTATGATATAGGTATCGTTTATAATTTTGCTCGTAATATGTTATAGCTAGGCTAGCACCTAATGTTGCAGAAGCAGTTGTTAAACATTTTGCGTGTCATATTTGCAGAAGCTACTACCGATGTACACATCAAGGGTGCAATGTGAAGAAGCAAGTCCAACGCCTCTCGAAAGATGAAGGAGTTGTAGTGACAACTTATGAAGGAATGCACACTCATCCCATTGAAAAATCGACAGACAACTTTGAGAATATTCTAAGTCAGATGCAAATCTACAATGGCTATTGATTCTCTTTGGCAACCTCTTTGTTCTTGCATGTTTTATATATGTAAAGAAAATTTTAGTTACTGCGTATCTCACACAATATAAGATGTGCATTACTGGAAGCTAGTGCGCCAACCAGTCAATCACTCAATAAGTAAATCATCTCTAGCTACTCCTTCCTACACTCCTTTGGAAAGTTAGAAGTATGTAAAATTTTCCATATGTTTAATAATAAGATATTTTTTGATTAATTACTGACTTTTGCAATTTTATTTTATTATTTACTTTTTATTTTCTATATACCGCGAGTTAAATAATTGGGATCGTCGTTCAAGATTTTTATGCTATGCAGCTTGTGTTTTGTTAATGAATGTATGCAAATTGAAAAACAAATGGAGGATATAGATATGGTTGAAGTCGATCATCAAGGGAATGCTGATTTACTAAAAGGATTGGCTTAGCTTGTCTAGAAGAAAAAAAAAATGGTTGAATACAGAAAGACAAGAACATCTTTGTAAATTAAACCAAACTTTTATTTTTTGCATGAAGCGAGCAGGGGTTAGGCAGACCCCTACCAGATTTTATCGAATAAGATAGAAGACATAGTGTTTGAACCATCCTGCAGGTTTATAAGATGTACCAGTTGTTCAGAATAAGGACCTATATATAGAAACTTTAAGGTTACCGCGATTTGCACTTGCACATTGGTTAGCAATAAAATCTGCACACCTATTTGTCTCCCTGTAAATGTAAGAGATTGTGATGCTCTCGAGCAGTTGCATCAGCTCTCTAGCTTTGTTACAAGCATTAGACCTCCAGGATATGCCTCTATTTTCGATCAATGCTGTCTACTGCCTGCTTGGAGTACGTCTGAGCTCGCCTTGAGTTTAATGTATCAATTTTCCACTGCCAACTTTTCATTGATGCTGTCTACTGTCTGCGTACTGCCTGTAAATGAGTATTGGAAGAATATTATGTACTAATGACATCGGAAAAGGCTAAAATGATCCAAGATTACATGGGAAGCACATGCATCCCGAATTGTATCTGAAAACAATATATAAAAGACCAACCTATGGTCTGCAGAACTAGGATGGGATCAGGCATAATTTTTTCAGGTTAACTGCTTTCACAGAAATGTTCAATTTTCTGAATTTTTTTTTTCTGTTTTGCAACAAGTTTATGTGATGATTATGTCCTACCCAAGAAAAGTGGTGGAAGGAGCTTTAAACCCAATATTATGCTCAAGTAAATTTCTTTGAGTTGATGTTGCTACTTGCTACAGTATGGTTAAGAGTTTTGGAGTGTCAAGCAAACAATGCCAAGAAAATATTATTACTGGGGTGGATGTATATCAAGCATTCAAGCCCACTGGACTACAGGAGTGAGTGTTTACTATTTAGTGTTGGGCTTGCCGCTTGATTGTACCAGATTAAATGGGCCAAATAATAAAAATGGCTTTCACTTATAACTTATAAGTGGTTTTCTTTTACATCAACATTCAACATCATACATGCATGAGTAGTTGAATACTTGAATTAACACAATAGAGCGGGGACCATTGAAATTGAAAGAGAGAAGAAGAAGAAGAAAGAAAGAAAGAAATTTGAGAGAGAGGGAGAGGTGTTGGGGACGGACAGTCATTAAAAAGAAAATAAAAAGTGGATGGGCGGATATGAGTTTTACCCCTACCCGATGTATAAAATGGACCTCCAAAAGTCGGTCGAAGATTGTTGAGGCTAACCATAAAATTAGAGGACCGGTCGCTTTTAAATTACTTGAGGAAATTTTTTATCGAATAATTAATCAACGGCTGATGTGTTTCAAACCCACAACCTCTCCACTTCATGAGTGGAATGCGCTACCGTTGAACCACAAACTCATTCATAAATTAAAGAATAACGACACTTCATATAGGGTTTGTTTGATTGGTCGTGGAAAAAATTCCCACATCAAATATACCCCCAAAATTCTCAGATGCCTGTTTGATTGGTAAAATTGGGTCGAGTAAAACTTCCATGATAAAAACAGGGAAATCATAATGACACTCGGTATTTTACAAGGAGTTATCCAAAAAATTAAGTTTACCCCATCTAAAAATTGTTACTAATTAAAAACACCCAATATGATAAGAGCTACCCAATTTTTTCTTTTTTTTTTTCTCTGGCTTCCACATTCTCTCAACAAAATTTGATCTTCAAAGATTTAAGTAAATTAAATGTTCAAATAAAACCCTAAAATATCCAACTTGTTAATTTCTCTTAATTTTTAGGTCAAATAACATTAAGTTAAACTTTAAACAAACTTTTCTTGATTAACGTAAGAAGAAACAACATGAATTTATTTCTTCATATAATAGTGGTCTCCATCCATATTAAAGTATTTTATTGTCTCTTACAAAATTACCATAGTCATAAAGAATAAAATAATATTAAATTTAAGATTTTAGTAAATAAGAGGGTAATGATTTGAGTTTTTGTTAATAGAGTAGACGAAAAGAGAGTAAAAATAAAAACCAAAATTTTCTAATAAATTTTTAATTTAAATAGGTGTGTGGCTCTTAGTAAAAATAGTATATAATATTTTTGGGGGTGCTTTTAATATATTGGGTAGCTCTTTGTAAAGAGTCGGGTGTCAATATGATTTCTTTAAAAATATTTCTCACAAATCATTCCCTGACCCACTCGTAATAAAAAAATTCCCAGACTTGTAGGGAAATATTTTTTTTTTCTAATCGACCAAAATCTTTCTCACATAAAATTTTCTTCATTTTTTTTTGTCCAATCAAACACCCCATTAGTAGGAATTATTTTATGTAAGAATATTTCCAACTATAAACATTCTCACAAGTAATTATTCCCACCATACCATTTAAATTGAAATATATGGTTTGTGTCATTAAACTGTATGTACTATGTGCTATATATATATTGACATGTTGTCATGCCATATACCCGTTGTATTATATTCTTTGCTATAAATAGGTCTTCACCTAAAATTTGTTAAGTGCTAATTTGCAGAGTTAAAGATGGGTTCTTCTTCTCGAGCAAAAAAGGTTTTGCTGACTTCTAATGGTGATGACATCTCTCTCAACATTGCTTACCACTTATCTAAGCGTGGTTGCAGGTTTGTTTTTTGCTTCTCTGGTTTTCGTTTTGAGGTATTTAGATAATTAACTTGTTTTGTGATTTATTTGATATATAATCAGATTAATTTTGATGGGAGAGGAGAATTGTCTCAACAGTATTTTGGAAAAGATAAGTGGTTCGTTGAAAGAAGTACATGAGATAAAAGTAGTTGGAATTGATATGGAAGCTGATAAGGAGGTGGTTTTCGACCAGGCAGTCAATAAAGCATGGAGGATCTTAGGGAATATTGATGCTTTTGTTCATTGTTACGACTACGAAGGTACGTTCTTTTGTCGTTAAATTCATTTGTTGTATGACTTATATATCTAACAAGGACCTTGCGGTTGGTAGTATTTGTTTTGCAGTTCATGCGTGCATGATGCATGGTTCTGCATTCTACGAATGCCCTGTTTTGTAGGGTAGATGGTTACGTAGGGTTCATTGGTTTTCATCCGTGGATTGCAACCTCTTGTCATCATACTTAATTGGTGTGTGCATCAATGAGATCATCATGCATTTTGTTATGTTTGCATGAGTGAGATCATCTTTCCTTTACGTCACTACTGCGATGGGCCAGTCCATTTGGCAGATGGCAAGGATACGCACGCGTGTACTTAGCTTGTATATTTTGGTTTTCATTTTCGATATGCGATTGAATATATATATATGGAACATTTTCCATGCAGGACCCCCTACATTTGGTAGAAGATGAATTCAAAAAGATAGTAAAAATAAATTTTGTAGCAACATGGTTTCTTTTACAAGCAGTTGGTAAAAGAATGAGAGATTTGGGAGCAGGAGGATCCATCGTTTTCATGAACTCGATCATGGGTGCTGAGAGAGGGATTTACTCAGGATCTGCTGCTTATGGTTCATCTTTAGCTGGGGTTCAACAGTTAGTTAGGGTAAGATGAATTTAAGTTAATTGTTACATTCTTGACCGAAATATGTACGTGTTACTATTTATATGTAATTATGTATGATTCACCCACAAGATTGATCATTGATCATATCTATAAGCTATAAATTGTCTAGAATTGTACGTACACACAGGCATCTGCAATGGAGATTGGAAAACACCAGATCAGGGTTAATGCAATTGCACGTGGTTTGCAGTTGCAGGATGAGTATGTTCTATCAGTAGGGCAGGAGAAGGCAACCAAGAAAACCAAAGAGGTAATGCCCCTCCTCAGATGGCTTGATGTGAAGAATGATCTAGCATCGACAGTTATCTATTTGATTAGTGATGATTCTCGCTACATGACTGGAACTACAATATTCGTCGATGGTGCACAGTCAATAGTAACTCCCCGCATGCGTTCATATATGTAACTGGAAGCCATTACATTCAGTTACGTTCGAGCTTGGAATGGGACACGTTTTCATCAAAATTAGTCATACTTAAGCTTGAGACTAGGTAATATAGTCTCATTGTTTTGGAAATTATAATGAAGATATTTTTATTTTTTATTTTTGAACAGTTAATAAGTTGTGGTTTGGCAGGACCCCTACCAGTTTATTGATTCAGTTTCTAAAGTATAGAGTGCCTTTACCATCATCCATTACAATTCACTTTCTCTGTTTCTCCTTCTCTCAATTAATCAAACAAAAATCTCAATCTAATATAATTAACTTCAAATATATTCTTCAAATTCATCGATATGTGTATATTATTATTTAATTTTTTTTTTTGTTATTTTAAATAAATTTAAGGGCCTTAGGTATCTTGACGTTCTTAAGAAGAAAAAAAACTAGGGCCCCCAAAATCTCAGGTACGACATTGCGAAAAGGTGGCATAAAGCACAAGGCATAGGTGTCTTTGCTTAGATCAGCAAGCCAGTCTGCAACTTGGTTTGTCTGTCTGACAGTGTGCTCCAAAGTGATCTCCTCAAATCTTTCCATGCAAGTCTGTATTTCAGCTACTAGAGCCTCAGACCCTCAGTTCTCCATTTTGGCATAACTTATTCTTTTTGAATTCTGATGGCTAGGTGGGAGTCTGAGTTAATACAAAGTTTCCTAATTCCAGTTTCCAATGCTACCTCCATCCCTTTAGCAATGCCCATAAGTTCTAAGAAAAGAATAGATCTTGTGGTAGAACTTCTTTTTTTTTTTTTTTTTTTGAACAAGTACTGAGGTTTAGGCAGACCTCCACCTGTATATTCGATAATCAACCAGAAAGGTTACATAACTCCCACAGAGGGAGATTACAAACAAGGTCAACAAGCCTAGCACAAGACCAACAGGCCTTAAAACAAACCTAGACATAAAGCCCAAGGTAAAACAAATAAACAAAACATAATTTAAATTCATTTGGGACAAAGCCCAATACCAAGCCCAAAGGCACACTACATGGATTAACACCCATTTTACGGGTTAACCAACACCCATCTTGCCGACCAGTTTCTGGATCACCGTCTCCACCATAGAAGAACACAGATCTAGATCAGATTATGAAACGAGATCTGTCCAGATCTAACATCTCAACCCATTGTAGAGGTTGAACTCCTAGCTTTGATCACCACCGCAACCACCTAGTAGATCTCATCATCAGATTCCAACTATGATTTGTTTTGTTTTTTATTCAAAAAAGGAGAAGAAGAAACGGCTTAAAGATTTCAAAAGAGATACACCCACATCTAACAACCTCTTGCAACCAAGAACAACACTCAAAATTGGAAAAATCAAAGGTGATCTAACAGATTATGGGTGGAATTCAAGTCCAACCACCGGTCGTCGGTAAACCAACACCGGTGGCCGGGATCTCATCTCCAAGGAAACCTCTCTCTCTCTAATGGAGTAACTTGCAGTGTATTCCACATCAGCGTAAAAGTAAAAAATAAAACAAAACAAAATTAAGAAACAAAAAAACACTGATGTGGAAGTTTTTATGAGATGGACCAATAATATAACGTTGTCTTTTGGACAGAAAAAACTGTATGTCCACGAAATCGCTCTGACTTACATGTCCTTCTTCATTTCTGATAAGCCCTCCATAAATTATAATGAAGATATGACCAACAACAAACAGTCTATAGCTATCTTGTTGTCACCATATATGTACCACACAGAAGCCTTATAGGCCTGGAAATTAAAGGGCCTGATATAGAACACTTTTATGAATTGGCCTATGCCAATCCAACCCATTGTGATTGGCATTACATCAAGTTAAGATAATTAAAGGTCCATAAGAGATAAGTTTTACAGTTTGATGTGCAATTGAGATCATCATCTCTTTTATTGAATAAAATTCAATTTTTATTAGCCTCTATGAACAATTCTTTTGCCCAGAATATACTAATTTCTTATCACTTCCACTCGTTTGTACATTAATCCAATTACCTGCAACACTATGAACGTACTTAACAACATACAGTATACTGTATATATATGAGTCTTTGGCTAATTAACAAAAATGTATCCCTTTCACTTAGAGAGAGGTTCGTTGTAGGTTTGAATGTTTGATTGATAAAAAAAAAAATACTATAATTGAAGTCTTCACCTAAATAACTCTTGGAAGGCATGCCATGACATAATTAAGGGTACTTTTACCCCCAACAATATGTGATGTAGTTGCCCACCCACACCAACAATATTCCATTGACAGTACTACTCGTACTTCTCTCTGTACCCCTCAACAACATTTCACTTAGTTAATGATGAATTAATAAATTTCATCACCTAAATAACTCTTGGAAGACATGAGTGCATAACAGCATGTGGTTGTTGATCAGTAGTAGTAATTCACACCTTAACAACAAGAACATGCATGCATGTGTTGTAGATGGACGAAACTGAACGACAAAGAGTCTCAACAAACAAACATGTTTTGTTGACTGAGCACCATAGGTTCCAAGTTGATTATCCCACCTATGTTAATTTGTTTAATTGGAATTAGATTAACCATTAATTAAGTACAAAACTTACAAAACTGATGATTTCAGTACAGTCGTATGTACTGGTTTTTGTTTTAATATTGCGTTTGAAAGGTTTTGCTCAATACTAGTATCTCTGTTAAGTTGGAATTAAATTTAAAAACAATTAATATACAAATAGAGGTTGTTAGGCCATAATTAGTAGTAATTATTATTAGTATCCAACAAAACCTGATTTGGATTTCCGAACCAACCTACAGAGTGACTTCACTGTAACGTCCCGAGATTTCGTCCTCGCTCATCCCGGTGTGTCGAGCACCATACCGCTTGCTAATGTCAATATTGTCCCCCTTTAGTCACTGCGGATATCCAGCACCAACCTACAGAGTGACTTCACTGTAACGTCCCGAGATTTCGTCCTCGCTTATCCCGGTGTGTCGAGCACCATACCGCTTGCTAATGTCAATATTGTCCCCCTTTAGTCACTGCGGATATCCAGCAGTAGAGGGTTTTGGATCAGGGCCCACCCATTTGGTTTACCCCTTGACATTAGTTAGAGTATGGTTAAGCTCTATATATACAACCACTTTCTAGACGATGTGGGACTAACCCCAACTCATGGGTGTTACAATCCCACCACCTTAGAATAGAGCTGTTCTCGGCTCTGCAGTACACTCAGTACAGTCCCAAAATCTTCGACGTTCCCTGCCGAGTGGGGCCGTGTATCTGGCGCTCTACTACACCCCTTCCTGGGAGGTGTCTCTTGGCCTTTCCAGCATACTCCCCCAACCCCGACAAGAGATCCGTCGTCGGCTTTGATACCAACTGTAACGCCCCTGAAATCTGATCCTAGCTGGCTAGGCCAAAACCGGGCAACAGAGTCATAATGATCACCATATGTCCTCCATGGACCGTAGGGTCACACTACTGTCACGTGACATCACACCTCTAGACCACAGAAGAACATAATAAAATAAACAACAAATACTAAACTAACAGTGGAAGACTAAACAAAATACAAACTATATAAATATAAATATACATCAGAGTCATGCCCGAAGGTTACAACTCATGAAACTCCAACTAGACATATAAGCAACTCAAGACAACCTCCACTAAGCTCTTATCGAACACTTCATCTCTAAAACACTTGTATCCTGAAAAGGGAAAAGGGAAGACGTTAAACGCCAGCAAGTTACAGAACTTGAGGTTCAATCTTAATTCCCAGAAAAGGAATCCGCGCATCCTAAAGATAAACAATTATAAATATTAATCAATTTATTCTAACATTTAACACAATGATAAATAAATCAACAAGATCATTCTCTAGTAATCCGCAATGTCAATCATGTTTCCAGTTCCAATAATCAAATAATCAAAATTTATTTCAATCAATCAATCAATCTGTAATATCAGATCAAGTCCTTATCCAGTAATTCCAATCCATCATATTATGTCAATCCAAATCCATGCATCAAGTGCCAAGTTGTGCAGTAGCACCGAGTCGTACGCATCACAGCCATACACTCGTCAAGCTATGTTATTTGACATAACTTAGGGACGTCTCCCAACGGGTCCTGTGTTACAAAAATTAACACGCCCAAAATCCACGAGTCCTGTGTTAGTATAACTAACACGCCCAAATCAATCTAATCAATCAAAGTCCATCAATTTCAATCTCAAACCAAATCATCAAGTCCATCCAAATCCATCAATTTCAATCCATGAAATTCATATACAAAGTTATGCAGTAGCACCGAGTCGTACGCATCATAGCCATACACTCATCGAGCTATGTCATGTGACAATACTCCGGGACGTCTCCCCATCATACGGGTCTTGTGTTAATTTGTTTAACACGCCCAAATCTAATCCAATACATGGTTCAATCCAACCATTCTATTCCGCCATTCATTATCCATATAAATATATGACGAACAACATAAACAAGTATGATGCAAGTTCAGGAAATTCTAAAGTAAGAAAGTCCATAACCAATGGGTTCAATCAAACACTACAATACCAAGTCAAATCTTCAAGCCCAATAATAACATATTTTAAAATATAAATTTCAGCATTAATAAATTCAATATAATCATGCTTTATTCATCATATAAAGTACAAATTAAGCAATATAATCATCCATTATGCTTTGGGACATTGAATTAACATTAAGCATGTTTTAAATCACCAATTCCGACATTAATATGTTCTTAAAGTTAAATTTCAGCATTAATACATAGTTAAATATCAACAAGATTGTAACTTTATGGTAAAATTGATAAAAAATACAACGTACTTTACCACTTTTTCCCATTAATACAATGTACAAAAAAACTGACCAAACAATGCTTGTACTTTCGTTTTGTTTCTACGTTATACAATCTGTTAAAATGAGCTAACAGACTGCTTATCTGTACAACATTTTCTGACGTGGTTTTATCTAATTAAGTTAATTTGCTGAGGTGTAAAACAATAACAAAAGTTTTAATAATCCACGTGTTATCTAATTAAGTTAATTTGATGAATTAAAATCTTTAGTAGAATCTAAAACTTGAATTAAGTTTTCTGTATTTAACTTATTCTTCAAAAATCGAATCTTTACTTCAAAATCA
Organism: Aquilegia eximia; assembly: GCA_023053565.1. Lineage (NCBI taxonomy): Eukaryota > Viridiplantae > Streptophyta > Magnoliopsida > Ranunculales > Ranunculaceae > Aquilegia > Aquilegia eximia. Next base: position 33,257,622 of record JALIGU010000003.1, read on the forward strand.
CTACTATTGAGTGAGTTTTGATCAGTTTCTGAAGAATTTGAGATTTAGGTAGCACATGAAATTAAAGAAAATGATGAAATAAAAGTTACCCATTTTGGAATTTGCTTAGAAACTATCAAAGATGAAATTTTTATTACCATTAATGTAAAACAAAAGAAAGAAGAATGATGAAATCTTCTTCAATCTACTTCACCTTCCTTAAACCCTCTCAAAATTCATCTCTGACCCTTTTCAAAATCCTTGAAGAATAACCAATAGAACAAAGTCTCCAAGGTTCAGCAACACAAGCACGACCAATAGATGGATCAATATCTTCTTCATCTTCTTCAACACGACTAACTCCATTAACAAGTACAGCTTTAGCTTTAAGAGAAATAACACAACGTGAATCACTATTATAAAAACGAAGACGTAATACAACAAGTTTTGATGAGAGTTCTTTGGCAGTTCCGTCGAAGAAGATGTTTTCTTGAAGATGAGTTTTTATATGGAATGGAGAAAGAAGATCTGAAAGCTTTTGGTGTGTAGCAAAGTCAGGAAGACGAAGTTTAACTTCAACTTCCATTCCTTCTTTCCAATCATAAACACCTCATAACAAGTACCAAAATCAAATTGAGTTTCATCTAATTCCAATGTCAATCCTTTCTAATCATAAACACCTCTAACATTTCTAAATCCACCTAAACAAACAAACCCTCCTCCTCCTTCTCCTGTTCAATAACAAAAGTTCATGCCCATGTTTTGAAATTTTGGTTTGGGGAAGATAGGTTTATCCAGAACAATTTGATTAATATGTATGTGATTATTTGTGGACGGCTAAGATCGAAACATGTGGAAATAAGATCTGATAACACGTGGATTATTAAAACTTTTGTTATTTTTTTACACCTCAGCAAATTAACTTAATTAGATAAAACCACGTCAGAAAATGTTGTACAGATAAGCAGTCTGTTAGCTTCATTTTAACAGATTGTATAACGTAGAAACAAAACGAAAGTACAAGCATTGTTTGGTCAGTTTTTTTGTACATTGTATTAATTGGAAAAAGTGGTAAAGTACGTTGTATTTTTTATCAATTTTACCTAACTTTATTGAGTTCTACTTACTAAATCATACTTTATCATGCAATTCAATTATAATAAACTAATTAAACATACTAACAAGGGGTTACTTCAACCTAATTTAGAAAGTAAGAGAAAATATCAAGTAATATAACTTACCTTTGAAGATGAACATAACCAAGATACACAAATAAGAAAGAAAATCCAATTCCAAGCCACCAAGTAATCAAAACAATGTAAGCAAGTAATACTCAATTAAAACCCTAGGTTTTAGAAGGTTTTTCTTCTTCTTCTTAAGCTTCTTAATTGATTTTTAATAAGAAAATTCGTGCTGAAAATCAGATCTGGTTTTTATAACATGAAACGGGTAAAAAAAAAACAGAAAACGGGTCAAAAAACATGAAACGGGTCGGTTCGGCCCATTTGGTTCAACCGACTGAACCTTCTTCTCCATCTGAATCTGCAGATTCTTGGGTATTACACAATATACAAATAGAGGTTGTTAGGCCATAATTAATAGTAATTATTATTAGTATCCAACAAAACCTGATTTGGATTTCAACCAACCTACAGAGTGACTTCACCTTTGGATGTGATGTGGAAATGAAACATTCTGTTCATACTTGGTATGATCCACTGCACTTGTAGATCACCTGGTCATCATCAATCAATACAGATACCAATATTGTTGTCTTGAGTTGTCAAATGAACCATACAGTACTGTTGTTCTTTGTTCATCCTACTATACACAAGATCCCATCTACTGAACCATACAGTACTGTTGTTCTTTGTTCATCCTACTATACACAAGATCCCATCTACTGACCCAAATGATAGCTAGCATACGGCACACCAATGTGTCTGAGTGGAGGGTGCGAGTGTCAGTGACGGATCTAGTGGGGCTGAGTGTGGCAGCCCCTCCATAAGTTGAATCTCCTCATGGTTAAACTGGTATCAATTCCTAAAGATAGTAATTAAGTTGTTCATATAAATTTGATATTTCATATTTTTAATCTAAATAGGGCGAATTGGCGATTGCCAACTAGTTTAAAAAACTAGTTTGCGATTACGCACTATTTTCAATAAAATTGGAGGATGCCTACCCTTTTGCATTTTCATGTGGTCAAACCACCATTGACTTAGTCAAATTGTGGTATTTTACTTAATATTTTTTGAATACCCTTCATGAGTCACGTTGGATTAACACGTTGGTTCTGATCTTCAAACAATCATATTTGAAGTTATTTACTTGCATATGTGTCAAACGGTGCAAATATAGTATTTACACCGCAGTTAATTAAAGAAATGTAAGGGCACTTAAGTAAAAAAAACTATAGCTTGACTATGTCAATAGTGGTTTGACCATCTGAAAGTTCAAAAAAATGGACAATCTCCAATTTTGTTGAAAGTAATGGGTAACCGCAAATCGACTTTTTAAACCGGTGGGTAATCCCCAATTCGCCCATCTAAATATTCTTCAATTTTTTATTGAAAGTAGTGGGTAATCGCAAATTGACTTTTTAAACCATGGACAATCACCAATTCTTTATTATATGAGGCCTTTTAATATCGGGATGTCTAGACTGCCATCGTTAGAGCAATGCCAATGCTAAAAGTGCCACCTAGACTTTTAGCAGAAAAAGTCAAGTGACACATCAGCATTGGTAGTAGCTTTTAACACTAAAAGTTACATATAGGTTTTAGGGAAGGCAACGCAGATCTGTAAAAATTTAACCTGTCAGATAATTATCCGCCACAGTTTTTGGCGGATAACACTAACTGCCAGAGTTTCTGACGGATAACACTAACTGCCAAAAATTGTAGCGGATAACTTATTTGCCACAGTTTCTAACCGCCACAGTTTCTGGCGGATAAGCCCATCCGCCACAATTTTGGGCAGATAACTTATACCTTGTCAGTGTTGTCAGTTTTAAGTCGGTGTGTATATATACAAACCTACTTAAAACTGACAACACTAAAACCTGACTAATAGTTTGCATTGGCTGGGAATTTTGTTAAAACTTGTTAAAAGTGCTGCTAAAACCTTGCATTGACATTGCTCTTAGGATGACAGCCATCTTAACAGCCCATCTTGTTCATTGTTTTAGATAAGATCTAATGGTCTGGATTATTTTTGCATTAAAAGCTAAGCTTCCAAATGACAATTTTATTATTGAGATTTTTGGACATACCCCCATTTGAAAGTCGAAATTTGAGATACCCCAATTTCAAATAGGGTATCTCAAATATTTTTTCAAATGGGTATCTCAAATTTCGACTTTCAAATGGGGGTATGTCCAAAAATCTCTTTATTATTTAGTTTTCTGTTTGAGATATCTTCTCTTCTTTCTTACGTTACTTCTCTGTCAAAATTCTGCAACTCCTTCAATTGATTTCCATGGATATAATCATATAAATACTTCAATAAATTCGAACTAAATACAAATGGGTACATATTAATAACAGTTGGGTGCTAAAGTATTTATAAGTTTCTAACAATTTTGAGTTGTGGCTTTGGGTCTTTGGGAGAACGAGAATGTTGCAATTTGTTTCAATGACTTTCTAAAGAACAAGTACAGTAATAGGTGGGTTTCAAAAAAAAGATGCAATAGGTTAACCAAGTCCATCAATAGAAGTATTATAATTTATAAAGACCAAGATAAAAAAAAATTAATTCGCTAATCAAATTTAACAATGGAGTTGGTATTGAAAGTTTATAATATGCAAATCTGGGGTCTGAGGGATTTTTCAACAATTTTAAGTTTTATTTGTTCTAATTCGATTGATTGAGAGGTGAGATCGAAATTTCTTCATTGCTGGTTGGAGTGGTCAATGAAAAAGAGATGAAGGCGAGTTGAATGACGGAGATATAGGAGATACCCTTAAAGGTTTAGGTAATGAACCGTGAAACGGTGGGGGATCGACTTTGGGTTGTGAGGGCAAACAAAAAAGAAATGGGGAAGGACTGAAGGAGAAAGAGAGAGGAGGAGAAAGAACAAAGAGAGAATGAAGCAGAGTCCGAAAAGGGAGAGAGAGAGATTTGGGAGAGAGAAGGAAAAAAAAAAAAACAAAGTGGACGGACGGACACGAATTTTAGATCCACCCGAAGTATAATGGACCTCCTAAAGTCGGTCGATAATAATATATCTAAACCCTTGATGTTACCGAAACCAATAGTTATGATGAGCTGTCAAGATGGATGTCATCCTAATATGATGAGATTGATTCCAACCATCCGATCACGGTGATGGTGGGAAACAACACCTCTTAGGACTTTAAATACATGAGCTGTTAAGAATGGCAACCTAGACAACCCCTTTTAATATTTAAAGCAAGAATCTTAAAATTTATTTGGAAATCAAATGGCTGATTGGCAGGTACCATTCTACTAGGTGTAAGTCTAACTACCTAATATGATGAGATTGACTCCGGCCATCCGATCATGGTGATGGTGGGAAACAACACCTCTTAGGACTTTAAATACATGAAGCATGATAGAGTTGTATGCATACATGAGCATCGGATAAACATGAACAACCAACAAACTACAAACTTGTCTTTTGTGTGGTTAGTAGGGATAAATACCTGCTTAAATGCTTATTCACAGATGATAAGACGACAACACAACACAAAGCCTTAAAAGATGAAATCACCGCTTACAAATTGTTTGATTTCTTAGGGTTTTCTTTGTTAAATCAGTCGATTTTAAAAAATGGGTTCTTCACCAAAGAAGGTTTTGATCACTTCTAATGGTGATAATATCTCTCTTAACATTGCTTACCATTTATCTAAGCGTGGTTGCAGGTTTGGGATTTTAATTTTTTTTTTTTTTTTTTTTCAATTTTGTTTTTTTTATGATTTTGTTAAAGTTTTGGGTTTTTGTTGTTTATTAGATTGGTTTTGATGGGAGAGGAGAATTGTATTAAGAAGATTGTGGAAAAGATAAATGGTTTACAGAAAGGAGTTTATGAGATTGGAATAGTTGCAGTTGATATGGAAGCTGATAAGGAAGCAGATTTCGATGATGCGGTTAATAAAGCTTGGAGGATCTTAGGGAATATTGATTCTTTAGTCCATTGTTACGATTACGAAGGTACATTACTATTATTGATCAAGTTGGTAATTAGAAATCTAAAATGTTTTCAATGGAAATTGTGTTTTATTTATATTCTACCACACTGAATTTGGTTTGCGGTTGATACACTTTATCTTTCCACTTTTTTGAAGTGTATGGCTGTGTCGCTTACCCTTGCGTTACAAACAAACAGAATAGCTGGCGTATTGCTAAACTGATAGGTGCTACAAATGCACTGTTTAACAGGACAGATGTTTTTTATGCTTCCTGTTTCTTCCTTTGGATTATACTAAATTGTCATACTTATTCCCTCCTAAGTCTCACCAAACTTAAATCCACCAGAAACCTCGATTTTCCTGATGCTAAGCCACAATTGAGACTGCAAATAACTCCAAGCCTGCCCAGAAATATGAGAATAATTAAAATGATGTATTTTGCACCGGAATCAGGAAGTCTTTGGTTTTGACTACCTTCATCTTTTTTCACAATTTGGATAGAATTTCACGACCAAGATAAAAGTAAGGTGAAAAGGAGTCATGTTCCTCTCTGACTCTTAAAGAAGCCAGCCTCCAGAATAGAAAACTGTATCAAAGTTTAACAATTCTGAATCCAAATTGATAAACTAGGACTAGACCTTTTATTACTGCATGCCTATGATGAAATTTTAATCTGCATTCTGTTTGAGTTTTTAGGTTAGTAGCTTGCACTATGTTACTCAAATGCTCCCCTGAAACCAGCAATTTAAATTTTAGCACCAACCAATTGTGTTCAACACTTCAACATACGAAAAGTTCACATTCCAAAGGAAATGGCTTTAGTGTGTCAAGAAAATAGTAGAGGATACCGTCATAAATCTTTGAAACTAAAGTGAGACCACCCATATTACTTATAAGGATGCTTTACATAATGCATTTGGTTTCATAGAAGTACTGTTTCTCAGGATGTTAGATATAATTTCTATTTATTCTTGATGTTACAGTCCAATTTGCAAGGATCCATGTCATTGTTTATTTCTTTTCTATAATAACTATTTTTATCATATGGGCTTGGGACGGTATTGATGCTGGTTCTAACAAATTGATTGTCTGGAACAGGGAAAATGCAAGACCCCCTACATTTGGTAGAAGACGAATTAAAAAAGATTGTAAAAATTAATTTTTTGGCATCATGGTTTCTCTTAAAAGCAGTTGGTAAACGAATGAGGGATTTTGGAGCAGGAGGATCCATTATTTTCATGAACTCGATCATGGGTTCTGAGAGAGGGTTATACTCGGGATCGGCTGCTTATGGTTCATGTATGGCTGGAGTTCAACAGTTAGTTAGGGTAAGCTGATTTTAAGTTGCATTCCTTATTTAATGTGATATTATTGATATTTGAATGTTGTGTGGACAAGCATATAAGATGTCCTACCATTTTATTGAATGTTTCTGTTGTCTATCGTGCTTTTGTATTGGCATCCATTAGCTTGTCTCTTGGATTTTTTTAGCTTGAGCTTGTATCTCAATGGTCAATTCAATCAGGCTCTCAGCCATAACAAGGAAAAAATTACCACTAGTCAACTTTGCTTATTTTATATTTATTTTATATTTTTTTGATTGGCAACCCTGTTTTTAACGAGACCAGTAACTCAAAAGATGCACTGCCTGGGTTCGAACCTCAGACCTCTGGTATCATCGCCCAGAGGTATTACCAACTGAGCTCAGCTGGCATCTGCCTTTTTCACTGGGACTAATCTCAGGGGAGGCTAGCACAGCTATCCACAGCCGTGACCTCCCACTTAAGGCAGAATTGTTGAAGTGGGTAATCTAACCCCTGACCCGTGCACCCAACCACATAATCAGGCAGTCTCCTAACCACTTGAGCCAACTCTGGGTGGTAACTTTGCTTATTCATGTCCTCTAATGCAACTACTGGATTTTTGCTTTTCTGTAGTAAGTAGACGTGTCTTTTGAGTTTAAATCCTTACAGTGTCCAGCAAGTTGAACTGACAGACACTTCTACTCATTACGTAGCTAATTCATATATGAAATATATGAAACGAATGCAGCAAGGCATCTTTGTCAAGATCTAGATTGCAGCTTGCTCTCCGGCACTTGTATTTTTTTTATCAAATTTCCAGCCTATTTACTTGATTATATTATGAATCAATTCTTTGTTGTTTTGTTATCCATAATCAGCTGTGTCATTGTAATAGTCCCAATTTTGATGGAATAAAAAGTTGCTCATGAACGGTTATTCCTTAATCCTTGCTGTGCTTTTCTAATTGTATGTATAATTTACTAAAAAGATTGATCATAGATTGCCTGCTATTGTTCCCTCAGGCATCCGCAATGGAGATTGGAAAACACCAGATCAGGGTCAATGCAATTGCGCGTGGTTTGCACTTACAGGATGAGTATGTTCTGTCAGAAGGGCAAGAGAAGGCAAAAAAGTTAACGAAAGAGGTAATGCCCCTCCTCAGATGGCTTGATGTGAAGAATGATCTGGCGTCGACAGTTATCTATTTGATTAGTGATGATTCTCATTACATGACGGGAACTACAATATTTGTTGATGGGGCACAGTCAATAGTAAGGCCTCGCATGCGTTCATACATGTAACTAAAAGCCAGTTACTGTTGCATTCAGTTTATACACACATTCGAATGGGAAATGTGTTCAAAAGAAAAAATTTAGTAAAAGTATTGTTTGATTAGGTAATAGATATCATTGTTTGTCGCTAGTGGTTCACTTTTTTCAGTGGGTCTCTCGATACTTTTGTATACTATCATCATTCATATCCCTAAAAGGGAAACAAATTTGATCTATTAAATCTTCATGTTTAGTGATGAGCTTTCAGTAAACAATGACAAGGAGACAAGAACTAGGACAAGTGGAGGGAAAGGCCTGTAGGTGTACTTCCATACTCCACACAAACACAATGATGTTAGGGGATGAAGTTATGGTTTATAAGCAGTCTCAACCTGGGCACGACTGTTTTCATCTGGCTGTCATGGGGCGGGTTGAGGGTTTAGAGCTCCCGTGCACCCCATCAAGGCGACAACCCTCTAGCCATAGAAATTAATAGCCCTTAGCTTAAATTGCTCACTCCCAACCCAAAAGCATTGCAGGGTCATTAAACCTTAGCCAGGCTGACACATTCATATTTTACCAAGTGCAATCAGAGAACCAGACCATTACTGTACAAGATGTACCTCACCCAATGCAGATTAATAATGCATACAAAGCGAAGGAATGTTGCAGGAGGACTTGTACAGTTCTACCATTTGCTATTCTGTTATGTATCCTACGTAAAGTGGTATATATTCAAATACTGCAGCTATGTATCAACCTTCTGCTTGTCATAAACAACAACTTTTTACTGCCAGAGAAGTCATGGACACCTCTTATTCGGTTGCAAAATAGTATTGGAGGAAATATATATATATATGATACCAATTTTAATCCAGGATATACGAGGAAAACAGTAAATAAAGAAGAGAACAAGAAAATAGAAGAAGAACATGTTCTATTCACATAAAATTAAAACAGAAAAAGTACAGAGAACGAAGAAGAGAAAACTTACAAAAAACCGAAAGCTTTATTCACATAAAAATTGTACTAATTGTACAACCAAGTAGTAGTTACACACCCCCTGAAGAAAACTTCAGGTAAAAACTAAAGACCGAAAGATTGAAAAACCAAAAGATTTACAAGAAGAAATGAAAAGATTACAAAAGAAGAGCAAAAGGGAGAAGAAGAAAGAAGGCTAAGTAATTGTCGAAGCTTCGTCTTTTTCATTTACAAATGCCTCTTATATAGGCAAAATGAGAGGTGGACCCCATTGAGCATCTTGTAAATGGGTGGGCCCCATTGAGCACCTTGTGATGTGTGGGCTTCATTGGGCATCTTGTGATGTGTGGTCCCTATTGAGCATCTTGAGAAGTGTGGGCCCCATTGGGCATTATGTGAGGTGTGGACCCCATCGGATATTTTGTGGGTTATGGGCCCCTTTAGGCATCTTAAGAATCACGGGCAGAGTAACCTGTTGACTCGTGGGTCTTGTGGACCCTATGGACTGCTGATTGAGGTTGGTATGTGGACCCCATATGAATGGCGGGATTTGATAAAAAAAACCTTTCATAAGGGAAACAATTCTCAATTCTTATCTAAAGTTCAACTCATTCTTAGTCTTTATAGGGGCAAAATCCAGACCTGTTCTTTAATTAAGCAAAACACAAATCTTGAGGTATATAGAAGTTGTTTTAGTAAACAAAATTAGTGACAAGATGAAAAAGCTAGGAAGATGAGTGAGACTTCACTAATAGTAGTGGTGGGTCTTGATATGGTAGACCCCATGATATCACATTCAGGATAGGAAGCTTGGTTGTTTTACTAAATGGGATGAATAATTCCATTTTTGAAATTAATAGGTCGAATAGAACCTCTTGGATTGATGGCTTGCTTAAAGAGAAAAGGAATCAGCAGATGGCTAAAAACCAAAGGATTGGAATGACATGTGGGTCATGAAAGGTAGAAAACAAAATTTGGTAGGCCTGTGGTTAGGCTTGACAAGATTGAGGTATAATTGTTGATTTAAATCAGATAGTGAGTGGAAGTAATTTTCCACGAGATTTCAAATTGCAAGTTATAAGTGGGAAGTGACTAATCCACTTCTAGATCAACATCATCATCATCATCAGGTTGAGAAAAACTCTGTTGAGAGGATCCATGTTTAAGGTCCCACCATGAAACAAAAGCATTGGCAGGAGTACTAGTGTCGTTGTTGGTAGTGGAATTTGTGTCCATAGGAGAAATATCTCCGAAAGAAGCTTGGATATGCTCCTGCATTTCTTTCATAGCCCAAAATTTGAGTTCTTGGGATGAGAGACCAGGGTGAGCCTTGGTCAATTTTTCCCTAATAATAGAGACAAGATTGTCTGGCAAAGGTTCTTTAAGAACCGGAGATTGTGTATGTCGAGAGACATATAATTGTTCCAGCTTTTGGATATCGGGAGTAATAATTAATAGTTTACTCTCGATAGGCCAATTGGCCCACCATTTATAATGGTACTGGCGACAAAGACCATGAAGGCCTTCACTTGCCTGATATTGACAGCTATAAGTCCAGGCCCAAATCCATGGAATTAGATATTCTGCCAGAAAAAAAAGGAATGATTTACCTCAAATAGGATCTTTCCCTTCAAATAAATGATGGAATTGAAGATAAGATTTATAAAGAACTGTTAGTTCTGTGGGCAAGTAATCCAAATTAGGACCAAATTTGAAAAACCAGTTATAAAACCAGTTAGAAATTTCATTATTGTCTTTCTTGAAATCTTTATCAAAATAGAAAAACCAAGAATGCTTCCTTTGAGGATTTTGGTAAAAGAACGTATAAGTCCAAACATCCATATAATCCCAATAATTATAGGGTTGATTATAGTTGTGGTAAGCTTGATTATACGATCCACGTAATTCCAGTAATTTATTCGGGTCGCCCCAATCCGAAGATTTGAGAACCATATGTATCATTGCTTTGCTATAAGCAAAGGGAGCATTAGCAGTATTACTCCTTCTTTTATGATCAAAAGTAGGGGTGGGCACGGTTCGGTTCGGTTCGGTTTTGGACAAAACTGTCAACCGAACACCTAGCAGGTGTTTTGCAAAAGTTTAAACTGAAACCGAACTTTTTTATTTTTAAAACCGAACCGAACCGAACCGAATATTTTTAACTAAAACCGAAACAGAACCGAACATATAATTAAGTTCGATTAACCGAATAAAACCGAACCGAACCAAAAAACTGATAATTGTTTCTTTATTATCGAAAATCTTTTTTGACAGTACCAAAAGTACCTCTAGCAATAACACTTTTGATAATAAGTTTACTTGGATCAATTTCCCATTCTTCTCTTTCAACCCTTTCTTTATTTCTTTCACCTTCTTCTTTTTTTTTTTTTTCCATTTCCATAGTTCTAACTCGATTTAAATGCCTTTCAAGTTGTTCATCTAAGCTTTTTAAATCAATTTGATCTGCTCTAACAAAGCCATCTCCACTTTCCTTCATCTTCTTCTTCCTTAAACACTATAATTACAAATCAAAGACTTCTTCTTCTTCTTCTTTGTAAACAAGCTGTTTGATGAAATGAAATAAATGAGAAATAAAAAAAAAACTGACCTTTTTTAAGAGTGGAAAGAAAGCTAAGAAGACAAAATCAAGTATATTAAGGTGGGGCGGTGTTGTTGTTGTTGTTCAGTTGATCTCTCTGTCTCTGTCTCTGACTCTCGCTCTTTTCTTTCTTTGTTTGTTGAGTTTATGAAATGATGATACTTAGTTTGTTTGTAACATCCATGTGGGCACATGTAGTCTATGAACTAATTTATGATTTTATGAACTGTATACACTTCTCAATTGTTTCTTTACTAATGGAGGAGGTTGCTGATTGAAGACGAAGAGAAGAATAATGGAGGACAGGAGGCTGATTAGGGATTCTGGAATGTTGGATACTTGGATAGACTGCTGGACTCCTGGACAGATGGGTTGGACTATGGAGAGATGGGCTGGACTAGTGGGTTGTATACAAAATACATGTTCGGTTCGGTTTTGGGTGTTCGAAAATTTTCGAAACTGCAACCGAACACCCAAAGCAGGTGTTTTGCCAAATTAGAAACTGCAACCGAACATGGAAACATGTAAACACCCTATTTTCGGTTCGGACCGGTTCGGATCGGTTCGGATTACATGTTTCGGATCGGTTTTGCCCAGCCCTAATCAAAAGTGACTGAATTAGTCTCTTCCAAAATTGACTCATAGAAGTATCTATGTTTCCCACCTCGGATAGGACTATTATCCTTTTCATCAAAGTATTTCTGGCCCAAAATAATAGGGTCCATCATCCATTTGTCATCCTCTGGATTGAGGATTACAAGTAGTTCTGTGTAATTTTTTAAGAACAACTTGGGCTCATTGTTGCCTAATAAGGCATCTTTCATAGTTTTGTCTTTTGAGACTTCTGAAGAAGAACCTGATTCAGGTTTGATAGGGACAGATTTGCCTTTACTACGTCCTCGCCCCATATAAGGTGTTGGACTATGAAAACTCATCCCTGCAAATATTTACGGGTGAGAAAATCAGGAAGAGAATTATTATCTCCCTTTATGTATTCTATTTGAAATTCGAATACTGAAAGAATGGCTTGCCATCGGGCAAAGATATGTTTAGATGCTAAATTTTTAACATCTTTTTCAATAATATCTTTTGCAGAGCTACAATCAATTCGTAGCAAAAATTCTTGATTTATTAAATCATCTTGGAATTTATTAATACAGTTGACTATAGCCAACATTTCTTTTTTAACAGTCGAATATTTGACTTGAGCATTTTTCCAAATGCCAGAATGGAATCTAATTAATTCCTCTTTATTTGTCAGAGAATTTCTCTGTTTGAGTATTCCACCATAACCTCTATTAGAGGCATCTGTCTCAACTATATTTTCAATCCATCAGGATTGGCTAGTGATAGACAAGGCAATTGTTTAACTTTAAGCTTAATTTTTTGAACCGCTTTTGTATGATCCGTGGTCCAAGGTTCAGGATTTTTGCGAAGTCTTTCATAAAGAACTTTGGTGTCAAAAGCTATGTCTATGTAATAATCAGAGATATAATTAAGGCTTCCTAAGAACCTCTGTAATTGTTTTTTATCTCTTATTTCATCAGGGAATTTTGATGCAAATTCTATAGGGATAATTTTTTCCTGACAAATATTATGTCCTAAGAAACGAATTTCGATTTTAAAGATCTTCATTTTTGGGGCAGAAACAACTAAACCATTTTTCTTAATAAGATGAGAAAATATATTTAGATGTTTAAAATGTTGATCAATAGAATTGGAAAATATTAGTATATCATCAATATATACAATACAGAATTCAGTATAAGCATTAAAAATTTCATTCATAATATTCATAAATTCTGAAGGATCATTTTTTAAACCAAAAGCCATAACATTCCATTCATAATGTCCAAAAGGAATAGTAAAAGCAGTTTTATATTTATCTTGTTCAGCAATCTGAACTTGCCAATAACCTGACTTTAAATCAAATTTAGAAAATATACGAGCATCATTTAAGCGTTTTAATAAATCTTTTTTATTAGGAATAGGATAACGAATCCATTGAAGAACCTTATTAAGAGGTTTGTAATTAATAACTAATTTAGGAATCCCTCGTTCTTGTTCAGCATTTTTATTTACATAAAAGGCTGCACAACTCCAACAAGAAGAGTTTTTCCTAATAAGCTGTTTATCTAAAAGACCTTGAATTTCAGTCTTACATAATTCCATATAAACTTTATTCATTTGTATTGGTCTAGCCTTAGTAGGTATCATGTTTTCATTAAAACCTTCGATATAGGGTAATTGTACTATGTGTTGCTTCCTATCCCAAAAGGCATTAGGAACATCGCTACATATCTCCTTCTGAAATTGTTTTTCTAAGGAAAGAATTTTTTCTTTAGTAGCAAATTGCTCTAATTGTTTGTCAATAGAAGCATAACCTATTTCTTGAGACAAAAAATTGATTTGTTTTCCTTTTAAAATCAAAGTTTCTTGTAATTGATTGATATAATTTATCTTAGGTTTAATGATAAATTCAAAGATTATCTTTTTCCCCTATATAGTAGTATGAATTTCATTATCATCGATTCTTTCAATAGGCCAAATAAGGCTTAAAAATGGTCTTCCTAAGATTACCATTTAAGATAAATTATCAGATAAGACAAAAGGTGTATTAATACAAATACCATCATTACAGACAAAAACATCCGATAATTTATAATTTATCCTCATAGGAGAACCATTAGCAGTATTCAATGCATACTTAGTTTTCTCAAAATACTTAGTAGGAACTAATCCTTCTCTTATACAATTAAGATCGGAACCACTGTCAACCAAAGCAATAGTTTCTAAAGTAAAATCTTGATTAATAACCAGTTTTACCTTAATATGCCACTTTTGATTGGTAGGGTGATGTAAGGATAGTAAATCCCCAATAGTCTCCATTTCTGGTAAAGAATTAGAATTTGTTTGATTCTGGAGTAAAGAAATTTTTCCATTTAGGTTTTTAATATCCGATTTAAGATTATTAATTTCGCCTTTAAAGTCAGAAATGGTAGATTTATTAACCATAGAATTTGATTCAATATTATGAAAAACACCATTTAAGGAAGAAAGGCTTTTAGTATTAGAAGTATTTTCTAAATAGTTTTGAAAAACTTGTCTTCTCTCAACAAATATTTTATTAATAACATCCAAAATTAAGGTCTGATCCTTAGTTAAAACATTTATATTAGGCCTATTTATTTCATTATTAAATATGTCATAATTTAGTGAAGTTCTTTGATAAAATTAATTTGCTAATCTTGATTTACTATTAGTGATGTCCATAATATCCTGTTTAAAAGGTTTAATTAATTTGGTTACATCAGGTGAAGAAATATATTCTCTTTTTATCTGATCAATAATAGGTGTGAAATTATTCCTTTTAGGATATTGATTATTATAAACAAATTGTTGTTTGAAAAGGACTTGATTAGATCTACTCTAGACAGATTTCTGACGGAAAGGTTTTTTGGAGACTTTTCTTTGAGAAATAATATTTTTAATACTAGGTATTGAAACAAGCATAGTATTATTGAATTGATTAGGATATTGTCCTGTTTCATAGTTCTCAGTTAATTTCTGAGTGTGAAGTTGATTTTGTAAAAGCACTTTATTACTAAAGGTTAACTTTGTAATAATAATTTCTTTACTAGAAGAGACGAGGATGACATCATGCTTATCCTCTAGACTGACGTCGATATTACTGTCTTCAGTATTCTTACCAGATATAGTATTAATATTCTGTAATAATTCAACAATATTATTATCAGTTAAAGTCTTGGTTGGTTGATTTTGACTTAAATCATTGTTTTATAGGAAAAGAATGAATTTTATCCGGGAAGTATCTCATACTTGATTCAGGTTTATTAACCGTATTATTAATATTGATAAGTTGTCTGTCGATTGGTTCTAAATCCGAAACAACCCTGGTTAACTTTGTCTCTTCTGAGAAAGGTTGTTTGGGAACAACCGATTTCAGAATAATAGATTCATCTATTAATTTAAGAGATTGAGTAGGAAGATGATCAGATTTAGAACTCTTATCAGCAGTATTGATCCAACTTTTAAAGAAGTCTTTGACTACGCATGATTCTAAAGTTTATCCCATCTTAGCACATAGTGTGCGAAAGGAATAATACTTCTAGTCTCATCTAAATATCTATAATATTCTTCTTTAAGAAATTCATGTTGGCCTTTATTATAATAATCAAAATACCATTTTCGAAAGACATTATATTTAAGACTTTTAAAGTCATTATTAATGGCTATACGATCAACTTTAAATTCATTGGTTAATTCTATCATATTAATAGAAAAACTCATTCTCAAATGAGTAGGATTAATTTTTATTATCTCTATATTAGAGATTTCCAAACAGTTATTAACAAATATTTTATTATTTTGAAACATAATTTAATAATAGTTAATATAAACTGATTAATAACAAAAGATGTTAATAATGTGTTAGGGATTATGCAGTTCTTAAAACAGAGATAATTGCTCAGAAAGGAGAAGAACAGTAAATAACAGTTCTATATCAATATTCATGATTAATGCTGACAGTCAACGATTTACGTCACAACTAACAACCATTTCATATCACAATACATGATTAATTCCAACAGTCAACGATTTACGTCACAACCAAGAATAGTTTCATATCAAGATTTATGATGAACTCCGACAGTCAACGAATTACAGACAAATGTCCCTAAACGCCTAACGGCCAACTGCCTACGGCTAAACGGGTAGTCACCACGCGACGAAGTCTTTATTCATCATAAATCAGAACACAGAACTATTAACAGCCGGAGACTACAAGTAGTCCAACGCGACGAAGTCAAGACTAATCATGAACCAAAACACAGAACAATTACTAACCGAAGACTAAAAGTAGTCCAACGCGACGAAGTCAAATGATTAATCATAAAATTTAACTAAGAACTACTACCATACTATTGTTCACATCTTGAACAATTATCCTAATTAAGCAACTACATGTTCCCCAACAGTAATTTACGCTGATACAATTAAGATATGTATGTAACCTGAAGCTCTGATACCAATTTTAATCCAGGATATATGGTGAAAACAGTAAATAAAGAATAGAACAAGAAAATAGAAGAAGAACACATAAAATTAAAACAGAAAAAGTACAGAGAACAAAGAAGAAAAAATTTACAGAAAACCGAAAGCTTTATTCACATAAAAGTTGTACTAATTGTACAACCAAGTAGTAGTTACACACCCCCTGAAGAAAGCTTCAGGTAAAAACTAAAGACCGAAAGATTGAAAAACCAAAAGATTTACAAGAAGAAATGAAAAGATTACAAAAGAAGAGCAAAAGGGAGAAGAAGAGAAAAAAACTAAGTAATTGTCGAAGCTTCAGGTTACATACATATATATCTTAACAAATACATATTATCATTCTAGTTAAACATTTCAAAATAAATGATGAATTATACAAATTCCTTTGACGAGGTTTAAAAATGAAAATTAAACAGACACAAACGAAGAAATTCCTATATAGTTTATCATGAGGAAATATGTGCAAACAGTAACACATATACATATGCCGTTTATCTTGATTATCAAGAAGTATCGTTATATCTAAAAAAAATTTCAAGCCTGCTGCCCTGCTCTGAAACTGTCTTCTAAACCCGAAGATTCAAACCTTAAAACGAAAAGTCTGACAGAAAACACAACCAGCTGCTCGTGCCCAAGGCCCAAGTACAGCTCAATTTAGGCCCAAACTTGAGAAAGAAAGACAAAAGAACCAGATACTTCCACGGATGATCTCGAGGGTAATAACGTAATTATACACATTAAAAATGGTCTAATCAAACGTGGAAATAGGGTTAATGTGATTAATTAATTAAATTAAAATTAAAAGTTAAATAGTAGTAGTTTTCTTTTTCTTACTCTCCAAGCAGCAAGAGCGAGCGTGAGAAGAAGAAGAAAGAAGAAAGAATAAAGAAGAACGAAGAAAAGCTATTTCTCTCTCTCTCTCTCTCTCTCTCTCTCTGAATCAATCAATCAATCAAGCATAGTTATTCATCGAAATCATTGATCAAATCAATCAATGATTAGATTCTCTTAGAAGAAGAAGAAGAAGAAAACGACTTGTGTGTTAATAAGGTTTTGTTAAGCAATGGCTCTTGCCCTTGGGAAGGTCACCATCCTTATCGGTGCAGGTGTTTTTTCATCTCTATTAGCTTTTTTTTTTTTTAAAAAATACATTGAACGAGTTGTTTTAGACTTAAGTTACCAACACTTTAAATACCCTATTTTAGTTTTAGTTTGTTTTCTATACTTAGATTTTATTTTTAGGGTTATTTGTTTGGAAACTTGTAATTAAGATTTTGAGTTTTGAAAGAAGGGTTATTGAGATTAGGTTAAGATGGGAATAAATTCATGGTTTTTAATGAGGAATATGTGTTTGTTTTTTTAAAACAGATGAGTTGCATTTGATTGGGTATACATATTAATGTATTCGTATTGAGAAATTTATGGTTTTTTTTTGTTGTTGTGGGGCGTTAAGTGGGCAGATGGGGAACATCTATCTTAGCTACTCCAAAAGCTTTGATGGTTTGTTTAGTTAATTTCTAAACCCTGATACAATTTGAAGCCAAAAAGGAAACCCCTTAGTAGTGGTTTAGTTAGATTTACCACACATTTTGATTTTATGAAGAAAATAAAGAGGAAATCGTTACTTGGGAGGATTTTAGGCTAAAAAAAATTATTCAAGAAATTCACAAATACATAGATAGTCTTGCTTCAATCCTGCAGTTAGCATATCCTGCTTCGTTTTATGATCACAAGAGGAAGGGTTATATGAATGATTGTGGATTCCAAATACTTTATCTGAATGAAACAAATCATATGACGCAAGTAGTTTAGGCCTAAAATAACATTCAATTGAGGCAAGTAATCTAAGAAAAATGTCAAGTAAATGTAATTTAAAACTATTCATGTTGTGGTGTTCACCTTGTAAACAAATTTACAAACATATTATCCTCTAAAATGCACATTCCTATCTTATGAGAATACGTTCCAAAAATAGTTTTCTTCGACTGGGTTCCTTCAGTTTTGATAAAGCTATAATGCCTTTTCTTCGCCATAGTTTGGCGAGTCTTTTCATATATCCTCCTTTTTACAAACTAGCTTGTTCACACTGAACAACATAAAATTTGATATATTTCCTGTACCTTAAGTTTTTAAAGCGAAAAACCTGTGGTTATACAACTGTTGTCTAAATATTTCCACATCTATTACAGCTCTAGGAAGATCACTGCTTATTTGACCTAATACCATCAAATCTAATGTATCTTCTCAACCTTGTTACTATGTAATCAGGAAATTAATGGTAATAAAATATTTGACTTCCATAAATCTGGTGTGGTCCAGAAAAAGGGCCTCCAGAAAGTTGCCAACCGCGGGAAAACCAACAAGGAACCAAATCTATTATCGTAGTACAACCTCACATGTTGGTCTGAGGATTGATACAAACCTTGGGGCTCTAAGTTCTTGCTTTGCCTTTGTGTTACTGATAGGGTATTGTTGCTCCTGAACTGATTTTGAAGAACCCTAAGAAATACATGTGATGCCAAAAACAACTTCTAATACAAGATCTATACTGCCAGGAAGTTCCTTCTAAAAGGGCATATCAAACTCATTTATCATATCTGTAGCAATGTTTTTGAACTGACAGACCATCTACTAAAAAAACAATTTTCTTCTTGTATCTGAAAAAGAACTTACAAATCCACATGGCTTATAAGGTTGTTTTGCTTGAATATGCATACATGCTTTATAGAAATAAACGGAAGAGATTTTTTTATTTTTTTTTTCAAGAAAAAGAACATTTAAACTGATCTCAAGTCATTTAAAAGGAAAATTCCGTGAATGACTTTCTCTCTACCTCTATTTCCCTTATATTCATAATATCATGTGAATTTTTTTTTCTCCCAAGTCATTTAAAAGGAAATTGAATGAAGCCATTGTCAGCACATGACAAAGCTGAGTAATGAATTTACTAAAAGTTGCACAATGTTTAGTCGTCGTAGGACTCTATAGAAGTGGCTTATCTTTAAAAGTATATACTTCGAGTTTTTGACACTGCTAGATGAAAATATACTCTAAACTAACTACAAATCTTCTTGTATATTTCTATTAGGGCTTCTTGGGTCTGTGCTTGCAAGGGAGGGAGGCATGACAAGTGCCTCAAACTTCATTTCTGGCGCTATCAAGGTATCCATTTTAGCAGTACTTTTATATTTAACATTGGTGTCCTTGTACGTTTTCTCTTTTTAATTTGGACATGAATAATGATTGGTAAAACTGTTTTTGTGGAAATTCATATTTCCATTTAGCTGTATTGATGCATGCAATATACATCCTAAATTGTATTTTATTATTCTACAAAAAAATTACACAACCACTCAAATGTGTGTTTCTCTTATCATAGCAAGAAAAAAAATAGTCTTCAATTGTTTTCTCAAAAATCTATTACAGGTCTTTGTGATGCATTCTTATCTCCATTTTCTTGCTCTTCTTATTTTATTTTATTGTTGAGTTTGCTGCACCGCTACTGGTCATAGTATTAATTCCTATTCACTTTGAATCTCAGTTTGTGAAGCTTGTTAAACAAGATGACTCGTCTCCGTCAGTTAGTAAACCACGAAATGACTCTCTAATCGCGCAGGTTTGTACGATGCCTTCCTTTCTATGTATACTGTTTACTTATTTTTCTCCATATGCAGAAAAAGTAGACTGTCATTTTCAAGATCATCTTCTTTTGTTACTAATAACGACAATTTTCGTTGATAGTTGAGTAACAATTATCAAAACTCATGAAATAGTTTAATCAAAACTCAAGACAAGTAACAATGTCATGAAATATTTTAATCAAAACTCAAGACAATTGAGTAACAATGTCTGAAAAAGGTGCACATATTAAAAAGTAGACACGGATATGTGCAGATTTATTTCGGATTTATTTCGCGTTAAGCAGGGATTCATATTCTTTGTTAATTCACTTGTAGAGAGATTTTAGCCACAAGATATTGTGTGGAGTCTGGCAAGGTTTTGTCGGGGTAGAGAGTTTTCTCAAGGCCAGGATATGGAAATCTGGTTCTAAACTCAAGTATCCCCTGTGGCTTACTTATTCATAACAAAAGTAAAAATGGTTTGACCAACAATTTGTTTTTACCTATTTACAGTCTTACCCAATATTCCCTGAGAGGTTTCTGTATCCACAAATATTACTTTCCCATCTGAACATTCTTATACCCTAGAGTCCTAGACCGTACAAGAATTTTTAATCCATGTTTTCTACGTGTTCATATCCCCAAAAAATCTTTAGGCTTTGGAAGAAATACCCATTGGGAAGATATAATTTTACTTTATTTGGAGTTACACCATGTTAATGCCAACCCCAAACTTTTCTCTGATGCCATGCTGACGGCCCGAATTTTCAATATGGTTTCTTTTTCCTTAAATTAACTGCTGGAAGAAGTTATACATGGTTTTGCGGCTTGTTATTTCTATTGCTATAAAAATCACAACCTTTAAATTTAATGAGCTTGTTTTAGAGCTCTACTTATTGTGTTCATATTGCTATAAGTATTAAGTTCCATGGGATAACATTTGTGCATAATGTTTCTTTGCATGTTTTAGGCATTTTCCCTTACCTTAACCTAAAGTTGAATTGGATTAATTGCTGCAAATATTGATAAAATCTTTTTGCCTTCTTACAGGTAAAAGACCTACAAAAGCAGCTGAAAGACTTGGTGGACAATAGGCCAGTTATAATTCGGACTGGGGGAAGCTCAGGTTAGGCCATAACAGACTCATCTTTCTTAATAAAGGACTACATATGTCAACAGAGTACTTTCTGGTGCTGACCTTTGCCTGAAACTATGCACAGCAACCAGTTCTTTCAAATCCAGCCATGACTACAGTTGGTTTGACATTAACCAAATATTTGATGTTAACTCTATGTCTGTATAACATCTTTCTCGTAAAAGTATGTGTCTAGGTTATTTTGCTTCGTTGGAGAATATTCGTGTATACTCTTAGTTTACCAGCTGCCTGGCCAGCCTTGCCTTACCATAGAACTTGAAACCACGTGAGTCAGTAGTTGGTCAAACATTAACAGTATCAAAAGTATGAGGCTCAGGCTAATACTTTAAAGTTCTAATTGGCCCAGGCCCTTTCTAATTTTTCAAAGTTGTAAGTTCAAACATAAGTGGATCCCAGTTTCAGATTGAATTTATTAATAACTCCAAGTTACATGGAAATCAAACTGGTAAGCCGGAAGTGTACATTTCTGTACCCCAGGATTTATGGAGAAGCATGCTTAGTTGCTCCAACATGCATAGCGAAAACTAAAACAACAGATTATAGGATATTATCTCATGCATAAAATTATATCATACCCCTAAAAAGCACGTGAAATCCACATGCATATTCATACAGTTTTTGTAAAATGAGGTGCTATTTCGTTCCAGAACACTGACGGAATGTTTTTATTTGTAGGTGTTAAATCCTATGGAGTCCCTGTTTTCAGTGTGGTTGTTGTGGGAACAGCTTATATGTGGTGGAAGGTAATTTCTAGGCATTAAACCTATTTTGCAATATCAACTATGGTATAAAACTCAAATTGGAAGGGTATTTTGAATATTTTCAAAATTATAATTGAAGTGTTTAGGGTTTTGAGTGTGTATATTTAGACTTGGAATAAAATTTACTGAAGTAAATCAATTGTTTATGCTTTTGAAAATAAACATTTTCCTTTATTTTCTGCCTAGAATTCTCTATGTTCTGATCTATAAGTTTAGGTCAATATGATCTCATCATGGGGATCTTCGTACATAAATTTGGCGGAGTCTAGCAATTCTAAGTTTTGTTAACAAAATAGATTTTTATAACAAAAGCCAAGAGATCGTCAAGACGCGAGTCCGCTTTTTATGTGATTTTAACTTTGAAGATTCTAAAGAGTATATTTTTGTGTCTGACTGTCTTTCTTTAAGGCGATTGGTGTAAAATGGGTATGTATGAATATATTTGTGTGTAGTTTTGTTACATTAACTCTTTTCAGGCCGTAAGTACTTTGGATTCCACTTTATGTTTCATTTCTAACTTAGGCTCTAAATCATCCTAAAGCACTAGATGAAATGATGTTTTCTAAACCGTAATAGTTGACAAAAATGGTATGGAAGGCTTGAAAGATTCTCCAGTATATCATATAAACATTAATGTAGGTATATATAAATTTATACCAAGCTTCCATTCCTACAACTTCAGCATCTCTTAGTGAGCAAATAGTGGCAGATTGAAAGTGCCATGTTCCCTTTTACATTCCCCGCGAAGTTTTACCATCCTATTTTTATTCAAAACTCTCTTTTCTTTTTATCTGTTATTTGTTTTATTTGTGAGTGATAACTAGTTTTGTATCATGATCTCTCTGAACGTTTTCAGGGTTGGAAGCTTTCTGACTTGATGTTTGCAACCAGGCGTGGTTTAGCAGATGCTTGCTCATCTGTAGGCAAACAATTAGACCAAGTGTCCTCATCTGTGAAGGTAAGTTTGTGCATACTTTTCCAAATAATGCCTTGGAAACTCTGATGATTAGAAATTTTTACAAGTAACACATTTGAAGATTATCCTGAGAAGTTAATCTTTTGAGGGAGCAAGTGTCACCAACCCACACATGTGCATTTAGATCTTCCGCAAGACCAACTATGTTGGTATAAAACTACTGTTCTGCTAGGTAACATGCTGATATAATGTTGGCATTTGAAATTCACTAAACCTTTGAGGACTGCTCAATTTGATATTCAAAGTGAGAAACTGAGAATGATCTCATGGTATGCAGACCATCCCTTTCCGAGCTTATTTATTATATGTGGAACTATAAGTTCTATGATATATTAGATGTCCAATCTATTCCTATCTGTAAGTGAGTTAAAGTTGTGGGAAATCTCTTCTCAACATGGCCAAGAGACTTTCTAGTAGAAGTAAAAATGGATATGAACCCTCCATCCCGATTCCTTAAAAAAAGAAAGACAATTTTATTCCAAGTCTAAACATACACACTTTCCACTACCATCTTCACTGAGGAGTAGATTGGATACAAACTTCAAGCAGATCCTTCAATATGCTGCTCTGCTCTGCTATTGTCTTGGGAACACTCCAGGTTTGAGGAGTTGCTCTTCTCACGAGACTTGTTAACATATATAATATGGTCTGGATCTTGTAATTGTCAGAATGTAACCTGGTCTGTAGCACTAGGTGCAATCTTCTATCTTCGAATCAATAAGTTCCCAAATTGTCAAAAAAGATTTATGCAAAAGAGAGGTAACAGTAAGTAGAAATCTGTCTTTACTTTGTGGATCACTTAAACTTTTGGTGGCCAGTAGTCGGATTTCAAGGATGATTTCATATAAATTGGCAGGCTACAAGGCAGTTTCTGTCATCAAGAATTGACCGTGTTGATGTGACTCTTGATGAATGTGCAGAGCTTACAGCTGGCACGAAAGATGAGGTAAGAAAATAATTATCTTTTTCTGTCCTTTTATTTACTGAAAAAGGTAAGCTAAGCTGCATAATTATAGGTTTTCCAACTGCGTGGAGATATGAAGGTGTTTTCGGTGGATGTAGAATCTGTTCATCGTGCAGTCCAAACTCTGGTGATTGGTCTACTTACACTTTCTAACATTTAAGTGTTTCTGTTCATTAATTCCTAAGGGAATATAAACACTGATTTTGAGCTTTAACTTTTTTCAGGAAACAAAAATTGGTAGAATAGAAGAGAAGCAGGTGATTTTAAATGTGACCGCGTAGCACCAGTCCTTAATAAATATTATTCTGTAATAGGAATCTTATATTGACTCTGTTTCAGGACATCACAACTCATGGAGTTCGTGTTTTGTGTGATTTTGTCCATACCGTTGAAATGGGCAGGACCGGAGCGTCTATTCAGGTGTAATGCTTAACTAATTGATAAAGCAGTTTTATAAAGTATTTTGAATATAAGCAGATCTTTTGTAGTATTTGGTTTGAGAAAGAAACATCGTTTTTATATGATTTTTACTTTTTTTTTCTTTCTTCGATCTTTTGCCCATTTGTCATGTATATTGTAAAGTTTATAGGATTGCTTGTATACGACTTTCAAAGGGGCCATTGAAAATGACTGACTTCTACATCGTTAATTTCTTATAAAAGATAAATATTCACCTTATTTGTCATTTTGGACTCTTACTATCCTACTCCCGTTTCTATTTAGGCATCACCGTCCAGTTTCTCGAGGCCTGCACTAATGACAACCGCTTCAAGAGTAAGTATCTACATTGAATTTCATTTCTGGTCTTAACTGAATCATTGAAGTGTAAGCATGAGAGATGGTTCACAACACTACATTCAACTAACCAGAGTTTGAAAATTATCTATAGAAGAACTATGGCTGAGAAGTGCTGCCCTTGTTGGATTTCTGAAATTGTATATGGACAAGCAGGAAATGGGAAAACTATGACAAAACATCATCTTTATGTGGTTACAGTTATTCAACTAGTTTGATTCTTAATTATAAACCTGCTATGTCATCCAAGACCCGCTCATGGAGCCATAGACCTGGACTCCTTGAATGCGTATTGCTAATGTAGAATAATGAAGGTTATCAATAGGATGAGATTCCAATCCAAAAAAAAAAAGGTTATCAATTGGATGAGATTCTTTACGTCTAAAGCATGAGTACTCATCTCATAGGTGATTGCTAGAACCAGGTTACATCTAAATGATACAAGATTATGAAACATAATGCTAGTAACTTTTTGTTACAGATGATGTTGTCTAATCAAATTATATGTTGTTCATGCGGTGCAGTCTAACTCCTTACCGCCCAAAGTTCTGTCTCTGGAATCGCCATCTCCATCTTCAACTGATGAAGTTCCCAAGGTTTGCACAACTTTTGTGCCATAAAAAGTGAAAAATGCATGGCTTGAATTCTTGTTTTGTTTATCATTATGAAAAGTTCTCTATGCCTAGTGGTCCAAGTTGATAAAATTTGTACTCCATTGCATAACAGAATTGTTTTAAGAAACTCGTCCAATGAAGGGTGGGCAAACGGGATCGACCATGGGTGGCCTGACGTTCTACTTCCTGAGGGCACACAATTTTTTTCCCTTCTCTCATGATATTAGAAATGTGTACAAAGAGAAGGAAATGAGCTATATTGTTTTATGTGCTTTTAGCACCATTTTTATTTATGAAACAGGGTAGGGGACCTCTGAAACAACCCCGCTTGCCTACCAAAAAAAATAAAAACTTGGTGTGAACTTTTTGAAAAGGAATTTCAAGTAGATCCCTCACCTGAGAGTTCCCTTGTTTTTTTTTTTGGGCATCGTATTACAGATTATATAGTAATTATGAAGATCACAAGTCGCAACCAAGCCGTGGTAGTTGGATGGATGATTGTATCCGTTCCATTATGTTCTAATTTATGTTTAAACTAGCATGGTTGTATGCCTATAAGATTTATACTGACTTTAACATAGATTCGTGATCATTTATGTAAAATTTTGAGATATCCTAGTGTGGTGGTTGACCTACTAATACCCTCCCTGTGTTTGCTATCTCCTACAGGTAAAGCTCCCATTGCAAAGTACTGTCTCAGCATCAGGCTTGAAGGTTCGTCATCTTTGTGCTTTACTTCAGTTCTGTTTATGAATTGATTCCAAATTTAAGCTGTGTGTTTCAGGAATTTGAGGGACTGTCAGGTGCCACCATGACTGTAGCCAAGTCTGAGGTCCCAAATGATAGTTCGTCTGCGGATCCAAAGAGCAATGGCACTTCGAGTTCGAGTCGTTTTGGATGGAAGCTCCCCAGTCTAAATGCATCTTTCCTTTCCAGAACCAATAGTGCAACTTTGTCCTTCAATAATATGTAGTGCCAACAACCTTTTGGTCCATCAGCAGTGGTTCTGTATATTATCAAGCAGTGATTCTCTGATCCAGTTTTGCTGTATTGGGGCCTATAGTGAGAAGTGCTTAGCTAAATATAAATAGTAGGGTTGAGCACCGAGTTTTGTAGATTATTATTCCCCATTTGGAAGTGAGCGTAAACATCTGGCACAAAATGAATAGAGTAGCTCAGGTTAAAGTGTTGGTATGGAGAATAGAAACAACAAAGTGATAATGAACTAGCTCCATAGTTTATGAAAATAAGTTATCTTGCACTGTTTGAGCAAGCTATTGTTTTGTTATGTTGAGCACTATATTACATTGCATAATGCAGGATTAGATAACATTTTTGACAACTTTAGACCTCTATTCGATCATGTAGGTTATGAAATGTAATATTTGGATATAATACTTGGTGAAATGCATTAGTTAATTTATGTGCTATTCTGTGTTTGTTGGAGTTGGGGTGGGGTTGAGCAACTAAATTGCATTTGAGGGTCTGTTTGATTCGAGCCCGGGAAATAGATTTTCCAGGAAATTTTAATTTTTCATGTTTGATTAAATGGAAAATAAGCGGTAAATATTTTAAATGACATGATAAGTTAAAATGTTGGGACAAATTGGAGATAAGTTAAGATGTTGGGATAAATTGGAGCTTAATTTTGGTCAAATTATTGTTACAAACATATTTAAATAATTTTCCAAAAAAATTTATGATCAATGTAGCATTATAACTATTTTATCAAAATTTTATTTTTCAAATATTTGCACATAGTAAATCTATTTCCGGTAAACTCTTTTTCCGCTCGAATCAAACAGACCCTGAATGATGCTTACTTGCTTAGTAGGTGGGAAACAATGGTGTAGATTCTAAAGTTTTAATTCCTTTAAGTGCATGAAATTTTGTTAGATTAAATATCACAATTATCAAGTAATTCGTGTATTTTTCTAAAACATAATTAAACACAACTTCCTAAAAATATCAGAGAAATCCAATTATCGGCAACTAAAGTACAGAGAGAAGCAACAAATTTCAAGTAAGATACATGAACTCCCTATCTTCATCTGTGAATCCATCCAAACTACTAAATGAGATGATACATACTGTAAAAACCATGAGAAGCACCACAACAAGAGATCCCATCAAAGCCATTCTTTTTCCTCCCTTAATTAGCCCAATACTAGTATTACCACTACTGGCATTTGCAATTCCCTGCTCTTTGTCCTTGACATCCCCTATCACCAAAGCCTTCTTATTTTCTACCTTCTCATCATCTACAGATATAGAAGAAATTAAACTAGATGTAGAACATGTACATTTATAATAATCGACAACATCGCCATCATCATAATTACTTGAAGAGCACCAAGAACTCATTCCACTACATATCTCTCCATTCTCACTTAAACCCAATGAACTTGCAGTCTCTGAAGCTTTAAAAAGCCTCCTTCCTTTGAGTTTACCACTCTCTCTCGCCGCCTTCCTTTCAGCAAGTGTCTCTAATACTGCATAGTCATTTGTTCTCACTTTCCATTCTCCCTCTAAAGGAGAACCACCATTGTATAGTTGAAGAACAGGAATCAAGTTTGTTGGTGAATCATTATGTAATTCTGCAAGAGTTTTCACATCAGCAAAACATCTTTGACGCGGAGGATTGGACTTTTGAAAAGAGTTCCAGTCTTGTTCTAAATCATTATATTTCTTCTGCAGGTTATCATCTTTGTTGGAATATTGCTTTTCTTGTTTTCTTCTAGATGTTTGCATGCTAGACATCTTTATATGCTTTCTTTGAGTTTTCTCTAGCTTGCTGAAATGGAGATTATTAGAGAAAGAGGGAGATATGATGATAATGAATGAATTTGTTTTGATTTGGGCTGAGAAAATAACGGAATTAAAACTACCCCACGTTTCTCAATCTCATTCATTAATCATCATTTTTCGAAATTTGATTTTCAAGTCTTTTGGTTTAGAACGTCTCTTTTGTTAGTTATTTACTTATTTCAAACTCATTTTGTTTGTTGTAGATTTTTCTAAAATGCAAGTTCCTACATACTGCATTCACAACTCACAAGTGCAATATTACTCTCAAGTCTCCTGGATTTTGCCATATTGCATACTAACATGCTCTAGAATTTGGATGTACAATGAGGGATATGACATGTCATGATAAACTGAGATACTGTGGAGCTGTTGCAGGTGCATTAACAAGGCATGCTGATGAACCCGTACGTGATCGAATAATGTACTTGGGAGGGAAAGGAGATGGTGGAATTGTAAGGTAATCTTTTGTAGATGGATTCCAAAGGAGACTTGAGATCAAAAATGTTAGTAATTGTTGTTTTTTGACACAGATGAAAAGACTAGGTTTGGAATGAGATAGGCTTATAAGTTACTGCCTTACATGCTAAATGTCAACTCAAAAGGCGAACTGCTAGAACAGGCTTAGTGTAAGCGAGTTAGACTTAAATTGCCTCTTTAAATTCAAATCATCACTGAAGTCTTAACTAACCCTTGGTAAACAAAATCCTTTAATGATCCCAGCTACAATGTCACCCGAGCGTAATATTGGTCTCAAAATTGAACTAGCATTCTCCCTTCTTCTTTTTTTCTTTTTGATAAGGTAAAAATATATTCAGAACACCAAGAGAAACATATATACAATCTTGATCAGCATGTACATAAACTGTACTCCGTCAGGTAATAAAGACCTGTACATTAACTCTGACCACCATTCATGCTACTATAGCAGCAGTAGGGCTTACTTTGTTACTCAAATCTCTGAGTAACATTGTAACAACCACAAACTACAAAAATATTTTCGGTAATTAGCAAGAGCACAATGATAACATCCATCCACAGTTGCAAGATGAACCTCTCTTTCCCACATCAGGTTTAACATCCTATTGTTGGAAGATAGACCTCGCTTTTCCATCTTCAGTAGTAAAGATGATTTAGAGGTTAATGAGACATCACATAGTCTTAGAGTCTGCAGCGAAATAGCTAACGAACTAAATAGTGTAAAATGTTGGCTTATCAGAGAAAGAAAACGTTGCATCTTGTTCATCAAGTTTTTCAATACCTCCAAATAGTTATTTTTATAACATAATAAATTCAATAAATCATTTGTATACATCTATTAAAATGACATAGACTAGTGCTACTTTTGAAGTGTTTGAACTTTTATATGCAGGGTGGAATACCGCTGATTTTCCATAAACCATACCAATCTTCAGAAACGGTATAAAACCTACCATCTATATCCTTAGCAATCTCAGAAAACAAAATTAAAAAAGAACAAACCAATCAACACTTGTTTCAACATTCAATTATTGTTGAGTGTATTGGATAGTATAGACATACTGCAGTAATTGCAGATTCTGTTTAGTTAATGTTACCTTCTCCTTTTCCTCCCAAGTTTCTCTGCTTTCTTATTCCTCATTGCTGATCCTAACTCCATGGGTGAGATGAGGCTTCTTCTGTAGGGATAAACTTGACATACCGGAAAACCGAAAGACTTGTGTTCTTGAACAGAATTGCATCTCGGATCATACACAACTAGTTTACCAGCACCATTACGGAACAAAACTTTTCCATCATTAGAAATATATAAAGGTTCCAAATGAGGTTCAATCTGCGTCTCATCAGATTGTTCAATAACATATTGTCTTACCCAAGAATTAACATTTCCATATTCCTTCATCACCCATACATGAACTTCTGGCCTCAGTTTAGGAACACTAAACGACACAGAAAGTAATCCCCCAAAGTTTGAAATTTTCATTTCCAAAAAATCTTGCGGTGGTGGTGGTGGATGTATCTCTCGAAAGACCTCATCTCTAAGATCAAAAGAAATTATCAATTTCAAACAACGTAACCCCCCGCTAGGCATACTTGCTTTCCAATGAAGTGCTCCATTGACAAGTGAACATGATTGGTAAGTATGGAATATCTTCTAACACTCTCCAAGAATCGCCCTCGCCTAAAGTGTACACACATACATGTGAATGTGAAAGATTTTCTTGAAGTATTGAAGTCAAAATCCTTACAAACTTATATTCTTTAGTAATTGAATGAAATCCAAATCCATATAATATAATGCATGGGGATTTTTACTAGAATAATGGGAAAGAAAAGGTGGTGGTGGGATAATAAAATGATCTTTGGTGGTAGGATTCCAAAGGTAATTATGATCATTTGGTGATAAATGTCGAGTTGTTCGTAAACAAAGTAAACCATTACAAGAGCAGGATTCTCAGTATGGAATGATCAATCAAAATGTAATTGAGCAAGATTTGAATGAGTACTAGTAGTAAGTAAACGAAACCAAGCTTTGCTAACACATTTGAACTGTATCAAAAGATTTTATGGGTAACCATGAAAGTATCTCAATGAAAACTTCTTCTGGTAGATTGCTCGACATCATTTGAACCAACAAACCCTAATTTCAATTTTTGTGCAAATAATAGTCAAACTGGTCAACTCAACATTAACCAGGTTTCAGAGATCCCATCAAAATTTACAATTGTATAACCAAACCACATAGTATCTAAGCCATGCGCATTGTGCCAAGAGGAGTGTGAAAGCATAAACCACCTTTTTATGCAGTGCATCACAACAAAGGAGATATGGAAACAGGTTGCAGTCTGCAGTAGTCAATAGTTGGAGGAGTTGTTGAGTAAAGGAACAGTTGCAGAGTTACTGCAGAATTGGCCTACAATCAGACTGAGTGCTCTCGGCAGGTTTATATGGCCTATACTACCTTATGTGGTCCTTTGGGTACTCTGGTCTACACGAAACGACTTAATATTCAGAGATACATACAGAGTTCTCAATGCCTGAAGCAGTGAGAAGGGTGAAGACTACAGTCTGGGCATGGCTGGAGAAAACATCACAGAGTTGCTGATGTTTTTTTCCTTCAATGGACTGCAGTAATAACTGGTGACTAGCAGGCTTGAGGGAGGATGATAATGACATAAGACTGAACTGGTGAAGTCTGGTGCTGTTCTTTTGCTGAACTACGTTGCTGGACATGTGGTTTTAAGCTTTCGCTTTTCTATGCCCTTGATGGGATTTGGGTTGGTTTTTTTTTTTTTTTTTCCTGTGTAAGGCCTAATAAGGGTCTGAAAGGGGGATGTTTTACTGTAACCTGTTATGTACTAGGTACAGTTCTTGTTAGTAATGAAATAAATTTATTCATAAAAAAAAAAAAAAAAAAAAACACATAGCTTACTATTTATTTAAGAATTATATTACCAAGAGATCTGATTTTCTATATATCAATCTTCAGAAACGCTATCAACCTAAGATCCACAGCCTTAGTCCTTAACATATAGGAGTATAAGCTTGACCCCAAAAATTGTTATAAGTTTAGGAAAAAATTACGTCATAAATAGGCGTATACTGCAAAAAAAATATGTACCAGTAACAGAACAGAACACCAACGCATGGATCTATAACAGTTTCAACTTTCAAAGCTACCAAGTGTGAATTAGATGGATATATATGTTACCTTTTCCTTTTCCTCCCATGTTGTTCTTCCTTTTTGTTCTTCATTGCCAACTTTATCTCTTCGGGCGATATGAGGCTTCTCGTGTAAAGATAAAATTCACATAGCCGAAAACTGGATAGTTTATGTTCTTGGACAAAATCACATTTTGGATGGTATGTAATTAGTTTTTGGGAACCATCAAGAAACAATACATTTCCATCCTTCAAAATACATAACGGTAGCAGACCATTATTTTTCCGTTTCTCACTACCATATGTTGTTGTTACTTCTACCCAGGAATTGACCCTTCCGTGTTCCTTCATCACCCATAAATGAAAGTCAATCTTTCCTTTAAAACTGTAACACACAGAAAGCATTCCACCTAAGTTTGAAATTTTCATTATTGGCAAAGTATGATATACTTGTCCTGGTGGTAGTAGTGGTGGTGGTGGTGGTGGTGTGGGTGATGATGGTGGTTTAATCTCTCGAAAGACCTCGTCTCCAATATCAAAAGAAAGGATCAAATCTGAGCAATAACCCGGCTTCGAAAAACTAGCCTTCCAATGAAGTACTCCATCAACAAGTGAACATGATTGTTGCTCAACATAATATGGAATGTCTGGTAACATTCTCCAACAATCTTCCCCTATATAACCTCCAAGTCCACCACCACCTAGTGTGTATACACTTACATGTGAAACATATGAATCTGATTTAGGAATTATCTTAGTAACTGAAGTTAAAATTCTTACAATCTTATATGCCTTAGTAACTGGATGAAAGCCAAACCCATACACTGCACGCGGACTGTCTTCAGTAGTAGGATAGTTGGGAGGGAAAGGTGGTGGTGGAATGACAAGGTAATCTTTTGTAGATGGATTCCAAAGGTAAAGAAGAAACTTGAGACCAACAGCAGGGATCTTGCGCTCGACCTTGCGCTCGACGACGCAAAGTAAACCATTACAAGAACCAATTAAGAAGAATTCTTTACGGCCTAGTGTGCTATCAAAAGGTAACTCTATTTCTCTTGGTGGAGGTTGTGTTTTATCCAACAAGTTATTATATTCTATACAATAGAATGCATCCCTTACAAAAGTTTGAAACACAAGAGCAGCATTCTGATTGTCCTTGTCAGATGATCGGTCGAGTTGAAGTTGGGCAAGAGTAGAATCATTAGTAATTAAATAGAGCCAAGCTTTGCTAATGCATTTGAATTGCATCAAGATCTTGACAGGTAACCATGACAATATCTCAAGCAAAATCTCCTCTGGTAGTGGTAGCCTGCTCACCATGGTCGTCTTTGGAGTTTTTCTTAGGGTTTTGGAAAACAAGAATCAAGATGAGGAGGAATTATGCATGTTCACGATTATATATAAGGGGTGATAGTATTGGACATCAAGGCCCAAATAGAGTTTTGGGTTGGGTCAGCTTGCTAAAGATACCCCAAAGCTCTAATTTCAGTCTGTGAAGAAAACAATTTTTTGAGGCTACAGTAGAGTAAGAACTTAGAAGCAAACAACCTAAAAAGAAAAAAAATATGCAAAAGATGTAGTACTTGTTTTTTCTATTTTTACAGAACACAAAGGAGGAGATAGACGCATTCCCAACTCGCAAGACCAGGTTTAACTGGATAGGGACAGAGAGCATATAGCAATTGTAGTGTCCCTTCATAGCATTAACAGCATTGCCAAAGCATCACCCAAAACACTCACAGCAGAGACGGTGTGAAGTAATTGCACAATTGTTAAATTATGGGGAAAAGAATAAACAGATTTAGCAAAACTAGTCAGACAAAGACACATATTATAGTAAAAGCTAGTTTACTACCATCATCATATTTGGAAGAGATGGTTATTCAAAACAACATTCGGGTAAGATAAGTATATTACAGCACCCTTGCATGCAAAATGTCAAATCAAAAGGTGAATTGCCTTTCTGGGTTAAATTCAAATTATCTCTTAACTAACCCATGGTAAACGAAATCCTTTAATGGTCCCAGCTACAATGTACTCCGAGCAAAATATTCGCCTCCAAAATTGAACAGGCTTTCTCCAATCAAAGCTGCTCAGTTTCCAGTACTAATGCTACCAATGTCCTCGATTATGCCTTTCCCATCCAAGGCATCGAAGAAGAAGAAATTCTTGAGGGGATCACCTTTGCCTGATATTGCTTTAATAACTTCCTGGTGAATTAGAAGAACATGGACCAGAATTATTGATTCATCAATATAACATCTATCTGGAAAAGAACACCAAGTGACCTTCATACCTGGCCAAGAATCCCTCCAATGATTGCACATACAGGTGGATGCTCTTTGGTTCCTATCAGCAATCTTTCAAGCAAAACATCTGGGATATGAGATTCATTGAATGACTGCAAGGTTCAAGTAAGCATATATATCAGAAGATGCAAAAGTGTTGTTGTAGAACACACCGATAAATGTTAAATCAACACCTGTTCCTCACAAAGTTCTTTCTTCAATTTTAAAATCCTCGGAAGATCTGCAATTGATGTTTCGCCAGCTTTGCGCCCTTCAGCCTCTTCAAAATTTTCTATCACTGCATGTTTCATAAGAAGATGCAGGTAATACAATCAATGAAACAATGTACTTATCTATCGTCAGAGAAACAAATCTGGTTTGCCACATTAAGGTGAATACTTTGTGCTCTTCTTCTTTCCTTATCTCGTCTTTAACTTTTTTTGTCCTTCTATTTGTACTTTTTAATTAGAGCCCAAAAGTACATGACCAAAAATATTACCTCTCATGGCAAAGTAAAGCTTCGACAATCTCCTGGGAAGTGTACTCCAACGCACTGCAACTGCTTCCTGACATCAGAAAAGGCAAACAGTGAAGTAAAGCTTACTCTAATCCCCGAGTAACATTGTAACAACCACAACCTACAAACTAATAAATTGATGTTGGAGGAAATGGTGCATTGTACCTCAAAACTTGGATATTGCAACTGGCATTCAATAGTTTCATCAAGCCTTTTCTGCCAACAGAATACTCCACAATATTAGTAATTCAAGGTAATGATGGACGTGATAAAATGATATTCAAAGGAAAGAAGCTTCTTATATCTCTAAAAGTTCGTGCGTCTGGATATACAAATAGAACAAATACTAAAGAAATTAACCAAAAAACCTTTCAACAAGCTATAATTTAGAAAACTTAATGAAAGATTTTGTAGGAACAAGACAGAATTTAACTTCCCTTAATAAAACTTGATTTTAATCAGCTTATATGAAAAGAAATGCATCAATAAAAATTCCCAGTTCCCACAGGGATAACTATCACCATTTTACTCTGCCAATACAGGAGCAGTTCAGTGGCATGAGCGAAAGAGTTACCTAGCACGTGCAACTAGTTACAGAAACTGTGAGAGCTGGCGGAGGGACAAAGCCCTTAGCAGGACATATGGAACATACCATGTCATCCCACAAGTGCAACCAAACCGCATCCTACTTTGCTACCATGTTATAACCCAATTTTCTAAGCATAACACTGATTTGTCCAAAGGCCAGCAAAAAGAAGCTTTCTGAAGGAGTTACCATTGTTTCATGGAAATTGTGTACTTACATTCTTACACTCTAGTACTAGAATGTTTAGAGACTACAAGACTGTCTGGTATTAATTACAAACATAATGACATAAATATACTCACACATCCGATCCAACATACAAGTATCTAACATTAAATAAGTGATTAATAAACAGGTAAGAAGGGTGGGGGACTATTTTTTCTTTTCTTTTCTTTTTTTTTTTGCTGAATAAAACCTTAATTTATTCAAACAAATGATGCAGGAAACTTTTACTATAAGAGCTAGGTGGCTAATGTGCTAGCCATAGACACTCTTCCCTAACCTACACCTAGTTCTTTCAGCACATATATCACACTTGGTATGTGTCGTTGCACATCTGGAATGGACGTGGCTTTAAAGTTGAAACTGTCATGTCCTTTTATATGATTGCACCTTTAGACATGATAATACAAATACACAATACAATATTTACTCCAAAACAAAGACTTTAGTCTTCCATTAACAAAATATTTTTAAGAAGGAACACATTTTTAACTTTAGATCACAAAAACAAGATAATGAGCACCTGTGCGTAGGTATAGTTCTGCAAATCGACATATATTTCACCGCACGAGTCCCTACAATCAACTGTGTAAAATGCAATGCGCTTTTGTCGCTTCCGGCATTTTTCATTGATCAGTCTCTGAGAAGGTCGAAGAAAAACTAATGAACATTCTAAACAATAAGCATTCATAAGGGAATAAGGTAATCAAACGATTGAAAGATGACTTGTAAATATTTCAAAGTCAATTTGTACTAGTTTTTTTATAAAGCAGATAGCACAGTGTACCTTTGTTGCAAGGGAACAACAACTAACAACCACAGCACTAAACTTGTCATAAAAATCTCCATCAAAGCTTGACAAATCACCTGCAATCATAAAGTGACTTTAACCCACTATACCATACTATTCCAAGACAAAGGGCTTACTGGAAGGACCACGATTAAAGCATCAAAGGTGCAACTTTAAATGATAAACAAAACAAGAATGAAACAACAGAAATTGTACAGGTATATACTTGAAAATAATTAAAAGAGAAAAGCATGCGAGTGAAATATCTATCCTGAAATTACGTCATTAAGTATCTATTCTGAAATGACATCGATCAATGTTGGTTTATAAATTTAGTTGAGGTTTATTTAAGCATTACATTTCTTCTCAAAAAAATAAAAAATAAGCAAGATTAAGTTTCTTATTTCATCAGTCAACCATATTACAACTCAAGTTCCTGATAACTTTGTCAAAAAATTAAGGCAGTCCCTCTGCTTAAAATTGTTTCCATAAACATGAAAATTTCACTATATTCCTAAATTAGTGCATTACATCTTTCCTTCCCCTACTTTCTACAGATCAAGTCATGTATCAATTTTGGAACCCTATCCTTTCCCCTAATTATTAATGTCTTTATCCAAATTCCAAACCGATGCTGGGACACCACTGTCATCTTCATATCAAATGATTATCCAAAAAGAAATTCACCCAAAATTTCATTGTGAAGCAAAATTTAAGAGAAACAATTAAAGTAACCCAACTGAAGTACTAGTGACAGAAACGGCTACCTTTTTGTACTGAAACTTGAACCATAGGATTAAAATCTCTTAAAGCATCACAACATACTTCTGCAAGAGATTTTCCCCTGAAAACGTCGTCAACAGGAGGAATTAAAAAGTTTGCCGAAAGTGAATCTTCTGTGACCATCCGATCATCCATTAACGTCAAACTTCCAACTCCAGCAAGAACTATATTTTTGCAAAACTGCAAACAATCTCCTGTAAGTATCTTATAAATGCTAACACCAGGCTCATCATTCATATCACCGTTTATGAAGTTTTAATTCCTGGTAACAAAATTCCGATTCATAACTTGCATATTAATCAAGGGCACTGCAGGTCTAGCAGCCCCATGACAAAATGTGTGTGTGTGAGAGAGAAGGAGAGAGAGAGAGAGAGAGAGAGAGAGAGAGAGAGCAGAATCATCTTAATCTCTTTTGGACCTAATGTTTATCTTGTACCTAATTTCCTATTCATTTTCAAGTTAGGGCACTAACAATTGCACTCTCGAGCCTGAAACTTGATAATAGAGCACAATATCCAGCAGGTTTCCAGCAGGTTTGTGCAGTGTAATCTTAGTTGTTGGTTGTTACACTCAGGGACGGACCTACATAGGGACCAGAGGGTGCAGATGAACCCCCTGAACTTCTCAAAAAAAATTAAAATTTATAGATAACCCAGTCTCCTAATGAGTTGACTTGCACAAATAAAAAATTAAACAAATAAACACATGCACCAATGCACCATTCACATTATCATCATATAAATATATTTAATTAATTTTTGTTAACTATAATACTAATAATCCTATACCCCCAACCATCAAATTACTGCATGTGAACTCTATACTCCCAAAAGCTATGATATAATCTACTCTTTTTCAGAAAATCGTTGATAAAAATGTTATTGGTTCAAAAATTAAAAATAAAAAATTGTGGGGAATTAAAAGATAAAGTTTTAATGAAGCCAAAGATATATTATTATTAAAAAAAAAAAAAAAAAAAAAAAAAATTGCTACTTGATGACTTGCCCCCCCCCCCCCCCCCCCCCCGGATGAGAATCCTGGGTCAGTCCCTCTTTACACTAACTTTCTGATCCCAAACATAGGTAAGTCAATATTTACACAAGATCGTGGAGGTGGAGCTAGTGTAAAACGCTACCACCCTTACCACAAATCTGAAACCATCCTATCATTCAGTTTTGTCAAATACTATAAATTTGGTCCAAATGAATGGAGAAAAGGGTTTTTCTGAGTTAGCCCCAAACATTTCGAATAGGATGTTGATGTTGTAAAGGGATTCTATATTAAGGTTTAATATATCAAAACAACCTACACCATTCTACCTCAGATTCATGGCTTATTTTAATTGCTTGTTTGACCTGGAGGAATAATGATTTTCCAAAATTTGCAAATGTAAGAATCCAGAACTTTTATAAAGCAAATAGTGTTTTATTGAGCCTCGATACTTTTCACCTAGCAATTTTTTTCCACTCATATTTTTTAGATTAGCGATTTTCAGAAATGCAATAAAAGTATAAAACAGACCCTAAGATATATTGACTAAAGAAATATCTAACAAGCAGGTAATAAACTAATAACTAATAACGACAACTGGCAACTGGCAACGTGTGCAAGTTATTTTTTAAAACCAAGTAAAAAAGACTTGTTCTCCATAAGAGTGTTTAGGTTCCGAAAATTACCTCAACAACAGTGCCTTTCATTCCACTAACCAATATATGTGACTTGCTCAGCCTAATAAAAATGAACAAGAAAATCAAAATTACTAATTCAAAATACATAACCTATGCTTATTTCCTACTAAAAATTATTAACAAAAAATTAAAAATTTCAACATTTTACCTTCTTTGGGCATCAACACCCCAAACACGAATCTGTCGATCATATAATGCAGTTTCTTGTTCAGTTAACTCCTCATTATCCATTTCAACTCGTAACCTAACAATTATAGCAAATAATTTAACACAAAACTCAAAACCCTAGTACATAAAATTAAACACTAGAACAGCAGTAATAATCATGAATGGATAATAAACCCTAACACTAGGGTTTTGCAGAATTACCTTTGAAAACAAACAAATTGAAGAAGAAGAAGAAAAGATGTTGGAAGAGAGAGAGAGCTTGTTGTTGTTGTTGTTGTTGTTGTGTTCTTTAATGGCGGAGAAGAGAAGAATTTATTCCCGGGGGTGGATTATTTTAAACTATAAATGCCACTGAGTTGACTCTTTTTAGTGTTTTACACTACTGGAATATTGGGCCGGGCTATGTTTTATTATAGCCCAACCCAAGATTGGCCCAATATTTCAAACCCAAGGAGGGAAAGCAATGGGTTGATTATGAAAGTTTATTGCAGTTGATTCAGTGAATATGGTGGCTGCAGCCTGCAGGGCAGACAAATTGAATCCAGTTTGCTCAGATTGTGTTGATCGAACAGTTAACGACATTTCGAGTTCGTTACTACTATTATGGTGTATACCGTTATACCATACCATATCATATGCATTTTTTTTTTGGACATAGCACAAATTTTACATCAGAATGACAGTTGATTATTAAGGTCAGGGACTAATTACCTATGAAACATTTGAATCAAAACTTGATTTCTGGACACCAAATGATCCTTGCACGGCTTTTCTGTACTGGATAACAATGATTTTAATCCTGAGAATGAATGAAGACTAACCAATCAAAAACAATTTGTAATGCTAACAATGAAACCTGTTCAATTACAACATTGTATATATAATACCTACCGGGCTTGTCGTCATTATCACATTTTAATGTTCTTATTGATACCACTGCTCCCATTCGTCGCATGAATAATTTCAGTAGAAATAACGTAAAAGATGATGAATTACAAGAGCTTTACGCACCTTGTTCCCTTCAACTGTAGTAAGTTCTCCTTCTCAGTAAACTATAAAAAATTTGGTGTACAGTAATTATATAAACCAACATGTCTCTTCAAGAATCCATAGAAGTTGGAGAGCCATTGAGAAGAGCAGAAGCCATTAGGTAGGAAACATGACATTATTTTGGATTTGAAGAGACACACAGGTTCAGGTTAGATGCTGTGTATCAATGAAATGGTGGTCTCACATAAATTAACTAATTAAGTGTTCAATCAATGCTTATGAGTACTGACAAGTTCTGAAGAAGTGTGCCATCAATAAAAATGGATGGGATTCAAGCACTGTACTAGCTAGATCTAGTCATCTTAAGTTGGCAAAAATGTACTAAATTAAAAGCAGAAAAAAATTCGGAAACAGTTGTAACCATACACAGTTGTACACATGCACCAAATGATCTGCCAACAATGATCCTTCAGGTACATAGGAAATTAAGAATGACCATTTATTGAATACAAACACAAACAAATCGAATGACACTGAAAAAACATGAATTTGAATCGACACAGCAAACACACAAATTGCAAAACATATAGTATTCTTAATTAATCCTTTAAAATATAGTCTGGAGTCGTTCGACCACATTCTTATCTACTTGGAAGGCCTTGGTAAGAATGTCACTTGCAATAGGTGGATTTGATCCAAACACGGCATTAGCTATAGAGATAACACCAGGGTTCTGACTGCTCAAGGCAGCAAGTGCAACAGCATTTCCATGTCCAATATTGCGCTGGAAATGAACGAGACCAATTGGAAATACAAACACATCTCCCTTTTGCAGGACTTTGGAGATTAGACGGTTTTCAGGATTCGAGGTGACAAAGCCAACTTGGAGTGAGCCTTCCAAGACTGTTAAGATCTCAGTAGCTCGAGGATGCGTGTGTGGAGCGTTGAGACCCCATGGCGCGTAGTCTATGCGTACCATAGAAATGCCAAGTGTGTTGAGTCCAGTTATCTGAGCCACATTTACAGGAGTTACCCTGGACCCCAAGAAGTTTGATGTGTTTCCTGGTAAATGGAGCCCAGAAAAGAAGAAATCATTGGCTTGAGCGAGCATCGGATCCTTGCAGACCTTACCATTCACTAATGCTGTCATAAAAGAGGATAAAACAACAACAAAGTGAGATGATATACAAGCATCATAATGTTCCAAAGATTGCATAAGCATATAGACTCAATAAAGAACAAAAGCGCTAACAGCACATATTGTCGAATATATATATAATATTTATAATTTTGATTAATTGCAGTACCTGAGCTAGTAGAATCTGCAATACAGAAGTCCTGCAGAGGACTAGGTTCAAAGGCAAATGCAA
Organism: Aquilegia eximia; assembly: GCA_023053565.1. Lineage (NCBI taxonomy): Eukaryota > Viridiplantae > Streptophyta > Magnoliopsida > Ranunculales > Ranunculaceae > Aquilegia > Aquilegia eximia. The sequence continues at coordinate 33,298,720 of JALIGU010000003.1, forward strand.
TAGTAAAAATGAAGGTTATCGTCAGACTCAAAAGAAGGACATGGTTGGCCTTGGCCGACATCTTATCTTAACTATATAGTTTGAATGTATGTAACTAAGATGATGAGCAGAAGTTATGATGAATATATCATGGATTGAGCACTCTATATATAGTTATATGTTGCTGCATGTTGCAACTTGCAAGAAGGATAAAAGAAGAAATGGTCTTTTTTTATTATGCCGTCTATCCAAATTGAATTTGTTGAAAATGAACTTTATTGATATATATTACTAAGCATGACTTGTTCTTATACGCGGAAATACTATCGATCACACTGTAATTAAACTTGACTAGCTTGTAAGTATTGGTTTGTTAATTGTTACATTTGTCATCTTGATCTTCATTCTTTTGTCCAGCCATTTTTTTCATTTTATCTCTGGCTGAGTGGCTGGCAAAGGTGGATAGACTAAGAGAGTTATTAGTGGGCGGCAAAAAGAAGGAAGAAGAGATTTGATTGATTACTAAGATGAAGACTTGTCGCTGTATTTTTATATACTTTTTTATTTTTATTTTTATTTTCTTACAAAGAGACTATCTTATTACTAAAACTAGCAAGCACAATGAAAGAGTACAAGCTAGTAATACAGAGAATGAACAACAAATATATTGGGTGTGTTGGTTATGATCAAAGTTTTCTTAAATTAGACCAGATTAATTTGTTTTTCCTGCTTTGGGTTGTTCGTTATTATTTCGTCGAAAATATATTTTTCAGATTTTTACATTTTGAAAATGCATTCTTCAGTCTTCACACAAGTAACTTTCTGCCATAATCAAATAGACATTAATGTTATAGTTATGATTCTGTTTTTATTTTATTTCTTGGTATGTCATCTGCCATGAACATACTTCAAAACCAACCAGCCGCGACATGTGATCAGTAGTGATATTTACAATGAATCTAAGCACCTGGCCTGATCCTAACATGCTCTTTCCCTGCGATTCACCAACTATAAATCCTTAGCCGTCCTTAGAATATTTTGGATAAAAACACTCAAATTATCTTGAATTGTGTGGGCCACTGGAATTCATGAACATTTAACAACTACATAAACAAAGGCCAACGCGTTTCATGACTCGTAAGAGCATCTCTAATGGGTCTTCTATATTTGAACGACATATAGACAGTTATGGACGACACATAGGTGCCACATCGTTTCCCGAAAAAAAATTTAGCACGTCGTTCAAACCTATATCAGGGGCATCCCTAACGGGCTTGATTTTTTTTTTGCTATAATTCTATCTTAATTAACTAACCAAGCCCAAGTACGTTTAACTTATGGATATGTTTTAACTCATGGATCTGTTTTAACTTAGGCCCAAGTACGTTCCACGCTGGTTCAACCTGCGTGGAACCGTAAATCTAGTTTTTTTTTTCAGCCAGTACTTCATCTTATCTTCTTCTTCATCCGCCATTGTTATTCTTTGTTCTAGCTCTTGAAAATCATCTTCTACCTCTTCTAACTCAAAAATTATCGCCGTTTGGAAATTATAGCCTTTTGGAAATTATGTTTCCACGCTGGTGCACCCAACGCGGAACAAAAAAATTTAGTTAAAATGGTTCCACGCTGGTTAGACTGGCGCGGAACAAAAAAAATTAGTTAAAATGGTTCCACGCTAGTTCGGAACAAATAATTTTAGAATTTTCCTATAATCCTATCTCTCCAGCGATTTTAGCCAAAGTTTTAGCAGACCGGCCCACCACGTGGATGGCCGACTGCTATTTTTTTAGATGACGCGTTAGGGCTGTTTTTTTCGAATTCCTATAATTTTGGATATAGAAGACCCATTAGAGATGCTCTAAGATAGTGTAGAAGTTATAATGAAACATACCAGGTCACAGTGTGTGTTTTCGACAAAGGTCTAAGGGATTTACCTTTTACTAATAGGATCATTTAGCGTGTTTTCGACAAAGGTCTAAGGGATTTACCTTTTACTAATGGGATGATTTAGCATTAGACACAAGGGCTAAGCTTATTGCAAACCATGGAGACATATCACTTCCCGTACATTTTAACCAATCTGAGATCGGGTATCTACTTTTCAGAATGGATGTATTTGTGACATATTCATGCTTTAACCACCTTAATTGATGATCTGTACAGATGAAGCAAATTGTTGGGAAGCCAGGATGTTTCAATCAGCAACACACTCCATAGCATAAGTTTGAGCTGGTTAAAAAACATTTGCAAGCCTGTGGACAAATGGGGCATAAGTTTGAGCTAGTTCATGTACATACGAACACGTGGATAGCAAAGTTGTTCCTGGACACTCTTAGGAGACGGTTCTTTCCATGTGGTTTCTTATGATTTTTCAAAGGATCTAGTGATGGCTATGTTTCTCATATACTTTCTTACGCTCTTCCGAAAGATCAAGGAGCAGTATAGCTCATGGCCATGCAATTCTTGAGGAGTTCTCTATACCAATATTACCTTGCCCCCTGTTTCTTATTAAGCTTAAGCTGATCCTATTTAGGTGACCTTCGTGCACATTCAGGAGTAGATGATAAGGTTTTGGAAAATGGTTTTGTACTGAAGATAATGGTTTTCTATCGATATGTGCGTGTTTTGTTTTTATTTATTTTCTGTGTTCACTATCATGCCAGAAAATGTGAAGGACATTACATTCAAGTTTTGGAAGATCTCGTGTACTCCAAATTTTCGAGATAAAAGGAGCTGAATCAAAGGTGCTTGTGTTGAAATTCTGCACACCATTGTGAGTGTTGATGTACCTAGGTATATCAAACATTGAAGTTGCTTGTGGCAGTGTAGAAGTTCGTCAAGGGACACAAAAAATATTTTCTATAGTGATCTAGTTATCAAAGAACACCATATATGTTCGTAGTTGTCTAAATTGTTCTCAGTTCCTAAAAGTTTGGAGTTTGTAGAATGACAGATTATTATTTTTCTGATATCAAATCAGTGCACTTCAACTATTATGTCGTACTAGCTCTTACTAGTGCTCTGCGCTGAGTGTGAATACATTTACTGAACTATACCAATTGTCTGACATCCTTCTATCTGTGGTGGCTCCCAAGTCTTTACTTCCTATTGCTTCAATTGACAGTGTAGGTCAAGTCTCCACCATTTTCAAATGAATTGCTAAGCTTGAAAGAGTTGGAGAATCTTAACGTCACCTTCCATTGCTTGTCTGATTATTCTTACTATATTATCGTCCAAATTCTATTATTACAAACGTTATCTAGGTCCTCCTCCAAGGGCAAGTAAATCTTGGACGCGTTTGGTTACTTTGAACTAATATAAAATTTGTATAATTTTGGAACTTTGGAACAGGATAGAAACAATGTTTTTCATATTCATCTTCTTACTTATTCCAGTAATCAAAGTCAATATTTTATATAATCATGTTTTTCATGTTCATCAATATATTATTTTCCCCCACTTTTTGGGCTGGAATATCACAAAGAAATTGAAAAGAAATAGAAGAGGTATACTGTATATATCTTCAACAAAGAAATTGAAAAGAAATATGTAGCTGAAATTAACTGTCATTTCTTTAACAAAACATGGTTACACGTAGCCTTGTGATTTCAGATAAGAATCACAGTACCAGAAAACTCTCAAACAGTCCTATTGTCCTAATCAACAAGACAACCAAACACGCAGTGACTTCAACAAGCACCGTCAGTACAATCTTCAACACTTGGGCACAGTCACATTCAAGATTTTGACGTCCTGATATGGCTTGTCAGTCTTATCGGTTTTCACTTTCTCTATGCCCTGTACAACATCCATACCCTTTACGACCCTACCATAGACTGTGTGCTTATTATCAAGCCATGATGTGGCAAGAGTGGTGATAAAAAACTGAGAGGCATTGGTGTTTGGCCCTGCATTAGCCATAGAGACGGTGAAAGGTCTATCATGCCTGAAGCTTTTATGAAACTCATCTTCAAACTCCCTTCCCCAAATAGACAGACCACCAGTGCCATCTCCCAACGGATCTCCTGTTTGTATCATAAAGCCTTTGATAATGCGATGGAATATTAAATTATTATAATAACCATTTCGGCAGTGTGTTGTGAAATTTTCCACAGTCTTCGGGCATTCTTGTGGATACAATCTCATGTGGATATCACCCAGCGTCGTGTGCAAGATCACACTGTCTGGAAGAGAAGTAGTGACGGACGTTCCTATATCTGATACTGCCAGAAGTTCATCAGGAGGAAGCTTCTCATTAAACACATCCCTTCCTTTAGAAGCATCCTCAGGTTCATCTGGTTCCCTTTGACTGAAGAGATATATTCTGTGCTTCTTGAAAGCACAACACAACAGGATTGGATCTGTCAATGGCTCCTTGCTCTCGTTGACATTTGCAGCAGCTGCAGGAATTCTCCGTACCTTTTTACTGCTCATGTCGCCTTGATACAAAGCAATTCTCAAGAATCTGTCATTGTTCTCAACCTTTCCGAGTATCCTAGCGACTTTGTCCGTGTGCAAATTTACAATTTTAATGCCCAGGAGAGTGGCATATATTAGGAAGTTAGAGCTTTCATCAAATACTGCATTAGGTTGTGGTAAATTTTCTGTTTTCTCGATTTCCTTCTCAACAGCCATTTTTTTATCAAAATCAATGGCATCCAGCCGATAAAGAGGAGCATCACTTGCTTGGAGATCTTGAACCACCTCAAGCGATTCATCATAAACTTGCTGTTAGAATATATGACAATATATTCTGAATATTGTGTATTTGATATTTATGGTATAGTATATATTTAGCTCCTTATGTGTAGGTTTGTAGAACTGTGTATATATAGCTGTTAAGGCTATCAAGTTGATCAAGGAAACAACTTCTTTCATGGTATCAGTAGTCTAGGGACAGATCTTTACCTTTCTCTTCCGCACCCTAGCGCCGCTCCTCTTCCTGTTGCCTCTTTCTTCTTCTCTCAATCTCCATGGCTGACTCAAAGTCTTCTTTTCACCCTGCTCTTGCTGTCTCGAACATCAAGAACCTTGTTCCCATCACTCTTGAGATGGAGAACGTTCAATATGCAACATGGGCGGAGCTCTTCAAAATTCACGCAAGGTCTCATAAAGTACTTGATCATATTATTCCTACGACTGCAGGCAAAAAGAAAACGCCTACGACCGACGAGGAAAAGGAACTGTGGTCGACTCTTGATGCTACGGTTCTTCAGTGGATTTACGCCACTATCTCACATGATCTGTTACATACGATTCTTGAACCCGACACCACGGCAATGGAGACTTGGAATAGGTTGCGTGATATATTCCAAGATAACAAACACTCTCGTGCCGTTACGCTTGAGTATGATTTCACTCACACAACAATGGAGAATTTTCCTAATGTCTCTGCTTACTGTCAACATCTCAAGTCCTTGTCAGATCAACTTAAGAACGTCGGCTCTAAGGTCGACAACAGCAGGCTGGTCCTCCAGTTGGTGTCCGGCCTCACCGAATCTTACAAAGGTGTGGCCACTCTAATTCGCCAAAGCAATCCCTTACCTCAATTCTATCAAGCCCGGTCGATGCTTGTTCTTGAAGAGGCCGGTCTTAAGAAGGCGGCTCAGACCTCATCTTCTGCCATGGTTGCTCGTGACTCGGATGACTCCCCTGAAAATTCGGATCACACATCTTCAAACCGATCTAATAATGGTGGAAAAAGGCCTCCAAACCGTAGCAATTCTGGTAAGAACCGCAACTCCTATGGGGGACGTGGTGGAGGCAAGGGTGGCTCTGGTGGTGGGGGCAAAGGCGGCGGCAACAGTGGCCGGGGTGGTGGCGGACACCATCAATTCCCTGCCAACAGTAACCCGCCATGGTCTTCAGGGCAACAATGGCCTTGGCAATGGATGCAATGGGCTATTCCTCCTTGTCCTTACCCATCTGCTCCATGGGCCAGGCCCAATTTCCAGCCACAGCAGCGTCAACAGCAAGGCATCCTTGGGCCAAGGCCACCACAGGCCTACAATGCTACAGACATTGAGGCTGCAATGCACACCCTCGGTATTACCCCTCCAGATGCTAACTGGTACATGGACTCCGCTGCCACTAAACATATGACATCAGCCCAAGGTAATCTCACGTCTTATTTTAATTTGAGCAATGATCGTGGTATAACTGTTGGTAATGGTCAGTCTATTCCAATTCGTGGTTACGGTCACACACACTTAGAGTCTCCCCATCCTCCCTTGGCTCTTAAAAATGTCCTACATGCCCCCAAACTTATCAAAAATTTAGTGTCAGTTAGAAAATTTACAATTGACAATTCTGTTTCTGTTGAATTTGATCCGTTTGGTTTTTCTGTGAAGGATCTTCAGACGGGGATACGTCTAATGAGATGTGAGAGTCGGGGTGAGCTCTATCCTATCACCAAGCCACATGTCTCTTCTCCATCTGCATTTGCTGTTTTAGCTCCTTCCCTATGGCATGAGCGTTTGGGTCACCCGGGAGCTAATATTTTGAGTTCTCTTAGGAAGAATAAATTTATTGAATATAATAAATCTAGAGATTCTAGTATTTGTTATTCATGTCCTCTTGGGAAACATATTAAGTTGCCTTTTCTATCTTCGAATTCTAGTACTATTATGCCTTTTGATATTGTTCATACTGATCTTTGGACATCACCTGTTTTGAGTTCTTCTGGTCATAGATACTATATCTTATTGTTGGATGATTATTCTAAATTTTTATGGACTTTTCCGTTGTCTAATAAATCTGATGCTTATTCAACTGTCTTAAATTTTAGGACTTTCATCCGAACTCAATTTGAGCGAGAAATAAAGAACATACAATGTGATAATGGTAGAGAATTCGATAATGGGCCTTTTTGGGATTTTTGTAAAAAGCATGGTCTTTCTTTCCGTTTGTCTTGTCCTCATACATCACCTCAAAATGGAAAAGCCGAAAGAAAAATTCGTACGATTAACAATGTTGTTCGTACTTTACTCGCCCATGCTTCTTTACCCCCCTCATTTTGGCATCATGCTTTGCAAATGGCAACTTACCTTCTCAATATTCTCCCTCATAAGTTATTGAACTATCAATCCCCTTTACGGATTCTTTATCAAAAGGACCCGACCTATTCCCATCTCCGGGTTTTTGGGTGTTTGTGTTATCCTCTCTTTCCTTCTACTACCATAAACAAACTCCAACCCCGCTCAACTCCTTGTGTTTTTTTGGGATACCCGTCTAATCATCGGGGTTACAAATGCTACGACTTGTCTTCTCGGAAAATCATCATCAGTCGTCATGTCATTTTTGATGAGACACAATTCCCATTTGCTAAGTTGCATACCCCACAAAATAACACATATGTTTTCTTAGATGATGGCCTCTCCCCTTATATGGTCCATCATTTTTCTTCTCAACCCCCGTCTACTGCTCATAATTTGCCTCCACAAACGGGTCCAAACAATGAGCCCAACTCCCCTCCTTCACAAACTGGTCCACACCATGTGACAGACCCTTATACTCCTCACACCGGCCCAAGTCCTGTGTCGGGTCTGCCCAGTCCAGCAGGGACTACTGGCGTCCTTCCTCCACCAGCTGTTGGGTCGCCTATTGTAAGCCCAACCCCAGCAGCTCCCGTTTTCCCTCCCAGCCCAACTCCACAAAATCATCCAAGCCCTCCACGACCAGTTGTTACACGCAGCCAACATGGGATATTTAAGCCAAAAAAGTACTTCAACCTGCTTTCCACGGTCTCTAAATCCCCGCTGCCCCGTAACCCAGTGTCAGCCCTTCGTGACCCGAATTGGAAAAAGGCTATGGATGATGAATATGATGCTCTTATTAAAAATAAGACGTAGGAGTTGGTGCCCCGTCCTTCTGATGTTAATGTAATTCGGTCTATGTGGATTTTTACTCATAAAGAAAACTCTAATGGTTCTTTTGAGAGGCATAAAGCCCGTCTTGTAGGTGATGGCAAAACTCAACAGGTCGGAGTGGATTGTGGTGACACGTTTAGCCCGGTGGTCAAACCGGCTACTATTCGCACAGTTCTCAGCCTGGCTCTATCTAAAGCTTGGCCAATTCATCAACTCGACGTCAAGAATGCTTTCTTACATGGTGAACTTAAGGAGACTGTCTACATGCATCAGCCTATGGGGTTTCGGGACCCTGAAAAACCCAATCATGTGTGTTTGTTGAAGAAATCTCTCTATGGGCTTAAACAAGCCCCACGGGCTTGGTACAAGAGATTTGCTGATTTTGTTCATACTCTCGGGTTTTCTCACAGTACATCGGATCATTCTCTTTTTGTCTATCGGAACGGTACATCTATGGCTTATCTTCTGTTATATGTGGATGATATAATATTGACTGCTTCCTCTGATGAGCTTCGTAAGTCTATTATTACACTTCTTAGCTCAGAATTTGCTATGAAGGACTTGGGTGAGATTAGCTATTTTTTGGGTATAGCTGTGACCCGTCATGCAGGTGGTTTGTTTTTGTCACAGAAGAAATATGCTGCAGAGATTATTGATCGTGCTGGCATGTCTTCTTGTAATCCGTCACCTACTCCTGTTGATACTAAACTGAAGCTCAGTGCTACTTCAAGCACACCGTTTGAGGATCCATCTCTCTATAGGAGCCTTGCAGGGGCTCTTCAGTACCTTACTTTCACGAGACCCGACATTACATATGCCGTGCAACAGGTGTGCTTATTCATGCATGACCCGAAAGATGAGCACATGCACGCTCTTAAGCGCATTGTGCGCTACATTCAGGGTACTCTTGATCATGGACTCCATCTTTATCCATCTTCTACTTCCACTCTTGTCTCATATACAGATGCGGATTGGGGTGGGTGTCCAGATACCAGACGGTCTACATCGGGTTATTGTGTTTTTCTTGGTGATAACTTAATCTCTTGGTCCGCTAAACGACAGGCAACCCTGTCCCGTTCTAGTGCAGAGGCTGAGTACCGAGGAGTGGCCAATGTGGTTTCAGAGTCATGTTGGTTGCGAAACCTACTTTTGGAACTTCACTGCCCGATCCAAAAGGCTACATTGGTTTATTGTGATAATGTTAGTGCAATTTATCTTGCTGGGAACCCTGTTCAACATCAACGCACTAAACACATTGAGATGGATATTCATTTTGTTCGCGAAAAGGTTGCTCGTGGACAAGTTCGAGTGTTACATGTCCCATCCCGTTATCAGATTGCAGATATCTTTACCAAGGGTCTCCCTTTGGTATTATTTGAGGATTTTCGGGACAGTCTCAGCGTTCGACGACCTCCCGCTTCGACTGCGGGGGAGTGTTAGAATATATGACAATATATTCTGAATATTGTGTATTTGATATTTATGGTATAGTATATATTTAGCTCCTTATGTGTAGGTTTGTAGAACTGTGTATATATAGCTATTAAGGCTATCAAGTTGATCAAGGAAACAACTTCTTTCACTTGCCTTAGTTGACCAGTTTTAAACCAGAAGACACGTATTCTACGATCAGGAGATTTGATGACAAATTGCTTACCATCTGTGCTCACCTCGACTGAAGAAGCAGTTGTTTTGCACTTTACAATCTCAAAGAGATCGGCATCACTCATCAGACTAAATTGAACAACTCCATCTTGTGGGAACCGGAGTGTTGTCGGGCATGTTGTGCGAAGCGGAAACCTATCCACTAATACCCAAGATTGAAATAGTGTATGAATTAAACAAAACAAAATAGAGAAGATGAAACTCCTACTACTATCAAACAAACCCACACAAAACACAAGATTTACGTGGTTCGGCTAATATTGCCTACGTCCACGGACAAACAAATAGAACTTTTACTATTGGAGAAGATAGTACAAAGCTCTCAAACAAATGGAGAAACCCTAGGTTTCCTCCCTTCTCAAATCCTCACCAAATCTCTCAAAGAGACAATCACAAATTGAGGATACAAACTCTCTCTCACACTTGGATGGAGACGATCTGAAGCCCTCACGAAGAAACCAAAGTGTTCTTCCTCACAAAAGTTCTCTCAAACTCTCTAATGGCTTCTCACAATCTCTCTCTCATCAAGATTAGGTTTTCCAACCTTCTCATTGGCTTTATAACATAGCCTTACAATCAAACACGATATGGGCTTAAACATGGCCAATATGCAGCAAACACAATGAGGACGTACGTACGCCCTAACTACGTACGTACGTTCCTGAAAGAAAAACTTCCCTCCGTCCTCTTTTCCACAAAAAAACCCAACAATTCTCTATCTCGGCGAAGATTCAATAAATCTAAGCCGACACCAAGAATAAACCAAGTCCCAAACTCCCACACATGTCCCAAAGGACCAAAACGGCTGCACCACCTCATGGTTGCCTACGTACCCTTCTCCTAAGGGATCAAACCTCGTAGTTCACTCCAATGGCATCTATACGATGCCCACCATACCCCGAAGGGTCAAATTCCCACAAGGGGCCAAATCAAAACCAAATGCCCACCAATGCCCTATAGGGCTCACAAACAACTTCAACACAATGGGGTCCAAGCTACCAAATACCATCTCCACCTCAACAAAGTTCTCCATCGAAGATGATCCAATACCCCGAAAAACTAACCTCTCAAGAGTTTTTCCTATGAAGTTCAACCAAGTGGGGTACAAATTCAAATCACTATGCATAGATTTACCAAATATGTCTTCCTTACTAAGCGCCAAACAAACATCACATGAGAGATTACCAGCAATAGGAAGTACGTACACAAAACCCCCAAACAAAGGTTTCACGGCTTCATAAGGTTCTTGGGCGATAACCTTGCTACTAACAATGGTGGCTTCAACTTTCTTCTTTGCCGTGTCACCTAACAAACCAATCAAATGTGGAGCGACATCAATCTCCACCCGAACAAATGACGCTTCAACAAAATGCCTACCAACTATGCATGCCTCGTCACCCGTAAACAAATATGTCTTCACTTGCATAGTACCATCAACAGCATGCCCCATATTACTATGCAATTCCTTGGTAGAATCGACAGACAAATCAACAACTGAACTATGCAAACCACATGTAATTGCACTTCCTTTCAAGTAGTACAACTTACCCTTTCTAATGCCTTTCATAACAACTCGTGCACCTACAACAACTTTTAGAGCTCCACCAATACATGTTATTTTCATACCATCGGACTCTAAAACACCCAATGAGATTTGATTCGTAGTCAACTCTGGTACATACCAAACATCTTCTAACTTTCAAGTGCATCCATCTTCCAACTTCAATTGAACTGTACCTATCCCAAAAGTTTTGCAAGTATGATCATTACCAAGCAAAACACAAGCATCTAGCTCTTGAAAGCTATCAAACAACTCCCTATTGGGACACATATGATAGGAACAACTCGAATCCAAAATCCACTCATTAGTAGAATGACTAACTGAAGATGAAGCCAACAACGAAACACCAACACATGAATCCCCATCTCTTCGATGTACACGAACAATCTTCTTCTGCAACTTTGGACAATTAATTTTCCAATGTCCCCAACAATGACAATAGGCACATTCATTCTTTGCAAGAGTTCTTCGACTTCTCAATTTACATTGAGAACCAACCAATCTACCAATACTATCATCAACCATATAGAGCCGGTCCTCTGTATTTTTCAAAGCGTACTTGTCTTCCAACTTGGACAACATAACTATTACAATGGTTTCTAATTTGACAATGTACCACAAATCTTCTACCAAACAATACCGGACAAATTCACAAGCCTTTAAATTTAGAGTTAACCATTCATCATCATTCATATTTCTCGATTTATCATCAAGAACATCCACATAGCCATTAATGGCTAACCAATCTTGTACCTCCGTCTTCCACATAGCAAAGTCGAGGTTACCATCAAATTTATGAATGTCAACATCTAACAACAAGGTTTGATCAAACAAACTATCAATCTCCTTTCCAAATTCACTCGAATCCGAAATATGATCCGACATGATACCAATTAATTTCATACACCAGACAATCACCAAACCAAGGTAAACAAATCTGAAAATTCACACAGGAATTTCAACAAACACCTTCTTGACAACCCACGGATAAAAGGTAGAACTTTTGGCTTGAAACACAAATAAGAAACTCACTACGGAATTTCTTCAAACACCTTCAAGACGCTCAAGATCTAGCCTGCAGCTCTGATGCCACTTGTTGTGCGCAGCGGAAACTTATGCACCAATACCCAAGATTGAAATAGTGTATGAATTAAACAAAACAAAATAGAGAAGATGAAACTCCTACTACTATCAAACAAACCCACACAAAACACAAGATTTACGCGGTTCGGCTAATATTGCATACGTCCACGGACAAATAAATAGAACTTTTACTATTGGAGAAGATAGTACAAAGCTCTCAAACAAATGGAGAAACCCTAGGTTTCCTCCCTTCTCAAATCCTCACCAAATCTCTCAAAGAGACAATCACATATTGAGGATACAAACTCTCTCTCACACTTAGATGGAGACGATCTGAAGCTCTCACGAAGAAACCAAAGTGTTCTTCCCCACAAAAGTTCTCTCAAACTCTCTAATGGCTTCTCACAATCTCTCTCTCATCAAGATTAGGTTTTCTAACCTTCTCATTGGCTTTATAACATAGCCTTACAATCAAACACGAAATGGGCTTAAACATGGCCCATATGCAGCAAACACAATGAGGACGTACGTACACCCTAACTACGTACGTACGTTCTATCTCCTGAAAGTTATCTGTGATACAGGACGTACGTACGCGTTCCTGAAAGAAAAACTTCCCTCCGTCCTCTTTTCCACAAAAAAAACCCAACAGGGCACCAGTAGTCTATAAATCCTTTAGCATCCACTGATACCAGTGTCAAATACATGATTATATTTCATAACTTTTATTGGTGTCATATGTATCTCCCTAGATATGATGGGTACATTTGAACCAGACCGTACATCATAAATATGCACATGTGCAGAGTTACTGTCACTAATCGCAAGCTTTGGTTTGACATCTCCTCTTTGTTGATGATATACCCATTCAATTGTACCAGGAAAATATGGCAGGCGTATCATGACCATCATCATAGATTTTTACAGAATGATCGTTGTTCGAAATTGTAATCCATCAATACTAACAGCTAAACCTTGAACTGGACCTACTACCATTGCCTCCTTTACTTCACTTTCCATCACCATTGTCAATGGAATGGTGTTGGTGTTCTATTTCTACAACTCCAAGTCACTTTAGGCCGATCCGAGTCAATACAGACGAGTTTTTTTTCAACTCGGTCGGTTTTGCAAAGTGCAAACTGACCTAATTGTATCAAAAGAGCGGGAAACATTTTCCCGCCATATATATATATCAATACTTGAGGTTCGCGCTAGTAATTTAGAGCAAAGAGTGAGAGAATCGTAGAAGAAGAAACTCAGTGTAATCTAACTTCTCCCTAATTCGATTCTCAAATCAGGAAAAATGGAAGTAATTGCTCCTAAGAAGAAAACCCCTTTTTCATCTGAATCTGTTTCAACCCTCTTACCTCTTTATAGATCTGCTCCTCAACTTGAAGTTAGACTTGAAGATTTCGAGCTTTTTGCAATTGATCGTTTGAGAGGTAATCTCGGATTGATTCTTTACTCTATGGATGTGGTTTTCATGTTGTTAGATTTGTAATTAGGGTTTTGTGAGTTTTTCAAAATTATTGATTTTGTCTACTTTTTTTGTTGTTGTTGTTTTTGGTATAGTTCTTAAAGGAATTTCTGATGGTTTATCACGCGGCAAAAATTCCGAAGAAATGAAGAATTTGGTGAGAATTTGTTTTTTTTTTTTTTTTTTTTTTTTGAGTGGAGGAGAAGAGGGATTGAATTGTGGAGATTTTGTTTTGAATTTTTAGGTGGGTGAACTCTGGAGGACGAATATGAGGCATCAAAACCCATCTGAAATGATGAATAAAGACATTATTTCACATTTTGTGTTGCGACTTGTGTACTGCAGAACGTAATTGCTTGCTTAAATCTTCTTTCTCATTCGACATATTCTTGTGTTTGTCAATTTAATAGTATTATTTTTTTTAATATTTTCTTGATGATTTTCCTAATTTGTGTGTTGAATGTAGGGAGGATTTAAGAAAATGGTTTCTTAAAATGGAGACTACCCTCTTTAGGAATCGGTTTAATCTCGAAACCCTGGATGCTCAGGTAAGTTTGGTTTACTTTTTTTTGCCATACTAATGGTTCAGTTCTCTTTTTTTTTTGCATCCTTTCGTGATAAAGACAACATTTACCTTCTTGATCCACAGAAAGCAATAATGGCAGAATTTGACCTACCATACAAAGCAGTCAACAAAACCGAATTTGAGGTATTTTATATATGTCCTTGATTTTATCCTCTACGTCAAGATTCCCTTATGTAGACCACTTAACTCTTGTTATATCCTATGGTGATCTGAATTCCATCATCTGTAATGTCATAATGTTTTATAAAATGTTTGCCTAGACGTGTTAAGGATAACTTTTCATTTCAAAAGAAATGCCTTTATGACAAACTCTTAACTAATGCCAATGTCTCATCAAAAAGTCCAACATACCTAAACTATAGACGTCATGGCACATTTGTTCTAAGTTCTCTCAAAATTGTATACATGGGTTCAACATGGAGAAACACAACCCCACAAAGGCCTAGATTAAATAGATGAACAAGATGTAACCATCTTCTATAAACTAGGGTTAAATATTTCTTAACTAAAGATCCTACAAAACAAGGTTAGAGAGTACTACACAAAACAATTTTAGAATGTTGGAAAAAAAAAGGAGCCCAAAGACTTAGCATGTCCTACAAATTATTGAAATCGCTTGCAGGGTATTTGGATGACCGTGTACTGCATCCACCATGTATACATGCCTTAAATTGCATAGTTACACTATTCATTGACACACATTTGATAGGTGTTCTTGTTCTTGTTTTCTACATGCACGGTGGAGCAAAACAAAACTAATCTGTAGAGTCAACTCAAATTAATAAATAAACACGAGTAGAAACTTTTCTTCTCCACTCTCATAATCGTTTGTTGTAATCAATTTTTATAGTCTGCCCTCAAACATTACATCTTGTTAGGCAATCTTGACATGGATACCTAT